>VZRM01003293.1:301337-312825 GCA_013397955.1 Grantiella picta | reverse complement strand
GAGGAGAGGAGAGGAGAGGAGAGGAGAGGAGAGGAGAGGAGATTTCATAAAATGGTGTTTGCAGCCCAACTCTCCAGTCCCACGAGCACTCGTGTGTCTGAGGACCAAAGCTGGTTGTGCTCCTGCAGTGGGAAAACATCCCCTGCTGTCATAAACTCAGGGAATGACATCCCTAGGGATGATTTATCTCCCAGCCAGGCTTGCAGCATTCTTTATCCTCCAAGGACAACGCAACTTTCTGTACCCAGCTGTGTGGAGAGGGGAGCAGACTTTTAAAATTAAAATCCTGTGTGATTACATTATTGGACCTTATTACTGCCTATATCCTCTAAGCAGTCAGCACATGCTCCTGATTTAGGGGAAAATCATCCTTCCAGGGAACAGGCAGTAGCTTAACTCTTATATTAACTTTCTCATGCAGGAAAAATTAGTAAAATTTTTATAAACCTGAGAGATAAAAAGGTATAAAAATCACTGCAGAGTGGCCACAGGCTGTCAGTTCTCACCAACTTCCAATTCACTGCCGTGCTAGGATGGTTATAAACCAGAAGTGCAAAGTGGAAATTCATCCACAGACAATTTGCTTTCCCCCAGCAGAATACTGCATGATGTTCTGGCTAATCACATCATTCAATCCTCACATTTATTAAGAAAGCACTCAGAAATCAGGAGAATGCATTCAGAATGTTCACTGTGTGGAACATTTCGTTGCCCAAACATCACAATATAAAGTCAAGCAAGTAGCTGCCAAAATGAAAAGTTTGCACAGAAATTCCTTAATGATTGACTAAGGAGAGATTCATCACCAAGGTATTAAGTAATTCTTAGGGGAAAGTGAGTAAGAATTGCAATGTATGAAGTATTAATTATTTGGTGGCAGTGAAGAAAAAGGTTTTAAGGACATGAAGTTAGAACACAGCTGGAGGAATTTAACCCAGGATATAAATTGGCTTTTTAAATGTGCAGAGAGGGAAATCTCCTGTGTTTCACTACGTCCTGCAAACAGAGCAATATGGAACGAGAGTTCTGCTTATCTACGGTTAATTTTTGTTCCAAAATTCCCTTTTTAGAGAATTCTAGCTGTGTGTTCATTTGGACTGTAAAACAGCCTGAAGAGTGATACTGGAGTCACTTCAGCCAGAAATGCCCCAACCACTCTTTCCCCCAAATTTCTCTAATTAGACCATTTCTCCAGGGGTTTGTTGGCTGTTTTCCCTCTCTCGATTTTTTCAGCACCCAAGCACAGCTCTGAGCATAATCTCTGCATCTCCACCGGCTCAAGTCCTGCAGGATCTCCACCCTCAGCAAACTGGGCAAGGAAAATCCTCTGGGGAGGAGCTTTTCCTGGGGGATCATTTTCAGGGAGCAGAGAGAACCAGGAGGTGCCTTCCAACCAAACCATTCTGGGATTCTCTGCACAAAATATTCCAGGAGGGCACGAAGCAGAGCAATGATGACACCAGCCCCAAAAAAATGGAAGCAGAGTAATAGTGACACCATCCCCAAAAAATGTGTGTCTTGTTTTCATCAGTGAGTAAAGCAACAATCACCTGAGGCTTTCAAAGCACTTTACAAATATTAATCCTTATGAATTTGCCCATCTTAACTTTCTGGTTCCTGAGGGGGGAAAAAATAAAAGCAGGGATTGAATTATTCTCTAATGGAAAATGGAAATGAAAGCACAGAGCAAATAAAGCAGGGTTTCCCAAACTCTGAAGTGCCGATGGATATGGATTGTGGATCAGAAAAAGATGGGATCTACTAGATCAGAGATTAATTTATTTAGATCAGCGATTAATTTGTCAGGGGACTCCTGACACAGGGGAGCCTAAGGTGGCACAGAAATCCCAGTGAGGATGGAATCCAGAGGCAAAGAGGTGCATCAGAAATGTGGAATAAACACCCTTGGAACTGTACTCGATCACAATTTAGTCTTGGAAATACACTCTCTCACAAGGTGTCTGTGTATGTCTGTATATTTTATACATAAGTGTGTATAAATACCTGGAAAATATCTAGAAAATAACCCAAATCCCACAGACACTGACACAGCTGTAGCCCCAGGGCCTGCAAACCCAGAGGTTTTCTTGTGACAGACACACCCTGACAAGTTTTGATATCAAAATGTCTCCTTTCAGTCCCCAGCAAGGAAGTGATGATTTTGATTTTCACAAAGACAGAGCCTGCAAGGAACCTGCGGAGGTAAAAGACAAACCACATTTCCCCACGGAGCAGCAGTCAGGGACTTCAAAATCCTGAGCATTACAAGGTGGATCATGTTTTTATGACAGATTTCATCCATGAAAAAGGAGGCAGAAAAGAACAAACTGGTCCACAGAGAGACTCACCCTGCGATCGGCTGTAATCACAAAATCGTGGAATGTTTTGGGTTGGAAAATACCATGGAGACCATCTGGGCAGGGACATCTTCCACTGTCCCAGGGTGCTCCCAGCCTGTCCAGCCTGGCCTTGGACACTGCCAGGGATCCAGGGGCAGCCACAGCTGCTCTGGGAATTCCATCCCAGCCCCTCCCCCCCCTCACAGTAGGGAATTCCTTCCCAATATCCCATCGAACTCTGGAATGGGAGTGGGAAGTGGCAGTGGGAAGCCATTCCCTGTGTCCTGTCCCTCCATCCCTTGTCCCCAGTCCCTCTCCAGCTCTCCTGGAGCTCCTTTAGGCTCTGAGAGCTCTGATCTCTCCCTGGATCCTTCCCTTCTCCAGGTGAACATTCCCAGCTCTCCCAGCCTGGCAGCAGCCCGGTGGCTCCAGCAGCTCCCTATCCATGGGCTGCTCCCTAATTCCCAGCGTTATGTAACCCAAACAGCCCCGAGGTTCCTCTTCCCTAGCAACCCCGGGCTGTGGAGACAACCCATCCCAACAGCCGGGATGACGCAGCTGCCCTGGAATGTCTTGGATGGGGATTGCAGAGGAGCTTTCTGTGACGGGTGGAAGGCGCTGACGGCACAGAATCATTCGATAATTAAATAATTAACCTCCTGTGCTCGGTGTGAGATGATCTTTGCTCTGCCTCTCCCAGGAAACCTCTGTGAGGAGGGTGGGGAGCAGATCCCACCCCACGCAGGATAATGGATTATCGGGATCCTTTTGGGGTTTCTGGCACTGGAACACCTCAAAAATTCATGATTTTAAACTAATAATAGATATGGGCCTAAGAGAAGCTATTTCTACTTAGTGCCTCCACCTCAGTGAGATTAAATAATGAACTGACTGCAAATTTCAGTAGCCAGGTATAAACCTCTGGGAACACAGAGATTACTGATTGTTACCAAAAAATTACTGCACTTTTTACCTAAAAACAAGTACGGGTTTTTGAGTTTTTGTGTGTGGGGAGAATGTTTTAGTTTTCTTGTTTTGTTTGGTTTGGGGTTTTTATTGCTTTGCTGTTTTTTAAAGATTTTTACATTCTGAGCAGCATCTAAATTGGGACGAATGAAACTGTGGAAAACAGCAGCAATAAGAATCAAAAAGCACTTTTGCTGCTCCAGTACAATTTCAAACATGAATTCTATGGTTTACAACTCCTCACCTTCCACAATTATCTCTAATGGGGGCAGCACACAAGACAATACTCTGACATTTAAATCAGTCCATTTATTAGCTCAACAAGCAGTAGCTCTACCTTTCTGAATGCTTTCTGCCTGCCAGGGAATATTCAGAGCATCTTAAATCATGGAATGGTTTGGATAGGAAGGGATTCCAATCCACCCCTGCCATGGCAGGGACACTTTCCACTGTCCCAGGCTGCTCCAAGCCCCATCCATCCTGGCCTTGGGCACTGCCAGGGATCCAGGGGCAGCCACAGCTGCTCTGGAAAACCTGTTGCAGTCATGATGTTGGGAGTGCTCTTAGGGAAACTCCCACAGTAAATGCTATTCCAAAAGGAAAACATGGAACCCAACAGATCGCTGAGCTAAGCCTGGAGTAGCAACAACTTTGCTTTTGCATGCCCAGCTCAGGTCAGAGTGGTGTGCATCAATGTGACAGAGGAGATGCCTAAAATATGAGGGTGAACTTTGCATTTCTGGTTTGAGGGGAGGTGATTCATGTAGAAAAATCTGTATTCCGTGTGCAAGCAGCTGTGGGGAGACTGCAGGCAAGCCTCAGATTCTTCAAGAGACCTGAAGAAATATTCTGTGCAGGATATTCCACCTTCCTGGCAGGTGGAAGTCTGCACATCTGTCACATTAAGGAGAATAAATATTTGCTAGGAAGGAGGAAGCTCTGAAGACCAGCCTGGTGACCAGAAGCCATTATTTCTCTTCTTATTTGTACCTATTAGAAAAAAATTTCCTCCCATGATTGGTCATTTAAGGTCATGAATATTTGAAAAGACCTGCATTTCATCTCCTTTTGGGGGGAAGGGTTTGAACAGCACGAGAAATTGTTTAAATGCAAGGACTGATGATAAATTAGACAGAACCAGTCCACGTGCACTTATTCCCATCTCCCCCCTCGTTTTGCAGCCCAGAGGTGGATTTTGAGTTGTTTTTTAGACTGGACCATCCCAGACAGCTCGGGGGAGGAGGAGAGCAAGATCTTTGCACAGAGCAGCAAGGTGACAGTACTGACAACATCACCTCCAGCACACGGAGAGCTGGGGCTTATCTCCTGACCTGCTTCCTCCCACCTTATCAGAGGCTCTGCACAGCCTCCCGTTACTGCCCAAACAAGAGCAGTCTGGGGAACAGAAAATATCACACTGTTGATGGCCAGAAGGGCCCCAGAGCTGGCTGAAATATCCAGCTCTGTGCAGAATCCATCCTTGTTTCCATGCCTTACTTCCCAGGAGTTTCATGGAGAAAGGTCCTTATCCACCTCAGCACACATCTGCTCCAGCCGGGGTTTGCAGAATCCCAGAATATCATGATCTGGAAGGAACCCACAAGGATCCCCTGGCCCTGCACAGACACCCCAACAATCCCACCCTGGGCATCCCTGGCAGCATTGTCCAAACGCTCCTGGAGCTCTGGCAGCCTTGGGGCAGGGACCATTCCCTGGGGAGCCTGGGCAGTGCCCCAGCAGCCTCTGGGGAAGAACCTTTCCCTGAGATCATCCCAACCCTGACCCAGCTGCAGCCATTCCCTGGGCTCCTGTCCCTGTCCCAGAGCAGAGCTCAGCCCCTGCCCCTCCGGCTCCCCTCGGGAGGAAGCTGTCAATCAGCCAAGCTGTCAATCCAACCAGGAGATCCCAACTGTTGGATTGCTGCCAGGATGGCAGAGGGAAGATGCCCACACCCCTTTGTGTTTCCAATAAAAACATGAGGTGTTGGAGAGAGGAATGCCACCTGAATTTGGAGTTCCTGTGCGTTGTTAAGCAGCCTCGTTCATATGCCGAGTAAAGGTTAATTAATAAATAATCTAATTGTGAAACTGTCCATTCCCAGCCAGTAACTGAACCTGTCCTAGACACCACCAGCACTAAGCCAACTCACACATCATCATCATCAGTTCAGCTCAGGATGAGACCTTGGAGAAAGCCAAGAAGGGAACAAAAAAAGAATCATAGAAGCCCAAGAATGGCTTGGGTTGGAGAGGACCTTAAAGCTCATTCTGTTGTACCTCCTGCCATCTTCCACTGTCCCAGGCTGCTCCAAGCCCTGTCCAGCCTGGCCTTGGACATTTACAGGGATCCAGGGACAGCCACAGCTTCTCTGGGAATTCCATTCCAGGGCCTCCCCACCCTCACAGGGAACAATTCCTTTCAAATATCCCATCTAAACCTCCTCTCTTTCAGTTTAAAACCATTTCCTTTCACATGAGTTGATGTTCCACTCCATCAGCACCAAAAACATGGGAAATCCTCTGTGCCAAAAGCCATCCCCAGATGCTCAGGTCTGTTCTGGAGACACTCATACATCATAAATAACCTTCCCAAATCAGGGAAACAGAATAACTTCCACCAGCATTGCACTGAGGCCGTCACTGCCTTGCTGTGTAGCACTTCTGGATGTCTATATAAGATAATAATAAAAATTCCATGCTCAGTGCCCTGGTTTCTCTAATCAGTGTCTTAGGAGAAAAAAAGGCCTTGTAAAGTGTCCTTCTCTGTCCCTGCTCAGCTGCACAAGGGCAAGGGCAGTGCAGAGGTTTTACCTGGCAGTGTGAGGCTGCTTTATCTAAAGCCTCCAGGACTCGCAGACACCAGAGGTCAGAAGAACGAGAATAACTGATATAATTCCCTGAGCAGGGTGAATGTTTAATCAGCTGTGTGTTGAGCCAGAAATTCTCCAGAACAGTTCCAGGGTTGTCATGGTGGCAATGGGATCTTAAGCTGATACTAAGGAACAGTCTGACAATGACTAACCAGGTGGTGGTTAAGGAAATTGCTAATTCTGCTGAGGTTGTTTGCCTATAATCATTCCACCCCCGCCTTTTCCCTTCTCTCCTCTTCCCCTGATGCTTCTTGTCAGTCTGAACTAGTGACACCTCCAAAAGAGGCATCCTTAATTACAGGCTCCATTCAGCAAAGCAGGACCCTTTGCCTCGTGTTAACCTCAAAGAACCACCAGCCACGTAATCCAGACAAAGTCCTGAATTACTGGTGCCTCTCCAGACAAAGTCCTGAATTACTGGTGCCTCCCCACACAGACTCAGCATTGATTTCATCCTCCTGCTTCCAAATGAGTTGGGCACTTCCAAAACTCAGCCATGGGGATAGAACCATCTCTCTTCACAGCCAGATTCACTCCTGAGGTGTGGAGGCCACAAGGATTCACTCCTGCAAATGGGATGTTTGTGAGTTTGGAGCACGGGTTCAGTTCCTGATGGGAAAGGGAAAATGTGAACTCCAAAGCTGCTTGGGAGAGAAGTAAATCCAGCCAGGATCTGCTTCCCTAGAAGGGATGGGGAAAATATAATTCCACGTGCAAACATAAACTCCCAGAATGATTTGGGTTGGAAGGACCTTAAAGGTCATCCCATTCCACCCTGCCATGGCAGGGACACTTCCCACTATCCCAGGTTGCTCCAAGCCCTTCCAACCTGGCCTTGGACACTGCCAGGGCAGCCACATCTAACCTGACTCACCACCCTGACAGAGAAGAATTTCTTTGATTCTTGAACCTAAATTTCCCCTCTTTCAGTTTCAACCCCTTCCCCCTTGTCCTGCCTCTCCAGCTCCTGATTCAGAGATGCTGCTACACAGTGCCATCCCCTGAACCTCTTGCCTCTGCTTTTGCTTTGTTCCTGGTCGCGTTCCACTTTTTTTTTTTTTTTTTTTTTTTGCTAGGATGAGACATTGCCCTGAAAAAGTCAGAGCGTGGAGCCTCTTTGCCGTGGGAGACAGGGATGTGTCTCGAGCTGCTCCTCCTCAGAGCCTGCATGCAGGTACCTGCTGGTGTTTGTCCTCACACACATCCAGACATTCTGCACATGAAGCCAAAGAAAAACCTCCTCACACAGGAGAAGAAAAATGATTTGTGGAACCTGGATGGTGGGAATATGCACCAGAGAGCGGAATGGAGCATCAGGGAGGAATATCTCTGCAGTTAATTTGATTGTTTCTTCTGTCAGCTTCTTGCTAGAGAGACGAAGGATTTATTTCAGATTTGGGAGAAGAAAACAAAGAACCTGATTTTTGTTTGCATTTTCTTTGTATAAAGTCATTATTGGTGAAGCATTCTGTGACCTGTTCTTTTGACTGCAATGTTCAACCTCTTGCAAAGCTTCCTCCCACGACACATTTGTACAATGCTGAGACTTCTCTGGCATTTATTAAGCTCAGAAAAACAAATTCTTAACAGAAATCTAGCTTAGGAATAAAGCAAACTTATTAATTGCCTTTAAATGACTTTTCAAATGCCTTCACTTGGGATTTCTGCAGCTCTTCCCTCCCTGTGGAACATCGGGAAATACCCAAGGGAATGACATGAAGTTGTGTCAGTTTCTAATCCAAAACAGTTTCTAAAGTTCTGTTTGGACAACTTCTTGCTTTTGGTGCAATTTAAAATACACCTTGTAACTTTATTGCTGCGTAGACACTGCCTAACCCCTGCAGTGACATAAGTGAGCAGCAATACTGTGGGAAGAGAAGATCTTCTCATTCGTTGACATGAAATCACATGTCTAGAGACATTATTGTGTATTGTTTTAACAAGTCAGCTGAATTAAGAACATTTAAACTACTCCAGAAATCGCTATCTTTCATAAAATATCACTCAAAGCTGAAAGTGGATTTGTTTTTTTCTCCTTCCCCCCCTGCCTGGAAATAACTTGGGTATTAACATGTCCTGAAATAATTTCTGAAATAAAAAAGTTGCCATCTTTCATAAAACATCACCCAAAGATGAAGGTAGGTTTGTTTTTTCTGCTTTCCCCCCCAGTGAAAATAATTAGTGTACTAATGAGACCTGAAATAATTTCCTCTGTGCTTTGTGTGCTTAAGAAAAGTGACCCTAGGAAGTGCCCTGCAAAAAAGGATTCCTCTTTACTCAAGGAGTTAAGGTCTGTGCTGAAGGAAGGTTTTGCCATCTGTTTATGAATTTATGGATAATCAATCCATAAGTTACTTGGTTCCTCTCTGCTCAGTGAGCTAAGGGTTTGTGCTGAAGGAAGGTTTTGCCATCTATTTATGTATTTATGGATAATTACTCCATAAGCTGCTTGGACAGACACATCCCGACATGGGAAAGCCGGCACGTTCCCAGACAATAAGCTGGATTTGGGAGTGTTTGAACAAAGGAATAAAGACCTGCCAGTCCAAATAAGACAAAACCCCACGTCTCAAAGCACAGATTACAGAGAGGAACCTTCCCTGCGTGTCAAATATCGGTAATGCCACCCCAGATCCCGATGGATCCCAATCCCTGAGTCCAGGCGAGCTCTGGCACGCTGGGCTTCAGCTGGATAGGATCCAGCCCTGCACTGCGCTGGCATTTGTTCCGAGGGAGGCAGGGAAAGGAGGGAGAACTTGGGTTAAATATAACTCGGTAGCCTCCAGCAGAAACTCCGGCGGAGGAGCCGAGCGGGCGGATCTGCCTGTTGAATCAGCAGCGCAACCAGACTCCGCTTTTAGCTCGGGAAAGGCTAAAAGGGAACGGGGGGAATGGGCTGGAATACGGGAAAGCAGCTCTGTTTACGGGCCTGTATTAGCAGGGAAAACATGTTGGGATTAAACGCGGCAGCTGTCGGTGCTCCGAGGTGTTACAAGCAGGAGACTATTTAAAGACAATGACTGGCGCCGTCTATTCTGCCGCGGTGGAGCTGCATTTGTGGCAGCCCCGAAGTTATTTTGTGGCAGAAAGTGACTTTTAGTGGCAGGGGATGCTCTCAACTGGAGGATTCCCTCCAAAAGCGAGGACGTATGACAGCAGTTGATGTCATCAGAGGCGCTGGCTGCTCAATGATTACAGAATCCCTCAACAGGCTGTGCTGGAAAGGACCTGAAATCGCACCCAGTGCCACCCTCTGCCATGGCAGGGACACCTTCCACTAGCCCAGGCTGCTCCAAGCTCTGTCCAACCTGGCCTTGGACAGTTTTAGGATGGGTCTGACCATGTTTACACACACAAAAGGACGCAGAAAGTGTATTTCTGGTGCACCTTCAAACACCTAACACACTATTTAACAGCCACTCTTTCTAGACCACACTCAGCCTTAAGTCTCGGGATGGGTGACCCCAGCCCTCCCTCCCAGGCCGGCTGTGGGGGCTCAATGGGACATGTGGTGCCATGTCCCTTGATGGAGGAGGGACCTCCATTTATAGGGCAAATCTACAAATTCATAAGGCAATCCTACAAATTTCTAAGTCAAACCAACAAAACATGCTCTGAGAGGGCAGATCTGGTGCTAAAGGAGAAGAAACTGCTGCTGGCCGTGTTGCCTGCAGGTCTCACCCCCTCTCCAGGTGCTGCAGATTTCCCACTAAATCCTTCCCCAGGGAACACAGCTGGCACACAGGGCCCCAGGACAGGGACAGTGAGAGGAATTCATGAGATGCAAATGGCTCAGCAGGGAGATGCAAAGCAGGGACCGTCAGTGGGAGTCCCCCTGGAAGCTTAGGGACCTGGCTCTGGCGTTCCTCTGTGGCAGAGGATGCTCCTATCCCCATCCCCAAGCACAGTGGGATCATTCCTGTTTTGCAGGAAGCAAGCAGGGACAAAGAAATTCCAGCTGTCAACCCCCTCTGTCTGCACTTTCAGCCTTCAGGCCAAGATCCTGTTGTTACCTGAGAACCCAAATGCCGATTAAAAAGATGAGCATTTCCAAACCTCACAGTTTGAGAAACACAAACTCCATCGGCTTAAAACAACAAGCCCCCAGAGCCTGCCCACAGCTGTGTAACCCCAAGGCAAATGCAACACATCTCACAGAATTCCAATACATCTCCCATCCCTTGGGACAGCGACACGGAGATGTAAAGACTCAGCTGGATGTGGTTTTTTTGAAGTATGAACTAAGATTTTCAGGTATCCAACACCCCCCAGGTTGGTCCTGCACTGGGGGTTTTGCCTCCCCTGCCTCCAGCCACCCAGAAATCAAACTTTGCTCTCTCAGCGGATACAGTCAGAGGTTGATTCAACCCATCCTGAACCATGAAAGAGCCTCCCAAAATGCCTCACCTTCCACCGACTGCCTTCTACTAATGTGCCATTTTAAATAAAAACCTGAGACTGAATTGATCCTAAACTGACTGAAGCAAAGTCAGACTGAAAATTGAAACAGCAGAGGCGGAAAGGGAAGCCCAGGAGCTTAAGGTCGGTATTTTGAGACTGATTTTTTTTCTTTTTTTCTAAGCCAGACGTTAGTCTCTATTCTCAAACGATTTGTAACCAAGATAGAGTTGAAAAGTTTGGGCAGCAGCAGATGAGAAAAGCCTCGGCTAAGTGATTCCAAAGCTGAGCTATCAGTTAAACCCTGAGTTTAACGACATTCCAAATGCAAAAAGGTAAAGTAGATTTAATAATATTTAATACATTTATTATTTATTCTACTCTTTAATTAGTAAGTCTCGCCTCGTTCAATAGCAAAGCCAAAATAATGGCTTTGGAGTGCTATCTAAGTAAAAAGGACGGAAAAATTTAATCAGGCAGCTGGAACTCACGCTTGAAACAGGCACGTCCACAAAATCCCACTCTAACAGGAGATGAATCTTGTTTCACAACACACTTTATTCAAAACAAACAGCAGAAACCACGTCAAGAACAGACGGCAGATGCTTGCAAATAGGTCTCGCTGCGATTTCCCCTCGTTTCTAAGACCGACGCGAAAGCGAGCGGCGGGATCTCCGAGCTCTGGCAAACTCCAGGGATGAGCTGGAGTTGAAACCACCTCCCTCCACCCCCAAAGAGGAGGAGGAGCGCTCGGGGGGGGACGGGGAGAGGGACGGGGAGAGGGAGAGCACGGAGATAGGGACGGGGAGAGAGAGAGAGAGCACGGAGATAGGGACAGGGACAGCACGGAGATAGGGACGGGGACAGCACGGGGAGAGGGACAGCACGGAGAAGGGGACAGGGACAGCACGGAACA
>VZRM01003293.1:289888-300502 GCA_013397955.1 Grantiella picta | reverse complement strand
TTTTTTTTTAAATACCCCCTCCACATGACATCAAGCCGTTGTCATGGCGACGGGGCGTGACGTCACTGAGAACAAGGCGGGTGACGGATGGGGAAAGAGGGGAGAAGCAGCAGCATCGCTCCGTGAGACAAAATCATCATCTGAGGGTGGACGGGCCGAGTCCAGCGCTGGGACTGCAACATAAGGACATGGAGATGCGGGAGAGAGTCCAGAGGAGAACATGGAGATGTTCCAAGGGCTGGAGCTGCTCTGGGGCCAGGCTGGGAGAGCTGGAGGTGTTCATCTGGAGGAGAGAAGGCTTTGGGAGACCTCAGAGCCCCTAAAGGGCGTAAAGGAGCTCCAGGAGAGCTGGAGAGGGACTGGGGACAAGGGATGGAGGGACAGGGCACAGGGAATGGCTTCCCACTGCCAGTGATGCCTGATGGGTTTTTTGTCCTTTTTGCATTATACTTTTAAACTCTTTTATATCCTTTATACCCTTCCCCATTCCTGTACTTTTTTACTCTCTGTATCTTAACCCTACATGTTTTTAACCCTTGTACCTTTGCCTCGCTCAGAATTCTTTGGAGAAGACAAAACAATCTCCACAATCTCAAGAGCATGAGGCACCAACCTTGAAAAGAGCCCCATCACTGGGACATGTTTTTGTAAACTAAATTATAACCGTTTCGAGAGAAGGTAATTTTAATAAGGAGGCAATTACTTCATTTATTAGACTTCTCATTAGAGAATTTTAGATAAGTATGCTAATCTAGAGAGTCCATAAAATTGTATATGAGGATATCGGGGGCACTTAGTCGTCGGTGTGCATCTGAGATCCTATTAAACCAAGGTAATACCCTTTTCCTATACTGCGTGTCTGCGACTCAAATTTTTTACCAGCATTTTAGGCATCACCAGAGGGCAGGGATAGATGGGATATTGGAAGGAATTGTTCCCTGTGAGGGTGGTGATGCCCTGGGATGGAATTCCCAGAGCAGCTGTGGCTTCCCCTGGATCCCAGGAAGTGTCCAAGGCCAGGTTGGATGGTGCTCTGCTCTCCACATCCTGTCCTGTTTTATTTTGTCAGTGGAACCTAACACAGGCTCCAGGTTGCTGTCATGTTTTTTGAATGCAGGTGCTGCCAAGCAAAGCAGCAATTTTTTGTAGAGCTTTATGAAATATCTCTGCTTGTGGGGGTTTTATGGGTTTTCCCTCCACAGTTAAACTCAGAAGAATCACCACTGATTGCTCTGAAAAATCCCCGTCAGGAATTTCACGATTTATAGAATCACCTCACAGACATGCAATAAAAAACCTTTTATGATGTATTTTTTCTGCAACGTTTTCTGAAAAGTATGTCCCAGCCTCAGCCAAAGAAGTGTGTGGAATTTGTACCCATGGAGACTCCAATAACACAGCCCGCTCCAAACACCACAGGATTATTACTTTTCTTACCTAACACTTTGGGAAAGGAGTTACTGGAAAAGGAAGTGACTGAGTGAGGCAATACAAACTGGAGGCACTGGTGAGCGTGTGGTCCATCTGCAGATTTGGGGTTGCTGTCCCTGCTTTTGAGAGATTTCCACGAGAATTACACTGGAAAAATCCATGGAGTTGTGTGTCTGACCCCCATGGACACAGGAGAAGCTCCAAAGAAAAATAACTTTTATTTTTAATGTGTTGTAGATGCTTAAGCTGCGGACATTTAAAAAGAACAGTTTTTAGATGAGGGGAAACATACGGTAAAATACAAAATAGAGATGGAATCGTTTTTGAGAAATCATCTAGTACACATAAACACCCACCTTTACCCCTAGAAACGGAGACCAGATTAACATATTTGTGTTAAAACTCCTTCTGATCTGTCTGAAGGTTGTTCTCATTCCTTCCCTCAATCTCTTGTTTTACAAATTAAGCAATCCTTTGGCTTTCCTGCTAGAAAAATCCGGGTCTTTCCTAAAAACCACTCTATAAACAGCTCTTTTTTTATCCTGTGGTCACTTATTCCTGCTTGAGCACAGTGCATTGGGTTCAGCCACATTGAATTGCACCGTGCTGATTTGGAATTATCACTCAAATTTACCAAAAGCTGAATGAAATCCCTCAGTCCTCCCCCCTTTGATATCACCTCCAGTGTGCTGTTGCAGCTCTGTTACTACTTTGATTTTTAGAGCACAATTCCCCAATGAACAGCATCAATTCCTCTGGAGAAGAAATGTAAAACACATTTGGATGTGCTCCTGTTCTTCCCAAAGTGTCAATTCTTGTGTGAGACCCAAAGCACAGGATCAGGTTGCTGACAACAATATCCTGAAATTCACAGAATCCCAGAGTCATTAAGGCTGGAAAAGCCCTCTGAGATCATCAAATCCAGAGTCAATCCTCAGTCAACTATCAAGCATGTCCCCAAGTGCCACAGTCAAATATTTTGAACACTTGATAACACTTGAAAATTCTTGATAATGCCCAGCACAACAGCTTTGAGAGAACCCTGCAGCCCATGGGAGTCAGCCAGTTCCCTGCTGGGATCGCAGGGAATCACCACAGCGCGGTTATTTTTAATTAGGGACTTGTCTGCCACCTCTTGTGCCAAGCTGATCACTGGGATTAATTTTTCCCTCGTTTGAAAAAGCCTGTTCATGAGCCACGTCTCGCTCCTCTCAGACAGTACTGGGATCATGTAAGGAAGTTGTTGGTAAAGAAAGAGAAGTTTGATTTTCCTCTTCTCTTTTCTCCCCAGAAGAGCAGTTTGCTGCAGCTGTCTCTGCTACCCACAGGAGGGCATATTCCTCAAAGCAAACTGGAATTCAGCTCAAATCCAATCCTGCTCAAAGAATCTGATTGATTTTGATTCCACCAAAGGGAGCTTTTGACAAAAAACTAGTCTTTTGATGAAAGCAAATTACTCGTAAAGGTAGAGGGATCCTTTGAAATCCTGTGTTTATCCATCAAAAATACTGTTGTTTTGGGTGCTGGAAACAAAACCTTAAATGAAACTATTCCTTTGAATTGTTTCCTAAATGAAAAAAATTCCCAGAGGGTTAAAACCAAAAGAAACAAAAAAGTTGCCTTTGGGATTTTTGCTTCAAGAAAAAGTTTGCTTATTTCAAATATAAGAATCCCTATTCTTACACAGGTACCCACCCAAATAGCATTTTCCTCTCTGGGAGATTTCTGTGATAGGTTCACCGCATCTTGGAGGTGTCGTCTCGTCCTAATTATTCTGGGATTCTGGGATTCTCTACATGCCGTGTTTTATTGCTGAGTGCAAAATATTTGGAGCCTGAACTCTGTGTCCTCTGTCCCACAGGACCAACAGCACCATCCCATGCAAGTTGTGAGCATCGTCTAAACTGTGATAATGGATTTTCCCTTCACTATATCAGTGATAAAATTAAACTTTATGATCATTTCATTCATGATCACTTCAAGTTGTGGTGCACATGGGACAGGTCCTGGTTTTGCAGGCAGGGAGTCCCTCAAGGGATGCACTTAGGAACAGATTAAATCTCCATTCCAGCTATTTCCAAGGAAGTTTCAGTGGGATTGGTGCAAACTGCAGCTCTTCCTGCATGGAGCTGTGACATCCCTTGGGCACGGCCATGGATTGATATTCCTGGGTGAGATCTTGCTCCAACCACAGCCCCAGGACTGTGTTTTCTGCATCACAACCTCCTGACCTTGCTGCTGGTCGGACAACAACATTCTTCAGTGTTTTTGGCTGGGCTTGAGAGAAGAAATCTGTTGAGTGTGGCTGTGCCAAGGCCATGCTGGAATTTCCCAGTGGCACTGTACCCTGTCCTCCTCTGCCCACGCGTCTCTCCAGCAGGAAAATGAAGTCCAGGCTGTTCCAGGATGCTCTGTCCTGTCCTGGCAGTGGCCCAGAGCATTGTTTTCCTCCAGCCTGGAAGCAAACAGGTGAGTGCTGAAGGTGGGAGAAAGGCGGGTGTTCAGCCTTCCCCATGCTCTTTTTCCTGTCTCCCTTGGGTGGTAGCGAGAATCCCAACAATCCCTGGCACAGGTTTCCCTGTGAAACATAGGATTTCACAAGTTTACTCTTCTCAACCTCCTGTCTTCCCCCTAACAAGTTTTTAGCACAGCTAAAACCCCAAATGTTCTCTTTTCCTCCCACCCTGGAAATTTCCTTTCACAAGATTTAAAGGACCAAGCATTTATCTGGACTTTTATCTGTTTGGTCTGGCTGTAGCTGTCTGGAAATTCTGCAAAAAAACACTGGGTAAAGTCATGGAAAAAAAACAGTGTCTGTGGGTTTTTGTGTGCCACTCCCTGCAGGGAGCTGCAGCCTCCTTGGCCCACAGGAGGATGTGTCCACAACTTGGATATAATCAAGTCCAGTCACATTGATGTGACTAAATCCATGCAGCTTCTGTCAACACAGCCTCTGCATGGAGGCAACATATGTGTAATTAAACCCTCAGCGACTGAATAGCCCCAGTGCAGGGTGTAAATGGAATTTCTGCACAAAGCACAGGTTTTCTGGTGAGTCAGTTCGAGTGAGGCTCCTCCTGTTCCCCAGATAACCACAGGGGCTAAGGACAGAGTGACCAGGAGGCTTGAGGGAGTGCTGGACAGGATCAAATGGAAGGGCCTGGGTGATGTGATGGGAAAGGGGCACAAAATCAGCAAAACACACAGCGATGGCACCTTCAGCACCTGCATGGCAGTGAGGAAGAGCCTCTGAGGCACCTGGAGAGAACCTTCTCTGCTGCTCCTCATCACACTGGTGCTCCACACCCTTCCCCAGCTCCGTTCCCTTCCCTGGACACCCTCCAGCCCCTCGATGCCCTTCTTCTCATGAGGTGCCCAAAACAACCCAGGATTTAACTCCAGCAGTGCCCAGCACAGGGGGACAGTCACTGGTCCTGCTGGCCCCTGGTACAAACCAGGATGCCACTTGTCTCCTTGGGGACACTGCTGGAAGCTTGGAATCTGACTGTTGAGCAGAAAGATTCAGCACGTTCACATGGGGAAGCTCAACATTCTTGGGGCTATGAGAGTCTTAAAGCTCTGTAACTGTTTTACTCTGGTGAGTTTATGTTTAAAAATCACAGAAAATTATTAAGTGGCCCTGTGGATTATTAACATTTCAGGCTGAATTGCAGGTGCAGAGGTCTTGCACCTCCCTCCAGCTCTGTCAACCATCAGCAGAAACTTGTCAGCTTGTGTTGTCCCATGGCTCAGAGTGGCACCTGGCCTGTGTCACCGAGGCACAGAGCTCGTTTCCATGTCGCTGTCTCTGGTTACACATTCATCCCTTTCCTGCTTACAACACAGCTTGAAAGGGGAAGGCAGACAGGGCACAGCCTTGCTCTGCCTGGCAAACATTGTGACATCACTGCCACAAAATCCCTCGGCTTGGCGATGGGGGAGCATCCTGCTGCTCTCAGCCTCCAGCAGCCAGAGAAAAAACACAATTCCATTTTTATTGAAGTTCTGGAGGTGCAATTGGATTTTTTTTTCTGAGCTGCTGGAAACAACTCTTCTCCGTAAAACTTCTCTATCCATCTCATTTTAGAGCAAGTGGCTTTCCAGCGATTCTTTTCCAAAAGTGGGATTACCTGTGGGCATAGATAGCAATTTGGGTTTAGGTTTAATGTTCAGAGGATATAGGCATGGCCTCTGAAGTGAGGTGATATCTAACATCAAACTAAATAATTATACAGCCAAGAAATCCTAATTCTCCACTGCTTTTCATGCTTTATAAATATGTATTCCACACACTACACTTTGCATATTGCATAAACCATGGACAGCCTTTGCCCACTCTGCATTGTTTCAAAATCAATGAGTGTGCAGTTTTTAATGAGTATTAAAAAAAAATATTAAAAAGGAGTTTATGCCCATGACAGGCCAGGGTAAATAGTTTTTGCCCTGTTTTATTTATGAGAATTGCAGAAGAGTCACTTAATCACAGAGAGGCAGATAAAGGTCAGTTATCGGCTGGTGTGTCCTGGTGATGAGTCCTTGGCTTTGTTGATTTATGACAGTTGAGAGTTGGATATTAATCTAGAGCATAATTTGGTGGGGACTTTAGTGTGTGTGTCTCTTTGTTGTGTTTGAGTGCTTTTGGGCTTCGGTTTGTTGGGGTTTTCCCAGTATTTCCCACACCTATTTGCTTCGACCCTTTTACAGGACCAGAAAAGATGTTGCAAGTCCTTGATGGGAAAGACATCATGTCCAGTTTATGTCTGGAAATGACTCAGGTATAAAGAGACTCTTCTGTCTCCCTTCCTGCCTTGTGACCACATGGTTTCCACCCTGTTTCCTCTCACATTCTCCTTGTGTCCAGCTTCAAATGGAAATTGCTGAAATATTTTATTGCTCCCCACGCCTTGTTGTCTTCCAAATCAACATGCTGAGGTTCAACAACTTGGGTTGAGTCACTTGCCACCAGTAACCGGGAATTTGGGAGCATTATCAGAGGAATCCTAGCCCAGAATAGTTCACTGACCCAGTGCCAGGGCTGATGATAAAAGTGAGAATTATGTAAACTCTGTTGGGTAATTCAGATGGGCAGACAGGGCTTGTTCCGTACAGCAAACGATTAAGCTGAGGCAGAAATTTATTTCCACTCTCTGTGTCCACAGCTGCACGAGCAGATGAGGAAATGAGGTAGGAAAGAAAAGAACTTGCAAATGGAAATGTCACTGGGGTGATGTTCTGTAGGGCACAGGAAAGCTGTGGCTGAGGTGAAGAAGAAGCAGCAGCCAGCCTGTGTCTCACCACCAAACTTGTGCACCAGAGTTCCTGCTCTCATTGGTGTGGTTTGAAATGCACAAACCTGAAATCCCACGGCCCCAGTCTGCATTTATCCTGGGCCTTTGCCCCTATCCTGATGCTCTTGTCTTGTGAGGGCCAGCTCTGTCCCTGCTGGCATCTCCCTCTGCCTTGGTCATGTGAAACACCTGGAAATGTCGAGTTGAGGCAGAAGTGTGAAGGCACCATGGAATGATTTAGGTTGGAAAAGACCCTTAAAATCATCAAGGCCAATAATCTATCACTGCCAAGCCCACCACTAAACCATGTCCCTTAGTGCTGCATCTCCACATCTTTTAAACCCCTCCAGGAGCGTGTCTACACTTGGGGAAAAGTGACTTCTGTCACAGAGGCAAAAAGCTGTAACATCCCAGACACTGCTGTGAGTGACCCAAGCAGACCATTAACTGAAGGCTCTATGTGTTTTCTCACCTCAAATTTACCAACGGGATGGATTCTGTGGAGTTTTTAGTCCTCCCCTCGCGGTCGAGCCTGTGTTATCAGCAGAGCTTGAAGCTGCTTCATCTGCAGCCATGTCCTCTCTCCCAGTCACAAGAGATGTCACAAGAGATGTCACAAGAGATGTCACAAGAGATGACCCAGTCCAGCCAAGGCAGGGTCACTCAGAGGAACACATCCAGGTGGATTTGGGATGTCTCTGGGGAGGGAGACTCCACACCCTCTCTGGGCAGCTGTTCCAGTGTTCTGCCATCTTCAACAGAAAGAAGTTCTTCCTCACGTTGAGGTGTTTGTCTTGTGTTTTAGTCTGTGCCCATTACTCCTTGTCCTGTCGCTGGGCAGCACTGAACAGTGGCACCATCCTCTGGACACCCCTTGGAGATATTTGTATGGATCGATGGGATCCTCTCTCAGCCTTCTCTTCTCTGGACTAACCAGGCCCAGCTCCCACTGTCTCTCCTCATCAGTGATGCTCCAGACCTCAAGTTATCTCTGTGGCCTCCACTGGACCCTCTCCAGCAGTTCCTTGTCTTTCTTGAACCATGGAGCCAGAACTGGACACTGGACACCCCTCCAGATGTGCCTCACCAGGGCCGAGTAGAGGGGCAGATCACTCCTGCTGTGTTGGCCACCCTCTTCCCAATGTCTCCAGGGTCCCATTGTCCCTCCTGGTATTGTAATCCACTCCCAGGTGTTTCTCTGCAGAGCTCCTCTGCAGTGGGTCACCCCCAGCCTGTCCTGGTCCTGGTTCCTTCACTCTCCTGGAGCTGCTGGGGCCACCCTGCTCTTGGTGCCTCAGAAAGCGAGAACCCTGCAGCTCCACAGGAGTTAATTCCTGGCAAACACAGAGCCACAAAAGGTGCTGTTTGACCAGAGGCCCAGTCGCTCTGGTGCATTTGCTATTCCAAGCTTAACAACTCCCTGTTTGTTTACAAAGGGCTGTGCTGTGTTATCACCAATCAATAACAACTCCGAGCTATCAGCCTGTCTCCTGCCCGTGGCAGGGGTGCCTCAAGACCACCTGTGCTCCTCTCTGCTCTTACCTGCTCCTTTACCACCAACGTGGTCCCCTTTGGCCCCAGAACCAGCAGGAGTTCAGCAAACACCACAGGATCTACCTTGGGAGTGATGCAACCCCAGTTTGATGGACAAGGACACAGGAAGCACAAAAAAAGCAGCTTGCCCGAGGCAATCTGTTGGCTCAGGAAATGGCCAAAAATAGAACTGGTGGATGCTGCCACTTCAGTCAACCTTTGGGCTGTGCCCCTGGAGCTCTCCTTGGTTCATTGGGAATTATGTGCCTCTTGTCAGCACAGCAGCTACTGGCTGAGGACCAGGGCAGACTGGAGTATGAGGGTCAGGAGTCTGAATTTTACAGATCTCACTGACTTCCAGGCTGCTGTTTTGTCTTTCTCTTCAAAATAAATTTGCCAAGTGAATGAGAATGGAGCCACATTGGAGGGGCTGCAGAGAGGAGGAGCTGAGAGAGCTGGGGAGAGATGGGAGCACTGAAGAGCTGCACGGGGAGGCTCAGAGTGCAGATGGGAAACAACCAACACAGCAGGAACTGGAGGTGCCTGGGCCAGGAGACAGTGCAGGGCTCCTGTGGCTTCCTTGGCATCTCCATCTCCCTGTGCTGATGCTTTTTTACAGCTGCAAACCCCCAGCACTGCTCTGTCCTCTGGCCCTGCTGCTGCTCCAGCTGCAGCCTGACCTTCTGGCAGGAGCTTCCCTAATTACATATTCCTTAGGTTTGCTCATCAGCCGAATGGTGTGAACCTCCCCTCCCTGTGTGAGCAGGGAATATCTCTGGGTGGTGGGAGAGAAGAATTCACAGCAAAAAAACCAATGGTTTGGAATTCTTGGCCTGCACCAGAAAAACAGCGGCAATAATTCATTTCACAGATACAGCTGTTTTCCTAACAGGATAAACAAAATCCTGGCTTTTCTGCAGCTTTATCGTCCAGGAACAACTGAGATGGATGGATCCACCTGGTCATAACCCTGAATAACAAATTAATAAATAAATATGCACTCTCGGACTCCAGTTTAAATAAGCAAGACTCGGGAAGGACAGGAAATGATGGAGCTCCAGGTAGGACCATTTTCCCCCAGCTGTGGTTGGAGGACATTTTGCATCCTGCCCTGCCCAGAATGGCCCAAGAGCACCTGCATGAACCATCTCCTGTTTCATTTGGTCAAATGGTTGCTGTCGCTCAGGGCCCCATTTGAACATCCTTCTTCACAGAACCACAGAATCATGAATGCTGGCAAGGACCTCTAGGACCATCAAATCCAACCACAACCATGTCCCCAAGTGGCACATCCACGTGCTTTTTCAACATTTCCAGAGATTGTGACTCCACCACTGACCTGCCTGCTCCAATGTTTTACAACTCTTGCTATGAAGAAATTGTCCCTCAGGTCCAATCTAAACCTCCCCTGGCACAACTTGAGGCAGTTTCCTCTTCTCCTAGTCTATCTTGCCCTTAACCTTACTTTATGTTAGGGGAAAACCAGCTGTCAGACGGATTTGGACTATTTTTCTCTCTTCCCCGAAAACTTCTGCGGCGTCACCCCACACGACCAAAGCACCCCAGGTGCTCCAGGGCCTCACGCTGTCGCAGCACGGTCTGGGCTAGTGTTTGGGGTGTGTTCCCAGCCCGCAAACAGCCGATTCCCGCTGTCCCGGAACAGCCCCATCCCGGCGCCCCGGACACCGCGCCGGGCATTGACCGCGGGTAACCCGCGCCGGGAGAGGGGGGCGTGGCCTCGCTGTTCTTGACAGCAGCCTCCTCCAATCGCGCGGCGGTGCGCCTCATGCCAGCGCGGGGGGCGTGGCTTTGCCTCTGCCCACCTCTGTGTCGCCCAATAGAATGTCCCGAAATTATTGAGTGGGCGGGGAGAGGGGAGATGGCCACGCCCCCAAGCGCGAGCGCTCTAAAGGGTCCCGCCCGGCAGCGCGCGGGAACTGCTGAGGGGTCGCGCGCCCGCCCGCCGGGCCCTGAGGTAACGCGCGGTCCTAAAGCCCAACCCCGGCCCGGGGCTGAGGGAGGGCGGGCGGGCGGGCGGTACCAGCTCCACACAACCTCTCCGGGTGTCCCCAGCTCCACCCGGTGTGTGTGGGATGCCCGCCCGTCGCGGGGGGTGCAGTGTGGGGTTCATCTTCCCGGCAGGTGCTTCTCGTGATGTCCCTCGGGCGGGTGGGTGTCTGGGCAGCGGGGGCGAAATTCTTGGGGGTTTTTGGTTGAATGAACACGAGGTGGGTTGGCGGGACTTCCCCCAAGACCCTGCTCAGGGCAGGAGGCGATCTGAGGAGAAGGGATGTCCTTTCCCCTTTGCTGTCCAGGGACCCATCGTGAGGGACCGTGAGGTGATCTGAGTGTCGGGGATACT
>VZRM01003293.1:238869-289724 GCA_013397955.1 Grantiella picta | reverse complement strand
GTCGGGGATGCTCCGTGAGGTGATCTGAGATTTGGGGATGCTCCGTGAGGTGACCTGAGTGCTCGGGATGCTCCTGTGCGGCTCCCAGCCCCGCTGTGCTCCCAGCGGACACAAAGCCACGAGTGGGAGCCGCCAGGAACACAGGTGGTGCCTCTCTGAAAACACAACCCTGTGCTTTCCTGCTGGCCGTGAGGGGATTTCCCCCCGCCGGTGACTGTGCAGATGGTGTGGTGAAGCAGCAGTTTAGGAAAGGAACTTGGGGCAGCCTCCTGGTGAGTCACATTGCTGGGGAATTCACCTAAAACATCCCGGTGCTCTGGAGAAGCAACGTTCCTGAAATGGAGAGTTTTGTGGTTGTCTGCGTGGCCGAGGAGCTGGCTCTGCTGACCAAGTGATGGTCAGTGGGTGGCTTTCTTCAGCCAAAACTCAGCTCTGAACGTGTGGTGGAGTCAGGTTCCTGTCTGCAGTCGTGACAGTCACTCATCATCCTTGTAGAGGCTGGAATTACTTTTCCTTCTGTTTTCCCCACTCCAGCACCAGGAGGACATCGGAGAATTGCCCAGCACCTGTGGTCAGTGGTGCTGCCAGGACAAAACCTTTAGTGCTCAGGAAGCTTTTGTCACTGCCTCTGTTAAAAAAGGAGTTTATCTAAGAGAAAGAAGAGTGCCGTTGCTCAGCTTTTGTTTCCTCACTTAGTAAATCTCTAAGGGAAACAAAAGGAACAGAAAGGCCCGAGTTTCAGTTCTGATGGTGATGTGGCAATTGCCAGGAGCTGCTCTGGACCTCGAGAACTGGAGCAGGGCGGATGTGGTGTCTTCACCAGTCAAAAGAAATCAGCCACAGGAAGCTGACTGGGCTGTGCTGGAAAATGTCAAGTGGCTGATAACGTGCTCAGTAATTTGAACTAATATTGTTGAAGCTGTATATGTTTTAGGTAAAGGTGTGTCCAAATCCTGTTATAGATGAAAGCTCCACTCCTGCCCCGTTGACTGTCACCAGTTTGAACCTTGTCAGACCTTTATTCTGCTTTGTCAGTGAAGCCCTGTAGTTGTTCCATTGAAATCGTTACACTTCAGTTCTTCTGGGTCACGGTGCTCCCTCAAAGCAGAACACTTTTGTATTTAAATGATTTAAGGAGTCACAGAGGCTTAATTAAAAGGGAGGTTTCTTTCCGCAGGTTTTTGTTTGGGTGTGTGTTCTCCATGTTCCCGAACACCTGTGGTACATCGTGGTGTGCTCATTCCTCAGGGAACGGTGTGGGGTGGGAGAGGATCATTTGGGATCCAAGAATTACACCTGGCTCTGGTGAAGCATGGAATAGTTTGGGTTGGAAAGAACCTTAAAGATCATCCCCTCCCAGCCCTGGAACACGTGTGTTTTACAGTGTGTTTGTAACTAAGCATCAGGGAGGGCAGGGCTGAGCTGCAATGGTGAGCAGAGCTAGGGAGAGTCTGTAAATATTGGGAAATATTTGCTTCTTACTTGAATTTGTTGGATCAAATGCATGACTGGTTTAAGAAGATGCACGATCAGGTTGCACTTCAGTTCATGGTGCAAGTGTACCCAGGGTTGTGCACAGCAAGGGCAGAATGCAGGGATGGTCTCCATTGGGAAGAGCTTTCTGCTCTTGATTGACTGAAGGTGATGCAGAAACCTGCAGCCAACCGTGGAAATGAAACTTAGAGGGATGCAGCAGCTCTGCTGTGAAGAGAGGATGAGAGAGAATTTCGATTTTTGAGCCTGGAGAGGAGAAGCTTTGGGATGACCTAATTTTGGCCTTCCAGCACCTGAAGAGAGCCTGCAAAAAAGGCTGGAGAGAGAGAGAGACTATTTTAAATGACCTGGAGTGAGAGGACAAGGAGGAATGGCTTCCCACTGCCAGAGGGCAGGGATAGATCAGATATTAGCAGGAATTGTTCCCTGTAGGGTGCTGAGGCCCTGACACAGGGTGCCCAGAGCAGCTGTGGCTGCCCCTGCATCCCTGGAAGTGTCCAAGACCAGGTTGGACAGGGCTTGGAGCAGCCTGGGCTAGTGGAAGGTGTCCCTGCCCACGGCAAGGGGTGGCACTGGATGATCCTTGTCATCCCTTCCCACCCAGACCATTGTGGGATTCCATGATTCCCTGATAGCTGCAGTGAGAACACCTCACCCTTCCCCTCGAAACTTCGTTGCTGCATTAAAGCACAGCTGGCAAGAGAAACGCTGTAAGTAGTGCAGAGGCCAAAGCTTCCCTCAGGGACACAGGGCAGCCCCGAACCCCTCGTTGTGGGGTGCTGGGAAGGAAAGTGGGAGCAGCATTGCGAAAGGGGGGTCAGGAGTGACGGCAGGCGCTGCGGTTCGTCCCTCCTGGGCTCTGCTCGGTTTCTCCTTGAGCAAGTGAGGCCGTGGGGACAGCTCGGGTGGCACCAGGCTGGGACCGGGGTGCTCTGCCACGTGTGGGTTTGGGCTTCTCCGGGCTGGGCAGGGAACTGCTCCGGGCTGGGCACGGGACTGCAGAGATAACAGCCTCTTCTCACAGCTCCGAACAAACCGCTCTGCTGTGCCAGCCCAGAACGGGGTGCGGGGCAGTGTCTGCCAGTTATCTCGGTGCTTCAGAGATGGGTTTTTGCAGGCATCCCCCTCTCGGCTGCTCATGAATTAAACTATTTTTGGCGTGGTGACTCGCAGAGCGTGGCGTGAGCAGCAACGTGTCCTTGCGCAGATGAGTAAGCGGAAAGGGGACGTCCCTGAGTGTGGCTGGCGTGGCTTTGCCCTCCCGGCACAGGCTGGAGGCTGCAGCGTAGCTGGGTAGGATTTAGTAGATTAAAAGACTCTTTCCTTTCACTCCTGTCCCTCCTCATCGAGACGAATATGCTCCTCGCATCACACGATTTAAATGCGTCTGTCTAACGCAGGTACAAAATAGCAGCCTAAAATCCACTTCTTAGAGAGATAAAGGATAATGGGATTCGTCTCCAATCAGCTTGAAATCCCCTGAAACAATTAAAGCTCAGCCTGGCAACTCATAGGCATCAAAGGCTTTTGATGAGTGTAAACCTTAAATAAAATGAGCGTTTAGAAAACACTTCATTTAGGCGATGAAACCCCCCAAGACAAAGTGCTGAAAGCAGCGTGGGAGCCACCAAAAAAAAACCATCTGCCAAACGCTGATTTTGATGCAAACAGGTTAAATGCGGGGTGTCCCAGGGCTGTGTCCCCCCAGAGGGACCCAAAATCCTCGGTGTGCCGAGACTGGCGGGCAGGCGTGGGGCCAGAGCCTCCTTAAGAGGCGGCGGTGTGGGGTGACGAGCCGCTTCCAATTGCAAGGCAGCAGCACATGACATAAGATGCTCCAGATCTGCCTCCTGGGCGCTAGTTTAAAAATAAAGGATATTGCACGTCGTGCTCGGCGCCGGTGCGGAGCGGCTGCGGAGGAGAGGCTGCGGGACGGGAGATGCGCTGTGAGGCTGGAGGGATCGGGGGGGGCTGCGGGCCGAGCGGGAGCATTTGGGGCAGAGGGAGTGTGGTGTTTAAATTGGCTCGTGGTGCTCCCGGGGAGCTGTGGGTGTCACGCTGCTTTCGGTGTGGGGTTTTGCAATGACCGCAGCGTGCCTACTGTCAGAATTTCCCATATTTTGAGCACGTGCAGCAGGCTCCAGTTGCGTCTTCTTGGGGCTGCCTCTCTCAGACAGCTGAGCTGTTTTTTGCTGCTTTGCTGTAACGTTTGGCTGTATTTTAATTTTTAAAAGCTGTTTTCACAGGGACAGGGCTGTGTGAGTCAGACGCAAGGATGGCACTGGCAGAACCGGTCCCTGTGCCTTATTGTAATTCAGCTCCTCAAGGGAACTGTGAGGTGGAAGATGGTACATCACTGGAAGATGTACTGCTTAACTCTTCACCCAGGTTTGTCTTATTTAAGGCTTTATTTATCCCGTTGTGACCTGTATTTATAGTTTGTATTCTATCGTGCTTACTTTGATTAATTAAATTATTTTGAAAGAGCCCTGCATCTGTAGGGAACAGTACCTGCACTGATCTCAAACTCCTGCTGGTAAGAGGCTGCTTAGATTTACAGACTAAAGAGCAGATTAGGGTCTATATCTCACCACAGCATAATGGGATCTTGCTGACTAAAACCTCTTTACCTAAATTTTTTGGGGCTGCATTGAATTACATGTCATAAGGGGAAGAAAAAAAAGACTTGAATGACTGTGAGGGAAATAGCTTTGGCTTTTCTGCTCATATTACTGGGTCATTTGCATGCTTTGATCATAAAAGCTGGTGGAGAAATGGTGCAGAACTATTGCAACTGAGGATTAATTTGTGCTGAAAAATGTTCTCGATAATGAGGAGGGAACATGGAGATGGGAACATCTCATAATCCCTTTGGGGGAAATAAAGAAATTATTTACTCAGCTCTGGTTGCTGGCTTGCAGATTAGTTCAGAGAAGCAGTTCTGCTTTTGGACAGGACATGGCATCAGCCATGTCAGATCTTCCCTGGGCCTTAAACCTCCTCATATGCCCAAAGCAGTAATAGTTGACTGTTCCCCAAAAATTCAGAGTAAATGTAAACCCAAGGGAAGTGATTTCCCTCTTACCTTGAAATTCACACAGTGCCTGTGCTGAATTGTCTTGTCTTTGGTCTGGTACAAAGGGAATAAAAAGACAACTTGGTGGGAGCCCTCTATGGCTTAGGCTGAGGAATTTGTGTGGGCTGACTGCAATGGGCAGAGTCAGAGCTCCTTTTTGTCCCTGCAGTGTTGGGCTTATTGTGATGTCAGGGCCCTGCAGCCCATCTGGAAGACCCTGGGCTTGGTGCTGCAGCCGGGAGTTGCTGTGGGGAAGAGAAAACAGGGGCCTGGAGAAACAACACCTTCGTGATGGCCTGAAGCAAAGGGCCCTGGTAGGGCAGGGCAGGATGGAAAGAGTCTTTGGAGTATAATCTTAAATCAGATAAAACTCAGACCTTAGTGCTAAACCCATGGTCCATGCAGGGCATTGCTCAGGGCAGGGAACCAAGCATCAGCTGCCTGGTTGGAGGGTGGGATGTTCTTTTGGGGAGCAAATCCCAAATCTCACCAGGTCTGGCTTCCAACTCCCACTCTCAAGAGGGATGTGAGACTTGATCATCCCTTATCCTCATCCCTTAGGGCTGTGAGAAAGTCCAGCTTGGAAAGGGATGGAGTAAGAACAGTTTTGCAACCAAACAAGTAGTGCTTCACCAGCTTGTGTGGGGCTGAAAGTAAAAGGGACAGCTCAGCTGGGAGGAGTGTGGCTGAAGCACATGGGGATGAACCTGTTTCCATTTCTGCCCAAGCAGCTGCTGGGAGCGCTGGCTTTATTAGGAATACCTAAGAACAAGATTTCCTGTTAAATCAATTTCCTGCTCTTCTGCAGGAAATCTCCGTGGGTTTCCCCATGGGGTGACTTGAGTGTCCCCAGGGGCCTCCCTGTTGTTGGACTCACATATTGCAGACAGATGAGCTCCAGATCCATGTGTCCCTTCCTGTCCCCCTCCTTCTCCTCCCAGCTGCAGACTCTTTGTTTCAGGCACCTGGAGCAGACCTTAGGAATTAAATGACGGCTGTTTTTGGGATGATGTTTATGGATTCTTCTGCAGCTCGTCTGCAATGAAAGCTGCAATTAGGACAACACTCTCGTGTTCAAAAACAGCACAGGCAGAGCTTGAACATTCTGAGAGACCTGTTTCATTGCTGTAGCCATGCAGGGTAGTAAATGAATATAAAGTCACCTGCAGAACGTCAGGAATCACTTTGATATTCACGGACTGGGTGACATTAAGGAAAGGAGCAAACCTGCCCTCAGTGTTCTCATCCAGGGATAATTCCTTTTGCCTTGCAGAACTGCTGAGCCACACAACAGTGAGCCAGGGGAAGATTCCAAGATGGAGAGACATCAGGTGAACTCATTCGGTCCCAAAGGTGAGTGGATGGAAGTTTGGTGACTGTGGTGTGCATTAAATTATTATTGCAATGAGAGAGGAATCTATTAAGCCATAACAACGGAAGAAGAAGCTCAGGTTGGAGGATGGGCTGTGCAGAAGTGTCTTGAACTCTGACTTTAAAGCCCAGCTGAGCTTCAAGGATTAATAGGCAGTGTCAGTGCCTGATGCTCATCTACCAGGTACCAGTGTTCTGCTTTCAGTCCTCCTTAATAGAAAAAAATTAAAAATAGCAGAGTATAAGATGCAAGAAGCTTTCACCTTACCAGTACAAGAGCCTTAGGGCAGCAGAGCAAGTTAGAGGAGGTGTAAGTGGGAAATGTTTAGCAAAATTTGAAAGTGCTTTAGAAGCTTCCGGTCTAAAATACTGGAGGTCATGTGGCAAACTTGCCAAGGAGAAAAGGTCAAAACAGGGGTGTAGGAGGGGGTATAACAGAATTTGCTTGATGTTTTATTTCTCTTTCTGTTGTGGCAGCAGGAAATTTCTAAATGTAAGATGCTGAGCACTTTTCTTTCAAAGCAGCCTCCTCCCCTGCTGCCTCCAATGTGTGGACAACACGTCGTGATGGAGAGGTCAGGCTGAGGATGGAAGAACAGGGTGTAGGCAGTGAGGCACCAAAGACTGTGCACCAGCTCTTGCAGGAATCTGTGGATAAATACGGAGACTATTATGCCCTTGCATCCAAAAAAGATGGCCAGTGGATAAAGCTGACATATAAGATGTACTATGATGAGTGCTGGAAAGCAGCCAAAAGCTTTCTGAAGGTAAGAGTTTGTTGAATTCTCTTGGTTCATATTCATAGAATCCTAAAATCAGCATGGTTTGGGTTGGAAGGGACCCTAAAGCTCATCCAGTTCCACCCCCTGCTGTGACCAGGGACACCTTCCACTGTCCCAGGCTGCTCCAAGCCCTGTCCAGCCTGGCCTGGGACACTGCCAGGGATGCAAGGGCAGCTGCAGCTGCTCAGGGCAACCTGTGCCAGGGCCTCACCTCCCTCACAGCCAAGAATTTCTTCCCAATGTCTGATGAAAATCTCTTTTAGTTTAAGACTGTTCTCCCTTTTTCTACCACTGTGTAAAAAGCCAAATCTAATGGTCACTCATTCAAGTGCTGGAATGGCTGCAGTCAAGTCTGTCTTAAACCTGTAAATTCCCTGAGTGCAGGTGAATCTTACAGTGACAGGGAAGTACCTGAACATGTCATGGACACCTTGGTATTTAATTTTTTTGACAGTTGCTTCCACATTTAACCAAGAAAAAAAGCATGTAAGGAAATATTTGAAGTGAGGTATTTGAGGTGTATGGCAAACCTGACTTAAATATTCCAGCTGGCCCAGCCTTTTGCCTGTGCTGTTGGGATTAGGAGACTTGGAGAGAGAAACCAGCACTGTGTTCTCACTGTTGTGATCAAGTCTTATTTCTTCAAGTTAAGACCAGCCTGGTTTTTTTCCCTCTAGTGGGATCTTCCACTCTGAGACAAAAGCAGGGAGCTAAAGACTGAGACTCCAAAAGCTGGAATTTCATAGCCAGGTGTCTCTGGCTATCCCTGGAGCTGTTGCTCTGGCCATTATTGATATCTGACATACCCAACTTGTACCAAATGTCTCAGGAGGTGTTGCCTGACTTCACCTCTTACCTTCTCATTCCCAGCCCAAGGGGAACTGGTAACTCAGTGGATTGCAGGTTTATATTCCTGTTAGTGCCAGTGAGCCAGTCTTTCCAAGGGCAGACCTCAGCAAATCCCTGTTTTCCTGCCCACTGATAGTGGGACAGTGCTGTGAAACTTTAACTGCTCCTTCTTGACTCCTGGGAAGTTTTTCAGTGGGAATTACCCTATGTAAGAACATGAACTCTGTCCCTTAATGCTGTGCTCTCAGCAGAGATCTGCAAATGAGCTCTGAGCTTTCTCCAAAGGAAAAGCCAGGCTGCTGTAATGTCATCTCTTGTTTACAGCTGGGGCTGGAGCGTTTCCATGGAGTGGGCATCCTGGGATTTAATTCTGCAGAGTGGTTCATTGCTGACATTGGAGCTATCCTTGCAGGGTAAGAGTTGTGTTTCTGGCCATGCATTTTGCTTTGGCAGGCAGAGAGTAACTGCAGTATTCACAGGAGAAGCAGTGAATAATTAAACCCCCAATAAAACAAACAAACAAAAAAAAACCCAAACCCTATTGCTTATTTTTGAATTTAATGAAGGTAGATAGAACCTGAACTATTTCATAATGAATTAATGAGACAAAAATTAAATTTTTTTTTAACCAGCTGCTTCTCTCAAAATAAGATGATTAGTTGGTTACTCCAAAAGCATTTTTATGTACACAGTGATTAAAACATGGTGGGAAATTCCAGAGAATCCCAGGGCTGGATTTTCATATCTGCCTACCACATGAAACATTATGGTCCCTCACACCACTCTGACATTTCCCATGCCCCAGAGCAGAGTATTTCCTCTTGGAATTAAGCCGTCCCCTCTTTGTTATCATTTTATGGGATGTTCTTCACAAAGTTTTTGCTCTGAAATGCTCTGAATTTTGCCAGCAACTCTGCTTGTCCTCTAACTCTGTGTTTTGCTTTTCTGTTTTGTTTTTTCCCTTTTCTAGGGGATTTGCTGTTGGAATCTACACTACAAACTCTCCCGAGGCCTGTCACTATGTAGCAAATAACTGCAGTGCTAACGTTATAGTGGTGGAAAACCATAAACAGCTGCAGAAAATCTTAGAAGTAATGATGTTTTTAAAATGGCTGGGGCTTACAACATCTTCTTGACAAATGTGGGAGGGTAAAATGCTGTGGGAGGGCATTACCTGAGGGGAATACTGGCTCTGAGAGCAGAGGGGAACTCCCTTGGTGTGCTCCCTGCTCCAGCCAGCTGAGTTGTCACTGGCACTAAGTCTCACAAGAGCTTAAGTGGTGCTTTCACTTCTTAAAGCCTTGGGCTTAAAATAGGAGAAGCCAAAATGAACAATAGAGCATCCTCTAGGTTGTCTGGGAACATCCCTACTCAAATTATGACTCCTTCTAGTGAGGCAAACCCATTGTTTTAGGAACACGGGATTTTTCTTGGCTTTACATAAAATGGCAAATATGAGGAACATGTGAAGTGGGGGGTTACAGAGGTCTGAAAGGGACAAGCAGCATTTGCTCCTCCTCATGAATCTCCCTTCTTAACACAGGTTGAAGATAGACTACCTCATCTGAAGGGCATTGTGCAGTATGGGGAGGAGATCAAGGAGAAGAGACCAAATCTGTACTCGGTAAGTCTTGGGCTTCTTCACTGGTTGTGAGTCCTGGTTGTGTTCAGCTGATGGCTGCAAGTACCTGTGACCTTCCATGGAGCCTTAGACATCTGGAGGGTGATGTTCCTGCCTGTGGCAGGGCCTTAGGATGACATGGTCTTTAAGGTCCCTTCCAACCCAAACCAGCCTGGGGCTCTGTGGCTGTGATCCCACGAGCTTGTGTTGGCTGTGGGGGCACAGGAGGTGTCTGCTGTTGTGCAAAGCTGATAATCCATGTTGTAAGGGGGCTGTGAGCCTACTGACCTTTGCCAGGCAGCCTCGTGCCCCACATTACTCCAGGGAGTTGCTACAGAGCTGTGAAGCTGCTGCGGGTGGGTCTGTCTCCTTTCTGTTTCTCTCTGTGTCAGCCAGAAAACATTGTGGGGTGACAGTGTGGATTTACAGCCTCTTCCAGAGGTTTGGACAGGGAAAACAGCTTCCTTCTCTTGGTGTGTAGCAAAGGGTTTAACTTTTCATGTGAATGATGCCTTACAAAGTGACTGAGCTCTGCTCTCCTCTGCACAGTGGAGGGAGTTCATGGAGCTCGGCAGGGATGTGCCAGACTCTCGGCTCCACACAATCATCGCATCCCAGAAACCCAACCAGTGCTGCACCCTCATCTACACCTCGGGCACCACGGGGCAGCCCAAGGGGGTCATGCTCAGCCACGACAATGTGAGTGTCCAGTGCCATCCAGCAACTCTGGCCCTAGCAGGTGCTGAGAGAGAACATCCTGAGCTGGAAAGAACCCACAGGGATCATCAGTCCAAGCCCTGGCCCTGCACAGACACCCCAACAATCCCACCCTGGGCATCCCTGGCAGCATTGTCCAAACGCTCCTGGAGCTCTGGCAGCCTTGGGGCAGGGACCATTCCCTGGGGAGCCTGGGCAGTGCCCCAGCAGCCTCTGGGGAAGAACCTTTCCCTGAGATCATCCCAGCCCTGACCCAGCTGCAGCCATTCCCTGGGCTCCTGTCCCTGTCCCAGAGCAGAGCTCAGCCCCTGCCCCTCCGGCTCCCCTCGGGAGGAGCCGCAGCCCCCGAGGAGTCTCCCCTCAGTCTCCTCTGCTCCGGCTGAACAAGCCAAGTGCCCCTGTTGAGATCCCTGGGTGTTGCAGTTGTGTTGTGCCCATGTGTTCTGTGCTGTCCCAGCTCTGAAGCCCCTGTGGGTTCCTATTGCAGCTGACGTGGACAGCAACGGCGGCTGGACGTTTCATCATGCTGAGCGACGCCCAGACCAGGCAGGAGCATGTGGTCAGTTACCTGCCCCTCAGCCACATCGCTGCACAGATGTCTGACATTTGGTCAGCCATGACCTTTGGAGTGCAAGTTTATTTTGCCCAACCAGATGCATTGAAGGTAAAAAAAAAAAAAAAAAAAAACTTATACCCATCCACCTGCTTGAGCTGGGGCGGGTGCTTGAAACAAAGCTGTGTTATCTCGTGGTTCTCATCTTTGCTATCTGGGTTTACTTTGCCCACTGACCATCTGCCCCTGTTGGTTTGAGTGGAGCCACTCTGACCTTCACCTTTTTACTTTATTACAAACTGAGAGAAGCTGACCCAGGACTTCCCAACTGGGAGCTGCTGATTTCTCACCTGACACCTGGTCCCACATGAGAGCTGGTTGAGCAACAGCTCTGTGTTTGCTCTGCCCACATTGCACAATGGCACCGGCTAAATCTGAGTCCTGAGTAAAGGATTCTTGTGTCAGCGCTGGCACTGAAAGCATCGACCCTTGCTCCCTCTCCAGTTCCCACTGGAATGCCCCAGGGGTTCCTCTGTCTTGGTGGCACTGCAAAAAACAAGCAATTCCTCAAAACTGATGGCAGAATCCCAAGTTTTTGCTAGTGCCCAGTGCTGACCTGAAGTCTGCAGTGAATCACTTCTAAAAACTGCATTAAATCCTGCTTCTCTCAGGGCAGCTTGGTGGAGACCCTGCGGGAAGTGAGGCCAACTGCTTTTTTGGGAGTTCCTCGTGTCTGGGAAAAAATAGAAGAGAAAATGAAATCTGTGGGCATGAAATCCTCAGCGCTCCGAAGGAAAGTGGCATCGTGGGCCAAGGAAGTGGGGCTGCAGACCAACCTGAAGAGGATGAATGGGTAATTATGAGCTACATTTCGGGGGTGCTGTGAGTTGTAGGAGAACATTACTATCAGATCAGGGGTTATACTCCATCCAGGGATCATATGCCATCCACAATTACATCCCATGTGAAAGGCCAGTGGTGCTCGGACCTGAGGGTGAGCAGCAAGGGCTGGAGTGGGGAAATAATCAATTATTTTATTGAATAAACTAGAGTAAGATGAAGAGAAGAGGAGGAAGGGGGAGAAGTTCCATGTGTGCCCCTTTTCCTCTGGCAGGTGCTCCGAGGTGCCAGTGAATTTCCGCCTGGCCAGACAGTTGGTGTACAGGAAGGTGCGCAAGGCCATCGGGCTGGACCGCTGCACCAAGTGCTACACGGGGGCTGCTCCCATCACCAGAGAAACCCTGGAGTTCTTTTTGAGCCTGAACATTCCCGTGCTGGAGCTGTATGGGATGAGTGAGAGCTCTGGGCCTCACACCATGTCCCTACCTCACGCCTTCAAGCTCGGCAGGTGAGCGCCTTCCTGGGAGCAGATAATGGTGGGATCTGCATCTAGCACATCCATCTCTGCTGGTGCAGCTCATCCCCAGAGCTGCCAGTCAAAGGTCTCTGGGGAGCCACATCCAGGGTGAAGAGATCTGCCAAGGGCAGCAGCAGCAGAGATAAGTAAATTTACCTTGGCTGGGTTCTGCAGGGCCTGAGGAAGAAGTGAGGGGCTGGTGGGAAGAAGGAAAGATTGGTAACTCCAGCCTGCACTTCACTTTAATGGCTAATGACTAAAGGGTGCTGGCTGTCTTTGAATGGCTTGTTCAGTTTGCACAGTAAAAGTTTGTTGCTAAGGACATAAATCTGCTCATTCCAAGCTCAGGTGTTGAGAACAATGAGTGCAAACCAGCAGGTGTGTGAGCACTGGTCTCTGCAATAACAGCTCTTTCTGTAGCTGCCTTTACGTGAGCAGATGCCTTTGAAGCAGAAGCTGTTGTGCTAAAAAGCTGCTGGGCTTTGTTCAAACCCTTCAGCTTGAGAGGTGCTGTTGTAACCTCTACTTGAATTCAGTTTAAAATAAATTAATCCTTGGCCTGCGTTCTCTTTCAGCTGTGGGAAGGAGCTGACAGGCTGCCACACCCTGATCCATAAACCAGACAGGGATGGCATTGGGGAGATCTGCTTCTCAGGGAGGCACATCTTCATGGGCTACCTGAACATGGAAGAAAAAACCAAAGAGGCCATCGATGAGGATGGCTGGCTGCACTCAGGGGACCTGGGCAAGCATGACAAGGATGGATTCCTCTTCATCACAGGCAGAATTAAAGGTAACACATCCCCTGACTTGCTTATCTTCACGTTGTGCAGCACTATGGAGTCAGAGTTGTTAATGTTGAGAAAGACCTCATGGAGCCTAACTGTTCTGTCAGGACTGCCAAGGCCACCACTAAGCCATGTCCCCAATTTCCACATCTTTTAAATCCTTCCAAGGCTGGTGACTCCACTACTGTCCTGGGCGGCCTCTCCCAATGCTGAACAGTGAAGAAATTTTTCCTGATATCCCACTTAAACCTCCCCCGGTGCAGGGGAGGCTCTGCTGGTTGTGTGGTTGTGACTTGCACAGAAGAATATTTAAATCCTTCTCCACCTGGAGTTTCCATGTGAGTGTGGCTGCAGGGTGTCCTGCCCTGGGACTCAGCCTCTGGTGGGAGGAGAGGGGTGGCCTCTGGAGCCAGGGTGTGATTGCTGGGCGAGGGAGAAGCCCTCTCATTTCAGCACCAGGGGAGTTAATGCTTCGTGGGCTTGTTTTACCAGCAGCTGCCTCGGTTTCAGGAGCTTTGCTGGGTGAACTCCAAGGAAAACAGCAGCTTAACACTGTTGTGCAAGTGCTTGTAGCAAAGTGGCTCTTGGGACAGCAATTTGAGCAACCCTAAACAAGCCAATGTCGTGCAAGACTTCAGCCCTCAAAATGCGAGAGGTGCTCACACGAGGGCTGCTCTGAGGACCAGGAGATAGCTGAGAAGGGGGACTCCCCTCTGCTCTGCAGGGCATGGGAACCTCCAGCACTGCCCCAGCAAAACTTTCACTTCCATTGCTGACAACTCAGGTGCCTTAGAGCCCCAGGTGTCTGTGTCAGGGTGCCAAGGGGCTCATCCTGCATTCCCAAACTGCAAATGCCTCTGGAGTGTCGAGGCAGCTTTGGCAGGGCTGTGTGTGCACAGCTCCTGCTCCTCTCTCCAGGCCTGGGGGGAGTCATGGGATCAGCACTGGGGCTGGAAAAGCCCTGTGAGATCCCAGACTCCAACCATTACCACAGCACTACCAAGGCCACCACTAAACCATGTCCCCATGCCACATCCACACATTTTTAGCACTTCCAGGGATGGTGACTCCATGGCTTTCCCAGTCTTGCCTTCTCCAGCTGTGCTGACACAGACTCACTGTTTGATCGAGGAGACACAAAGGAGCTGTGGAGTTGTTTCAGGTTGTGGGAAGGGGAGAAGCTCCAAGCATTAATCAAGATTTGACTGTTTTCCAGAGCTCATCATCACTGCAGGAGGTGAGAACATTCCTCCCGTTCCAATCGAGGATGCTGTCAAAAATGCTGTTCCCATCATCAGCAATGCCATGCTGGTTGGAGACAAAGCCAAATTCCTTGCTATGCTTCTAACACTAAAGGTAATGGAAAACAGGATGGGAATCCACCATCTGTGCTGCTGAATCTGATTAATTCCAGGGAGGAAAAGAGTTGTTACACATTTTTAGTGTCTTGTGGAGACAGAGGCCTGGAGCACAATTTGCTGTAGCTGAGCTGCTAAGTGCAGCTGGAACCACAGAGTTGTCACTTGCTCAGACCTTCAAGTCCTGGTGTTGTTCAGAGCAGCTTTTTCTGAGCCAGAGAGGGCAGGAAGAAACAGAAGGAAAAGGCCTAAAAGTGAGGCTGGGAAAGGAAACCCTTCTGCTCTCCTCACCTGTTTTAGTTTCTCCCAGAGCAGTCTGGGAAGTAAAAAGCTGTCAGAAACTTTGTCAGGCTCTGGCTTTGAACTCCAGCAGGACACGTCTGTGGTGGCTTGTGTTATTTGTCAGAGTGGGAATTGCTCCTTAGTGAGACTGAGGCCACCAGCCTCACCCTGGGGCAGGAGACCCTAGCCATAGCCAGGCCCTGGAGGTGGCCCTGCTGGGCTTGTCATGGCTGAGTGCTGTGTGTGACTTCCAACACTGCTGCTGCACAGTGTAGGGAAGTAAACTGTGGTCCAGAAAAGGTCTGGAAAAAAGTGATTAACTTTTGATAGCACGGGAGGAATTTGGCAGATGAGCTCTGTACCCTCCTTGCTCCTTGGCATCGAGGCAGCTCCTGAGCAAGCAGAGGTCTCAGGGGGTTTATCTGTGTTTTGTCCTGAGTTTTCATTGCCAGCTGGGGGTTGGATGAGAGCTGAGGGGCTGATGGGGTTGGAGTGGGATGGGGGGGAGCCCAGGAACCATGCCAGGGCAGCACCCAGGGCTGGAGGCTCTCCTCAGTGCAGAGGGACTCAGGTGCTCAGCAATGCTCAGTTCCCCATTCTGGCCTGTCCTGCAGTGCGTTGTGGATGCAGAGACAGGGGAGCCTGGAGATGACCTCACTCCAGAAGCTCTGGAATACTGTCAGAAGCTGGGCAGCAAGGCCACCAAGGTCTCAGAAATCATCAGCAGCAAAGACAAGGCCATCTATGCCACCATCCAGAAAGGGATCTCGGCTGTCAACGAGGGAGCAGTGTCCAACGCCCAGAAAGTCCAGAAGTGGACCCTGCTGGAGAAGGACTTCTCCCTCTTTGGGGGAGAGCTTGGTGAGTGGTGGGGAGGTGTCTGGGGTTTGCCCGGTGCCCGTTCCCTGCTGTTGAACCTCAACACAACCAGGACCCCCAACACACAGAGCTGCCCCTGGCCTTTCCTCACTGTGGTTTAGCCATGTCACAGTTTGGGGGTTGGGATGAATTGGGGTGAATTCCCACTTCTGCCCAGCAGCACCAAGGGGAGCAGTGCTTACCCATGTGCTGTGATGCCTCTTGCAGTCATGGAATGTTGGAAGGGACCCACAAGGATCATTGATCCAACCCCCAGCCCTGCACAGACACCCAACAATCCCACCCTGGGCATCCCTGGCAGCATTGTCCAAACGCTCCTGGAGCTCTGGCAGCCTTGGGGCAGGGACCATTCCCTGGGGAGCCTGAGCAGTGCCCCAGCAGCCTCTGCTGCTGCTGTGCTGCTTCCCCTCACAGGGAAGGGAGTGAGATCCTATTAAACCCAAAGAGAAGTTTAGAACTTGTTGCTGTTGCTGTGTTCTGCTTCACCCCGGGCTGGTTTTGGCTCCCCATTAACCCTGTCCTGGTTCCCCACAGGCCCCACCATGAAGCTGAAGAGGCCATTTGTGGCTGAAAAATACCAGGACCAAATTGCTCAGTTCTACACAGACGTCGACACCCCGTCAGGGGAGCCCTCGGCCAGGCCGTAGAGCCCCAGACTGAAACCACTCCGAGGACATTCCCAGCTGCCCAGGAAGGATTCCCTGGATCCTGTTGAAATAAAGAGGCTCAGCCATCAGGCAGCCCCTCGGCATTGCTTTGCTGTCCATGTCCTGGCCCTGCAGTGTGGTGAGCGTGGTCCTGCCCATGTTCTCCTGTCTTGTGTCCTGTGCTGAGATATCCCATATATCTCAACTTTGTATTTTTTATTTTTTATTTCCATTTTTATAAGGGCAATACAGTGTTTACCTTAAATCCAAGTGACATGTTGCATTCTAACCAAAGTTTTCTTTTCCTGAGATGAATGTAAAACAGGAGCTGCAAATCAGGAGCTGCACTTTTCCTGCTGAGGGAGAAAGGCAGATTTCATTTTCCAGCAGTGTCCTCACTCCCTGCTGCACGTTTCCCTGCATGCTGATGCCATCCATCTCGTTTTAAATCTCCTTCCCCACAAACTCTCCCTGTCTGAGATGATAAATGCTGTGTGACTACACACAGCAGTGGAGGTGGAACCTCACATGAACTGGGTTTGTCTGTGCAATATTTTGAGTTTGTTTTACCTTTTTGAGTTATAATGAAGCCATAAATTGTATTGTTGAAGTTGTATCCATGGCTGGTATTCTGGGAAGTGATTTACTCCAAGGACTATTTATAAGGCTGTGTACAATGTGTGAAATCTGTGTCTGACAATGCAGAAATGTTGTAGCGTCTGAAATGGGAACGCCAGAGCAGAGGGTGGGTGGGTTGAGGCTCTGTACCTGTCTGGGGAGAGGAGATGGTGCTGGGAGCCCAGGCTGGCTCTGCTGAAGGTCTGTGAGTCAACCAGCCTAGAGCTGTGAAAGGTCCTTCATGGTGAATTCATTGACTGGAGGACACAGAATTCCCCACCTGCAAAGCTGGAGGGAAGCGCCTGGACCCAGGAGCTCCTTGTGCTCTGCTAAATGGTTCTGCAGGGCTTATTCCAGTGGGGACTGGGAATCCCAACAGCACACGGAGGTTTGCCTGTGCAGTGGCTCATTTCAAACCAGAAATCCTTACCTGAACACAGGCAGAGCAGCCCAGCTCTGATTCCAAGCACCATTTCCCATGGAACTGGGAGGAAGAGGCTGATGCAGGTCAGAGCAGCTCAGTGCTGGTGTCACCACTGGCCTGGGCTGGGCTCAGGGTGGCTTAAACCTCAAACTGTCCTTGCTTTGGGTCAGTGAAACTCCACTGGCCCGTTGGAAGGGTGGGAATGCACTACTGGAACTGCTGCTCATCCTGTGCTGTGTGTGCTGAGCTGTGTGGATTTGTGTCTCCAGTGTCTGGAAGAGGAATGTGTAATAAACTCCTCACTTTGTGTCTCTTAACTCTCGGTCATTCCTGGGCCGCGGGAGGTTTGCCTGGGGCAGGGAGAGCTGGAGCTGTGCCTGGGAGCTGATGGACAGTGATGGACAGGGGACACTCCAGGTCACCATCACCCTGTGCCAGAGCTCAGGGCACCTTCTGGGAGCAGTGGAGATTCCCTCATCTCCCACCTGCCCCAGGCAGAACAGACTCACCTGAACAGACTTAAAGCTCTGCTGGCCTAAGGGACACTGGAGCCATCCTATGATTAAAGCAATTCCCTTTTCCTTGGTTCTTCACCTCCCAGGTGTTGCCATGGTGCTGCCTGGCATTTCCCCCTTCAGTGCTCCTAATGGGAAACCTTTTCCATGAGGAGAGGTTTTGGGTAAGCCAGGGTGCCATCCCTGGAGAAACAGACTACAACCAAAAAACCACTTCCAAGTTTTACTTTTCCATCTTACTTTATTTCACTTTTTCTAGAAAATTCCTCCATAGTTCCACAAATTTAACAAAAAGTTTAAAATTCAGGACAAACAATCCTGTAACGTATTACAAACATGAGTTTTGTTTTTTTTTTAATTTTTTAAATCTTGCAGTTAGTCTTGGCTCAGCTGCATTTCTTCCAGCTGAGTGAAGAACTCATCTCCCAACACAACTTTTAAAATCCTCAAGTGACGAGGTATTTAATACCTCGGCTCTAGGCAGAAATACAATTAAAAATTCTCTAGAAGTTGAAGTACTTACATTTTTCTTTAGGAGTGCAAACGCATCTTGTCAGTTTTTGATGGCTATTCCACGCCCCAGGAAAGCAACACCCATTTGGGTCCTTTGAGCACTAATTAACACCTTAATTGGCCCCAGGTGCACCAGGGGTGTCACAGCATCACCGGGAGCACCTGGGTGAGCAGGGAGGAGCCTCATCCGAGCAGAGCTGGCTCTGGCACATCCCCAATGGAAAACTGGAACCAGAGCTGCTCAGGGCTCTGCCCGGGCAGGACAACCTCCAGAAGGGACGTTCAAACGTCCCTCACCATCAAACACGGTCCAAGATCTGACAAAAAAACTGCTTCTGGATTGTTGCATCAATTGCTTGGCTCGTTGTGATGCTCCCACCGCACCCCACGATCCCACGGGTGGCAGAGTCATTGCACTTCCATGGATTCAGCCTGACCTCAGCCAGCCTTGCTCCCTCCGTGGCCGAAATTCCTGTTGGCCTTTGCAGCCAACCAGCCTTCCTTTCCTCTTTTTTTTTTGAACTTTTTTAATAGTACATGTCAGTAATTAAAGCCTCAAGGCTTAACACATCGCAGACCAGGACCACAGGAAAATGCTCCTGACCCCTCTTTTCCCCTCGGATCTGACAGCCAAGGACAGAGGAGGAGCCGAGTCCTGATCCCACCTCCAACACGATTCAAACTCGGACACTTGGGAAGCCCTCGGGCTGCCCAGCACCTTTGTCTGTGCCAGCAGCAACGCCACGAAGGGCATGGAAAAGTAACAGAGTCCTGTCCATTTTCCTTGGAAAAACCATTATGGCTACAAGTCAATTTTGGATTCTTTTTTTGTTTTTCTTCCTTTTTTTAACAACGCAAGCTACTACACATCCTCGAGGACCTGAAGCAATGCCCACGGCAGCACTGCCCCCTCCTTCCTAGAGTACAATAATCCATCCATGCTCTCAAGAGTGACACAAGAACAAACACTTTATCCACAAAAACCTGTACACGGCATGTTCAGAACAGCGTTCAGCCAGCCTAGAGGGAATCTACACAGGGAACTCCAAGGGGACACAAGATGAGGCCCAAACGTGACATTGTTTGCAGAGTCATTCCTCCTGTGCTCCCCGACGCTACCACATACCCCAAAAAACATCAACTCTGTAGAACAACTAAGTACTTGCAAAAAACCTTTTAGTAACAAATCAGCATGTGCACACAATGGAGAGGAACTATTGCTGGGGAACAATCCTACCTCGGGGTTTCAGGGGGATTATAAACAGTCTAAAAAAATCCATGTGTAAAATACTTCTTATAAAAACCAAACAAAATCCCTATCAATGCTCAGCAAGACTTCACCAACAAAGTCACTTCCAGGACAGGACGATGCCATGGTGCTGCCAGCCACACTTGGACTGGCTGGGAGCTGTGACCACAGGGGTGACAGAAGGGGCAGGAGGGCGGTGGCACCTCCAGTCCCTCAGAAGGGGCAGCTCTGGAGGCTGTGGGCAGTCTGGAATGCTGTGACAAGGAGCTGTGGGAGGAGGGACCTGGGTGGAGAGGGCAGCAAAGACCTCGGGGGAGCTGGGGCTCAGCCTGGCCACCCCCAGTGCTCTGGGGACAGGACAATGTCACCAACCCCGCCCAGCACGGTGGTGCCAGGGTGCCCAGAGTGGGCACAGAGCTGCCTCCCCCGGGCAATACCCCACGGAGACACGAGGAGCTCGCAGTAGCCACCCACAGGCTGTGACTGCTGTCCTCCACCGTGGACATCCCCCTGCCACCTCATCCTCTGCCCACTGCCCTCCACCTTCTCTGGGCTTTCCATCCAGCCCTGGCATCGTCCAGCAAGAAAGGAAACAGCTGAGATCTCTGGCGTGACAGGGTTTGCACCTGGCATGAGCTTGAACTCCCATATATATATATATATATATATATATATATATACAAACACACACATATATATATATATATATATATACACACACACACACGAGACACATGAAAGGTGGTACAAGGACAAAATTAATGGGAATCGGGTCAACATGACCCAACTCAAACAAGCTTATCATCATATTGCCACTTCAGTTGATTAGTTGCAACATTTCCATGATAAAGAAAGGGGGAACCCAAAACAAGGGACAGCAAACCCGGAGCAGTGCAACCCTCCCTGAGCAGAGGGGCTCCCCAGCACCACTGCTCCCACACCGCCTGTGCCCCACATTTGGCAAAAGCTTTCCACACCCCTTGGAAAAACAAGCAATTCCTGGGAAAATACTGAATTTAGGGACCAGGAGTGTAACACAGCTTTGAGGAAGGCGCTGGGATTTGCCCACGCCAACCCGGACAACACTTGGAGGTCAATACTAGTTTAACTAGAAATCAGAAATGTAGGGAAGGGTCTGGATTAGTGTTTCTGTTTCCTGCCTTTTCCTGCACAGGCAGTGGGGCGGGAGAGGGAGGAGGGAACAAACCCCTGACTCCACTTTGTGTTTTACATCAGCGTCTCCCAGGCATGTCCAAAGATTTAAGTTCTCCCTTGTTTTGGTTTTCCCAAAGTACAGCCACTACTATAGGGGCCACTGTAAGGAGATTCCTCTTTGAGAACACAGAACAAAACCAATCACATGTTTTGGCAAAGTTATCAAACACTGACAAATGGAAAAGACGATGGGTGAGCTCCTCCTGGAGCACGGGGTGCCTGGAGGTTGCTGTCCAGCTTCCTTACACTACAAATTGTCCACAAGAGGCATTGAACAAACGAGTCAAATCTTATTAAGCGCCTTCCCCTGCCAGAGCCATTTAAAAAACAACAGAAAAACACACCCTTAAGATCATAAGACCCAACTAGGCCCTTCTTATACATACAGTACATACATATATATAATATATATATATAAAATATACAGCTTACAGTTTTGGAGTCCTATTACAGTTAAAGCAGACTGAAAGGAGTGGGACTTTGTTTAGGAGCTCAGATCAACAAACAAGACATCTCCAAAGCCCAGCAGGAGACAGCAGGTTCCAGAGGCCTCCTCACCGAGCACAGAGTGTCCCTGCAGGGAGCTGAGGGTTCTGTCCCCACCAGGAGCCACGTTACCGAGCCGGTGGGTGATCCCAACTGGAATGAAGCTGGAATCCATCCCCTCTCCTCTGCAGCAGACCAGCAGGACCCCGGGGAGCCTCCTGTGTCCCCAGTCTCCCGGGCAGCTTTGTGAAAGCCACCGTGACCCACGCAGTGCAGAGCAGGAGGGCTCTGCATTCCGGAGCTCTCCGCAGGCTGGTCCCGAGCTTCAGGGGAAAGGAACAGCATCCACACTTCTGCAGATCTCAGAGACGCCTGGAAAATGTGCTCTGGAAACACAGTTGCTCGAAGGGAAACCGAAAAGGTCGCGCTGTGCAGCCTAAGTGCAGCACGCCTGCTCTGCCGGGGGGGACAGGCTCAGCAAGGCGGGCGCTGGTTTGAAGCCTACAAGAAAAGTGCAGCTGGCTGAGCATTCCTAGAGCATGGCTGTTCTCTAAGGCAGTGCTTCTTCGGGTGAGGCAGGAGGATAAGAAGGCCTAGTTCCATGGGGTGGTTTCCTGGTACCAATGAAAGGATCTCTGGTTGAAGAGCAGAGCCAGCTTGCCAGGCCCAGCGTCATGTGGCCACGGCCTCCAGGTAGCTCTGCAGCTTGCGGACGGTGGTCTCATCCAGGGAGAAGAGGTCAAAGTCAAAGGTTGTGTTGGTGACGTTGAAATGCCCGGTTTCCTCAATGAGATTCACGATCTGGACACAGGGGGATGCACGTGAGGACAGCACAGAGGGCAGTAGGGACAGAGAGCCTGTCCAGGCCTTTCCCACCCCTTTAGAACAGCCTTGGAGAGGAGAGTGGCTCACAGCAGGAAGGGAATCCTCTCCCAGAAAAGCAAACCAGCTCTTCCTGCCTGCCTGACCAGCTCAGTCTGGACAGTGATGTGGGCACGTTCCTGTCCTTTTAATCATAAAATTACAAAATATCCTGAGCTGGAATGAACCCACAGGGATCATCAGTGCAACCCCTGGCCCTGCACAGACACCCCAACAATCCCACCCTGGGCATCCCTGGCAGCATTGTCCAAACGCTCCTGGAGCTCTGGCAGCCTTGGGGCAGGGACCATTCCCTGGGGAGCCTGGGCAGTGCCCCAGCAGCCTCTGGGGAAGAACCTTTCCCTGAGCTCATCCCAACCCTGACCCAGCTGCAGCCATTCCCTGGGCTCCGGTCCCTGTCCCAGAGCAGAGCTCAGCCCCTGCCCCTCCGGCTCCCCTCGGGATGAAGCTGTCAATCAGCCCAAGCTGTCAATCAGCCCAGGAGATCCCATCTTTGGGATTGCTGCCAGGGAAGATGCCCACACCACACTCCTGTATCATTTCCAATAAAATCATCACATGCACAGCTGATGTTTTCTTTTCCATATCTCTGCTCTCACAGCCAAGCAGAAGCTCTCTGGAAGGCTCTGGCTGAGCCCCCTGGACACCCAGATCCCCAGGGGACAGCAGGGAGGGCTCTGTACCTGCTGGAGCACGTTGCGCTCCCGTAGTGCCATGAGTCGCCTGTGGAGCTCCACCAGCTCATCCGTGTAGGCCTGTGCAGGAGCAGGGACACAAAGAGGGACACTGGAGTGTTTGAAGGATGCCAAAGGGACTTCCCCAGTGAGGATCAGAAGAATTTGAGGCCCTTTCAGACATTCCCAATTCTTCCCTACTTTTTTACTGCCTCCTCCTCCTTCTCAAGTACTGGGAGACTGAAGACTTCCTTAAATATACGAGGTCTGAAGGCCATTTTATTTTTAATTTAATGACAGCCATACCTGTAACCAACTCCAAGAACTGGGCAGAACCTTCAAGGACCTCAGTGAGGTGAAGTTCACCCTGGTGACCCTCAGGGTGAACTCCTCATCAATGAGTTTTACTAATTAACTCCAACTTACCTGAAAACACCTGCATCAGTGACCAGCACCCCAGCAAGCTGCTGAGCAACGATTTGTATTTAGGTAAGGAAAAATTCTTGGGAGTGCACTGTAATCCCAGGTAGTTTTACCAACACCACAACAGGAAATGAAGGATTGTTCACAGGTTCAACGTGTTCATTGTTCTTAGGTAAGAGTGGTTTGGGGTTTTTTTTAATTTTAGTTTTATTTAGACAGCCAACAACAGGTCTGTATCAGTAGAACTGAACTCATTAAAGTAATTTATGGAATCAGTGAATCACAGAATGGACACTGCTCTGCTCTCCCTGGAGGCAATAAAGGAGGGAATTTCATTGAACAAACAAAGGTTCCAACTATACCTGCAAAGCAGAGCATCAAATAATCTTTAATTTATAAGATCAAAGCCAGAAGAAACTGCCCTTTAATGAAGTGCCCCAGCACTGCAGCAGTGACCAGGCCATTGGTTCAGACAAAGGGCAAACAAATATGACAATTTCACATTTTGCCTATGAACAAGACCTGGGGCTTCACCTCTTTAATGTACACAATTTCTGCAGTGTCACTCTCCAAAGTCTGTCCTTTCCACATCTGGTTTTTGTTAAACTCAAGCTTTTACCCTGCTGAGACAGAACAATGGGCTGATCCAGGCTGGGCTGATCCAGGTGCTTTTGTGCACAGTGAGGCCCAACAGTTCTGTGACACTCAACTCCTCAAACACAGAATCCTGGAATGGCTGGGGTTGGAAAAGACCTTAAATCCAATCCAGTCCAATCCAATCCTGCCATGGCAGGGACAACTTCCACTGTCCCAGGTTGCTCCAAGCCCTGTCCAACCTGGCCTTGGACACTGCCAGGGATCCAGGGGCAGCCACAGCTTCTCTGGGCAATCTGTGCCAGGGCCTCAGCATCCTCACAGGGAACAATTCCTTCCCAATATCCCATCTATCCCTGCCCTCTGGCAGTGGGAAGCCATTCCCATGTCCTGTCCCTCCAGGCCCACGTGACAGACCCCTCTCCACAGGACACACCTTGTCATACGTTCCCTTCTTCAAGATCTTCTCTGGCTTGTTACAAGACTCTGGGCTTTTCCTTCCAGATGCCTGAGGGAAAAAGAAACCAACAACAGGACCAAAATTAGCTCAGCAAACCCGGGGGTGTCACAGCAGAGCGCTGAAAAGGGAGGAATCACCTGTCTGCTGAGGACAGGAACAGGGAAAATCTGCTGCAAGTGAGAATTCCCAGTGCAGCAAGCAGGAGAGGTGGGAAGCAGAGCTGTGGGAAGGTGGGAATTCATACCTTGTTGTTTGCTGGGGGCAGCTTCGGCCCGGCAGGTGGCTCCCGGCTGGGCGGGCAGGAGTCGGCGCTGTTGTCGCTGTCACTGTCACTGAGGCTCAGTCTGAAAAACCACAGCACAGAATGAGCATCAGCAGGGACAGACACTCAGCAGCTGCCAGCTGAATCACACAGAGCTCAGTGAAATTCTCTTCTTTATCACAGACTACTGCATTGGCTGGGAGAATGGGGCACTGGAATCCCTTCTTTCCCAGCTGATGTCACCTTGCATTCCCTGGGCAGGCAGAGGTCTGGTTGGCACATTGCAGGCAGCAGTTCAACTCTGTCACACACGAATCCCTTAGAACAACTGAGCACCACTTGATTGTCACAAACAGTAACTGTTCAGTTCAGGAATTCCTCCCAAAGTCACCAGGCAGCTGCATGATAGGCTCAACACTTCCACAGGCAAAAAATGCATTCAGTGCTGCTGCTGTGACATCTAAGACTTCCTATTCATTCTCATTCTCCTTTTGGCCCTACAGATATGGCAGGGGTCCTACCTGTAATGAACTTGAAAACCCGGTTATCCTCTAAAGGTCTACAAAAATACCCTTCAGAGTCTCCCCAGTCTTGTTTAGTTGATGATGACAAGTGCAATAATGGACATTTGTTTGTTTTGGTGAACACCAGCAGCATTTCCAATTTGCAGCTGCATTTTGGGCCAAGCATTTAGGTTCAGGTATTCACTGAGACTCCAGATTTGGGCTATAACAGCATTTCCTGAGGGGAGAAGGATGAAATTCAGTATTTCCCAGGACAGAAGCAGGAAACAGCTGTAAGTGAGTCCCAGAGGAGTTGAGCAGCTGACACAGGGTGGGCAGAGAGTGACTCCTGAGCCCTGTCAGTCCCAGAGCAGCACTCCCTGCCTGTCCCCCACACATCCCTAATCTTTGCAGATCAAAGGTGTCACACTCTGCAGAGATCTGAGGGTCACAGTTAGGTGACTGTGTGGAGGGGCTCAGTCACTGACACCTGCCAGCTCAGCCCAGCACCTCCCAGTGCCTTACCCCCTTCGTGCTCCTCAGCCAACTCTGCTGTCACCAGCTCTGTGTCCCACCCTGTGCTGAGTGACCCCACACATCTGCCCTTCCTCCCTTCTCACACAGAGCCCTTTGATTGCTCCCTGCAAATGGAAGGCACCCAAAAATCCCAAACGCAGGGGGCAAGGAGCCAAACGACCATGAGTGCTCCGGATTTGTTACCACCTGGAATCCCGGCTGACGGGGTTGGCTTTGACTGCTGCCTCCTCTCCGGAGGAGCTGTCGTCATCATCCGACTCCTCCGACTGCAGATCCTCCACCATGGAGCGCAGGGGGCCTGGGGGCACAGGGAGGAGGGAGTTCAGCACCAGGACACAGCCAGCAAAACTCCACCCCAGCCCCTGGATCTAAACTGAGACACATCCTGATTCCCAGTGAGATGGCACTGGGAAAGGACAGCCAAAGCTAAAGCAGAGCTGACAAACTTTACAACTCCTCCATCCCCCCCCAGTCCTCCCCTCCCTTCCCAAATGAGAACAAAAGGACACATTTTTCATTGTGTGGGGCTGATTTAAATATCACTTGAGACAGTGGCAGCACAGCTTTTGCCGCAGTTAGAACATTTACTATTGCCAGTTTCTCTCTCTGGGTTACCAGTGGAGGCATCTGAGAAAGGAGCTGTTACACACTGGCAAAGTGATGAATGGCACATTTATAATTCTTAATAAAACATAGATGAGATTGGAGGAGAGCTGTTCTGGTGATTCTACAGATGAGGCACCAGCAAGACATTTATAAACCGAGGCAGAAACCAAAGCCAAAAGGAAAAGAACCAAATCCAGAGGGATTCCCTACTCATAAATTAGCTGCCAAAAGAAGAAAAATACTTGTTCATGATGTTATGACATTACTGCCTTTTCTTGCTGAAGCATCACGGCTCCAACACATGGCTGCATGCAAGAAAGTGTATTATTATGGTGCTGGAAAAGCAGATTTAATTCTCTTGAGCCTTTTAAGGTTACACAAGGAAGGTTTTAACAAACTATTTCTTGCAACACACCTTGACTGTGGTTCTGAGATGGCTCGAAATCAGAGTCAGAGCTGGAGTCGGAGCTGGAGCTGGAGTTGGAAGGGCTGGACTGGACAGACTTAACCCCCCATAAAAGGGAAAAAAAGAAAAAGAATCTTAATCTTTCTAATCCAGACAACCAGAGCACAAAGCACTGTGAGACAGGAGCATTTGAGCACTCTACAACATCACCCGTCACTGAATGCAGTTCTTGGGATTACAGAAACAAATGAAATGTGAGGTGAATAAAAACAACATTTATGAAGTCTGGCAGGATGCAACTCAGCACTGCTGGGAGCAACACCAAGGGCTCCACCAAACCCCTTCACACCACGAGGTTCAAACCCCCCAGCTGATGATATGGAGCATCTGAAAAACATCTAAGTGAAAATGCACTGCTTTTGAAGTGAAACAGGTGACCAGCACAGAACCCACAATTACCTAAGCCCTCTTAAAAAGTCTATTTATTGTACCCACCCAGGTTCCCTCTGAACACATCACTGAACATGGAATCACAGATTCCTAGAATGGTTTGGGTTGGAAAGGACCTTAAAGATGATTTAGTCCAATCCGCCATCCCAGGCTGCTCCAAGCCTGTCCAGCCTGGCCTTGGACACTGCCAGGGATCCAGGGACAACCACAGCTGCTCTGGGCACCCTGTGCCAGGACCTCAAACCCTCACAGGGAAGAATTCCTTCCCAATATCCAATCTAACCCTACTCTCTGTCAATTTGAAGCCACTGCTCCTTGTCCTGTCACTCCATGCCCTTATAAACAGTTTATCTTTCCTACAGGCTCCCTTCAGGCAATGAAAGGCCACAATTGGGTCACCCCAAAGCTTCTCTTCTCCAATGAACAGTCCCAATTCTCCCAGCCTTTCCACACAGACATGGAGAGATATCTATCCCAATGAGCTCATGTGACTCCAAAACTAATTCTAAATTATTACTATACCCTAAACCCCACTGTTTCTCCACCAGTTTGAGCAATCCACTGTATTGCTCCACTTAATTGTGAAAACGTAAGAGAGACCAACTCAACTCTTGTGAGCCAAACTCCTCTGCCAGCACAGAGCAGAAATACCAGGAGTATCCTATGCAGGGAGAGCAAGTGAAGAGTAAATGAACTGCGGGTAACAGCAGCATCCAGGAAGGAATTTTGGGTGATATCTGTGTTTTTAACCATAGATCAGCACTCGCTTGCAATAGCCTTGGGCACCACCAGAGGGCAGCAGAGGCCGCAGCAACGCCCTCTTGCCCCCAAACAGTTCCTAAAATCACCTCAAAATGGTTTTTTTTGGTACTCAGGCAGGTTCTAGTTTAAAAATTTCCAAAGTACTGTAGTATCTTGCCTTTTTAAAAGTAATTCTGTGAACATCAGCATTTCCGTTTCACTGTTTTGCTCCTAGGAATCCACTTGTTACTACTGCTGCCAAATCCTGATGCTGGAAGAATCTCACATTCCCATAAACTTTATTACAGGAAGGGTTAATACTATAAAAACCTCGTGACAGGCACAAAGAGGCACATTGGCAGCTTTGGCAATTGATAAATGGAAGTGGCAGCAGAAAGTTTCATTCCAATACCATCCCTCTTTATAATCCATCACAGTATCCCTGTGCCTGATCCCCACCTTGTCCCCAGCCCAGAGCTCTGAGTGCCACAGCCAGACCTTCCTTGGACACCTCCAGGGATGGGGACTCCAAACCTCCCCGGGCAGCCCCTGCCAATGCCTGACTACCCTTTCCATGAGGAAATTCCTTCTGATATCCAACCTAAACCTCCCCAGGCCCAGCCTGAGGCTGTTCCCTCTCCTTCTGTCCCTGTTCCCAAACCCCCCCGGCTGTCCCCTCCTGTCAGGAGTTGTGCAGAGCCACAAGGTCCCCCTGAGCCTCCTTTTCTCCAGGCTGAGCTCCTTTCCCAGCTCCCTCAGCTGCTCTTGGTGCTCCAGCCCCTTCCCAGGTCCATTACTTTCCCTGGAGACAGCACTCGAGGTGTGGCCTCAGCAGTGCCAGCACAAAGGGACAATCCCTGCCCTGGGCCTGCTGGCCACACCATCACCCAGGTATTGGCAACAGTTCCATTTATTCCACTATAGGAAGGAGGAAAATGTGTCAAAGAGGGTATTACAACCTTTGGGAAGGGTTCAGGAGCGAAGGAGAATAATTTGACAATTCCTGTATGAGATCTGTTGCCACATTGCAGCAGCCCTGGCTGTTTAGGGAAATTCTACCATGGAAGTGGAGAGCATGGCTGCCCAGAGCAGCTGTGGCTGCCCCTGGATCCCTGGAAATGTCCAAGGACAGGCTGGATGGGGCAAGAACACCCTGAGACAGTGGAAGGTGTCCCTGCCATGGCAGGGGATGGAGTGGGATGTTCTTTAAGGACCCTTCCAACCCCAAACCATTCGGGGATTTTATGAATATTTTCAAGCTAAGGGAGCACAGCTCTTGTGTCTGACCCACAGCTCCCATTCCTGGTAATCTGCAGGTCTTCCCTTAAAACGACTTAACAGGACCTAAACAGCAGAAGTTGGAGATAACCCATATCTCCTTTTGCCATTAACCCAGCAGCTCTTTCAGCCAGAGTACTGTGCAGCTGGACATGCTCCGTGTGCTCTGTGACTGTCACCAGGATGTGACCAAAGCACACGCCGACAATGGCAAAAAGCAACGCTGCCTCCCATCCCTGCCTCTCCCTTTTGTCAGCACTGAGGCAGCCAAGCATGAGGCCAGCTCAGGGAACTGGACTGCATGGGGAAAGAAAAAAAAAAAAAAAGTAGAAAAACCCCAGAAAGGACAAGTAATTTCCAGCAGGAGCTGAAATAGCAGGAGAAACTCCTTCATCTTGCTGCAGAATCCCCCCCTGAGCTCGCAGAGCAAGAGCACAAATGGGAGCAGGGCTGCTCTTCTGCACAGCAGCCAAAGATGTCAGCTGGGAGCCACCGCGGAGCTGCAGCCCCGGAGCTGTTGCACAACCCTTGGCTGCAGCAGCAGAGCTGATTTAAGAGTTTCCGAGCCTTGCTCCACCTCCAGCTGCTCCCTCGCTTTAGTGCTGTGGCTCCCACCCGGCTCCACGAGCAGCCGTGCCAGGAGAAACCCTGGAGCAGCAGAGCTGGGAGCACGGAGATCCCCCAGGGGACAGCAGGAGCTCCAGGAGCCCGTGAGCTGTGCCAGTGCATCATGCAGCTGTGCCCCTGGGGTTCAGGTTCCACAGAAACCTAAGCTGGTGGGAGTGGCAGCTGCCACCGTGCCCTGTCTGTCACCCCGAGTGTCCCTGCCCTCCCCAAATGCTGCTGTCCAGCACCCAACAGACACAGGAGCTGGAGCAAGGCAGGACACGGAGGGACAGGACATGCTGAGGCCCCACTGCCACAGGCTGTGCTTTCAGGGACAGCCTGAGCAGCACGATCAGCTTACACCGCCCAGCACTGCCAGGGCATGGGGACACCTCAGCGATAAGGGAGGACACTCCGGGATCAGCAAGGACACAGTTTGTAGTGAGGGCTGTGGGTCCGAATTGAGATGAGGGAATGGAGATTTGGAATTGCTGCACACTGCTGCACTTTGGGTAAAAGGCTGAAAGTGGGGAGGCACTGCCTCTTCTTAATGCCCAAAGTACAAATTTAATCCATCTGGGAAATAAAGTCATGGAATCCTGGAACGGTTTGGGTGGGGAAGGTCCCTAAAGCTTATCTTGTGCTACTCTCTGCCATGGCAGGGACACCTTCCACTATCCCAGCGCTGTCCAGCCTGGCCTCAGACACTTCCAGGGATGTCACTTCTCTGCAGAGTGGAATTAACACTTCCCCAATAAACTCTTCTACTGGGAATCCTGCAGAAAAAAAACCTTTCCTGACAAACACATCAATATTTGCTGTATCACAGTGCTGATTAAATCATAATACAAACTGTCCCTAGAAAATTCATCTTAATAAACTAAATCTTTCTAAGATCGGTCAGGAAGAACCAGTTCCAGATTCCCATGATATTATCCTGTGAACCCTTATTACAAGAAATATAGCTTTTTATAACAAATATACAAGTGAAAAGTAGCAGGAGTTTGGATTTGTCTGTCCCCGCCTACATTTTTTTGCCTCCTTTTGGAAAACACTTTTTAGAAAACAGAGGATGAGGAATGTTCTCAGTTGTAAAAAGGAAAAAAAATATTTAGACAGCTGTTAAAAATAGTAGCACAAGAATATGATTTGTTTTATGTTTCACAACACAACTTACTTAGATTTAGTGGCATGTGGTTGTATTTTGAGCTTCAGCCAATGGCACATTTCTTACAGGCCATGGCAGGAAGAGGGGCTTTATTTACATTTTAATACTGGTTTTTTTTCATTACCAAAACTGAAATTATTTCCTCCTTTTCTGAAATAAAATCACATTCAAAAACATTGTTATCATAAGCAGGCAGAAAGTGTCTCTGTATCTCCTATAGCTCTGCAGATGTCACTGCAAGGGATGAGTGAGGGACCATAACCCTAAACTCTGACCTTTACAGACTCAAACCCTGCCTGCTGATAAATCCCAATAGAAGTTTGTATCTGAAACATGAGCTAAACCACACAGGAGGAACAATTAATATTGATTGGGGTTTCAAAGAAGAATTTTACTTGAGATACAACCCAGCCTGAGCATTTCCCAGTCTGCTTCTCTATCTTCTCTGAGAGAGTATTTTTAACATCTTTTTCAGGCAGGGATTTAACATCATCCTTCCAAACTCTGGTAAAGGATAAATCCCTACTCACCTCTGACTTGAAAGAAGTTTCATCCTCTGAGTTTGACTCCTCCATTTCCACGGGCTTTTTGATCTCCTTGGCCTCGCTCTCAGATTTCACCTTCTCCACTTTGGCATTCATCTTCTCCTTGGTTTGTTTCTTCTCTGGATATGAGGAAGACGAGGTTCTGGGAGATGTCCCCAGGATATTCTTCACCCCTTTGGAGCTACTCTTTTTTTGTTTTTTGGCACTAGGCTTTGGTGACTCCACGTTGGAGGGCCTCTTGCTGGAAGACTTTAACTCCGGCTGTGGCCCCCCCTTTGGAGAAGTGTTCTCCAGTTTGGTCTCCTTCACGGCCAGTTTTGGTTCCTTGAAAGCAGCTTTTGGAGGTGCCTTCTCCTCCTTAGGCAGTTTGTTCTCAGTTGGTTTTCTGGAGGAGTCCTTCAAAGGCTTGTTCTGTTCTCTCTCAAGGTCTTTGGAGGAGTTTTTGCTCTCAGAGTCTTTCCTGGGCCTCTCCCTGTGCTCCTTGGTTACTTTATGTGGCTTGGATGCTTTGCTGCTTTCCTTGTTTGCATCCTAAAATTCAGCAACAGAAACATGCAAGCTGGGTATGAAATGGAAGCTCTGCACAGAATGATAAAATACATCCTCATAAATCACATGAAAATGTTTGTTTCATGCAAAAATCCACCCCCAGATGCCCAGGTAAACATCCACATTTTCCTCAAGCTGATGGACACAAACTGATAGCAGCCACTTCAACATTTAGGAAAGGATGGAACATGTTCCTGTTCCTTTCCAGCGTCTGTCAAAGGTCTAGAAACATCTCTACATGTTTAATTCAGATTTCATCTGAATGCAAACACAGATGCACCTCTGAGGGCACCCTGGAGGAAGGGAAGCAGGAGAATGTTGTCTCTTTACCAACTGGCAATCTTCACCAGAGTTTATCTCAGAGCCCTTTATTTCTCTGCTGTCTCCTGTGTTTTCCAGTGCTTAATTCCTGACCAAAATTAAATCAGCCACTAACAGGTAAGTCATCTTCACTCCATTTCATAACATCAGAAGGCATAACTGAAGAGCCAGAGTGTTGAGAGCCCTGAAGAACACAGCTATCAGAATTGAATTACACTGGAAAATGAATTGTTGTTAATACCTGTGACTGTTCAGCCTGATAAAGTGCATGTAATCTGCTCCAAAACACATTGCTTGGGGATTGTTTCTCCCATGTAGGATTATACAAAAATAGCTTCAGTACATAAGGGAAAAAAAGAAAAAACTTGAGGTTCTTTCGAAGTCTCAAGAACTGGCTACTGCTGGATGCAAACATCAAATCTGGAAAGCACCAGTTTGACCAAGTGAAGCATATTTGATGTTCTTTCCAGCACTGCCCTGAGGACAGAGGAAGGGCTGACTTTCCACTCAGCCTTCCTGCCAAGAGGTGCAGGAACTGAGAGTACAGCTGGGCATGGCAGACAGTGAGAGAGAGAGCCACAGAATCCGTGCTCAGCATCCAGCATACAACCACAACAATCAGAGAGGATTTCATCCACCTTTAAGGAAGACACGATTCACCAAAAATTCCCAGTCTTGCACATTTAATTTTCTTCTCAAAACTTCCCTGGAGAGAAGTCGATCCGATCATAAAAAAAAGCCTCCTAAAGGCTGGGAAGTTCCAGACCATTAACTACTGAACTGCAGAGTACAAGGAGGTTCAGAATTAGCAGCAGCCAGGAACAGCTGCTGAACAAGCTCTCAGCAGCCTGGCCTGAAAGACTCCTTCACCTCGGGCTGACCCAAAAGTGTGCTTGCACTGACCTTTGACCCATGGGAGGGTTTGGTCTTCTTGGGATCAGAGAAGGCAGAGAGAGGTATCGTGGGCAGCATCGGATAATCGGGACTTGGCCTTGAAACAGTCTCTGCTCCCTCTGGCATCACCATTACCTGGGAATAAAGAGGAGGAAAATTATGTCTGCACAAAGTCTCACGGACTATTAACTATCAACACATGATTATGTTAAGCCACTTGCTCAATTAACACACTACTATTCATATTTTCAGTGGTTTTTTTTCCTCCCCTCCTTGAAGGCCATAAAAAGATATTGTCTATGGAATGCTTGGTTTCAAGGCAACTCCTCAAAGACAGAGTATTAAACACACAAAAACTGAAAGGCAGCAATGCAATATCGAGTGTCTTTCCCAAAGGGAATGCCAATATTCTGAGCACAGGCAGGCAATAAAGCTCTGGACAAGAACTGTGTGTTCTGCTGCAAATGCTCTTCCCCTGAAAAAGGGTAGGGAGATAAATCTGGAAGGAATGAGTAAGACTTCCTTGGTTCAGGAGAAGCTGAATTCAGTCCTTCAGGGGGAAAAAGGAAAAAAGCAGATCTTGGGTGTCTCCCTTCACAAAATCTTAACACCAAGCACTGAGCTCCATGGAACAATTCTCTTCTTATCTCCCCTATTTCGTCAGAATAATTCTGTGGAAAATTTCCAACAGAGGAAGGGCATCAAAAGTGATTAACAGCTGAAACACCTCAGTACACAAGGGCTACAATAATGTACTCTGAAAATCCTGGAGAGCAGAAGATGTTCCAGCCATCCTAGGGCTGAAATGAGCACCTTTTTCTCTCTGTGCCCAATGCAGAAAAACACTGGCAAACTGAGGAACAAGAATAATGGAATGATTTGGATTGGAAGGGACCTTAAAGCTCATCTTATTCCACCTCCCTGTCATGGGCAAGGACACCTTCCCCTATCCCAGGTTGCTCCATGCCCTGTCCAGCCTGGCCTTGACATCCTCTGGCTTATTAAAAACCTCTTGCACTTTGTGGCTTGGATTGATTTACCCAGATTCCTGCAGTTATTTCAGGATCATCCTTAAGTCTACCACTACTTACTACCCTCCCAGATGGAAAAGTTCAGCTACTGCAGCAACCCATACCTCACTGGGCCTTCAAAAGAGTATCTATGTTTTATCCCCTCACACCTGTTTTCACTTTGTATTGTCAAACTTTTCAGCAATTTTTATTATCTAAACCTATTTTATTATCTAAATCTATTTTACTTATCCAAATAAGTAGCTGATGCCAGGTTTAGAGGTCATTGAATGACTAGGATGCACTAACTGTTAAGCTAAAAAAAAAAGAGTAAGGAATAGTTTGGAAGTCATCTCCTTCCTTGAGCTTTTCTGTACTGAGCCAGCTCCTGGCAGCAGGAAGGTCACAGGTAACTGCAGCTGCCTGACTGACAGCCTGCAATAACCACAGCAGATCTCACCTTCCAGAGGTGTTCAGTGCTTTGATATTAATGCTGACATTTAAATTGAAAAGTGAAGTGTCACCAATCACACACCAACAATGGGTTTGTTCTGCTTCAGGTGCTGCAGTCCTATGACCACGAGACAAAAACTGGTTTGGTCACCTTCCAAATGAATGTGGAAAACTGCTTGAAGCCTGCTGGGCTAAAAGAAACTCCAGAGCAAAACGAGCTGACTCCTTTCAGGATCCCAAATTGGGCACTTACCCCTCCAGCCCTGATGAGTTTGCGCCTGAATTCCTTGGTGGGGTTGTTGAAAGTCAGTTTCTCACAACGAAGGTGGTTCACAGGTGGATTTCCCTCCAGATTTAGGAATAGGTCATATGTGAAACAAACCTTTTTGGGCTCCTCCTAAAAACAAGAAAGGCTTTGGGAAACTGGAAGAAGCTTGGCAAGCACAGTAAGTCTGGGGATCCAAACAGTCATTCCTGAAAATCCCAAATAAACCACTAAGTATTGCATTCATGGAGTTTTTCACCATGAGATCAGAGAGCTGGAAATTAAACTATGTGTGCTGGTGTTCATCAGGAACTTGGGCATGAGGCTTCTCACTGCAAAAGCAATGCATGGACACACATTTTGCCTGAAAATTATGTTTAAAGCTGTTCAAGTCTCCCCAGAAAAGCAGATTCACAAGCTTTATGCACTACTCTGTTTTCACCAAAATTCAGATCCTATCTCCTTTGGGAAGCACCTCTAAGTATCAATATTAAGAAAAGCATAATCCTTTTTCAGAGAAGGAACAACTTCTGAACTCCCAGGATCTCTGCGGGCACTGAGAAAAGATTAAACGCAACGGGAAAAGGATGGCTTGGTTTGCAAAATCCTTTTCAATATGCATATTGCAGAGGCTGAATGGGAAGATATCCCAGGCTTTTGAACTTTCCAAGGGCACTTTCACCCAAGCAATCCGGAGTTTGTATGCCTGGTGGGGGGATCATCTGCGCCTCACTGCTTCTGTTCCACCTGCTGCGTTTGCAGCACAGAAGGGAAGAAATCCCCCTCTTTCCCTTCCCCCCACCAAACTGCAAATATAATCTTTGAGTATTACAAACATCGTCAGGAAAACTGCCTGGTGTTCTCTTGCATTTTGCATTTCCAAGCTGGAAATTCGATGTGGCACGACAGACTGTGCTGGGAAGCCCAGCGAGGCTGGCAGTGCCCTGCGTATTTCCATGAATGCATCCTGCATGCCTCATTCCCTGCGCAGCACCGAGCAGCTGCACAGCAGTCTTTTCCAGAATTCCCATCCAGCAGCTCCATTTCCTGGTGCAGTGGCACTGCTGGATGGAAACAGGCGCTGCAGGCTCCCAGCCCCAGCCATGAGATTTGCTGAAAATAGGTTGAAATGGCTTCAGACCACCCTGGGTCCTGCTGTTTGCTCCAGAGGCCATTCCTTGGACAAGCTACACTTCTAATAATACAAAGGGGGGTAGCTACACCTGGTTTACATCAAAATCAGTACCCTGAGCTCATCTGGGAGTTGAGGTCTTGGGTCCTCACCCCCAAATGGGGTCGGGCAGACATCAACAGTCTCAGATTAATGTACTGCCAACACCAGGTCTTCAGACCCTCTTTTGGGAAAGTCCTGAAGAATCCACACACTCCTGAAAGGAGTCTACTAAAACAGAAAAATGGGAGGAAAAAGAAAAATCCTTGCAAAATGCACTGCCCTGTGATTTGCCTGCTTTCCATGCCCGTTCTCATTAACAGAATCATTAGTGAGCTCTGCGTGTGCGCTTGCTGCAGTTCAAACAGCAGCTGCACAGGGTCCCTCAAAGTCTAATAAACTGAAATGAAGGATGAATAGAAACCCAAATGTGGCCTAATAATGGCTTCTAAAATGCTTTCTCTGGTTTACAACAGAATAAATAATCTCAGCTGTATCAGCAAGCACAGGCTTTGGTCAGGAGCTGTTTTGCCATCCCATTACCAGCTCTGCTTTGTCATTTGCCTGTCTGCTTTCCGAGCAGGAGGGGTAACAGATCACTTTTCCTCTCCCACCTCAGCTATCCCATTTTTCATACAGCCTCACAAGCACCAAAATATTTGTCATGTCTTTGTTGAATTTTTGTAGAATTAAGGCAGTTTTTCAATGTGCTGTTCCTCCAGCTCAGAGATCACAACTGCCCTGGGAATGAGCCCCAGCAGAGTGCCCTGATCATTAAAATCTCCTTTGTAACCCCCAGGCCATAAGGAGCCCCCTGCCCCCCCCCGTGAATAGCTGAGATTACAGCACTCCTAAAAGAACCACCACAAAAGTCTCAAAGCAAAAAGCTGCAAATAAACATTCTTTCCTTTACTGCCCTCACTGCCCAGCTAATGATTACAGCTCAAGCCACTCCAAAGCTTAATCCATCCGGTTCTCCCTAAAAGGTTCTTCCCTCCAAACAACCAGCAAGGGGGAGAAGGGGGGGAGAAACCCAAGGAAAATTTCTCTCAATTGACCCAGACCTACCCATCCTCTAACTTTAAATGGAAAGCCAGGCTGAATCCACAGTGCCACACTTCAAAGCCTTTCTCAATAATACATTGGGATCCACACATCCTGCTGCTGGCAGCTGCAGCCCAGGCTAGGTTCTTTCTCACCCTACAAACTTTGGTCCAGACAATCCCATCACATCACTTTATACACTCCTGCTTCAGTAGCAACTACACACACAGGCCAAGCTTTACTCTTTAAGATAATTCCACCTTCTGATATTCCTTGACGTCAACCAGCAAAACTGAACAGGGAAGACCCTTTCTGTGGATACTTTGCTGTTCCCAAGGCCATGTACTTTTCTAAAGCTTTCAAAAGGATGGACTGCATCCATTTCTAACTGGTAGATACGAATTCTTCAGATTCAAATTCAGTGGTGTATTTGGCCATGAAATGGTTAAGCTGGTGCAGGGATGTCTCAGCAAGGCACCTCAGAACCTCAGTCTGCATCTGCCCCTTAAATCCCAGGATGCCAGAGAAGTAAACTCCAAGTGAGCACCACAAAGCCAGGGCTTTTATTTGCAGCTGCTGTAAACTTCCCTTCATCCCGAGAATCCCTCTATTCCACCTCCAATCTCCTGAGCTGGGTACATTAGGTTTTATTTTTACTGCTTCCTGTCTGCACCGCCTGCCACTGCCCTGTTACGAGCTCTGAAGCTGCTTTATTTTTCCTTTGAGTTCTCAAGTAATGGGTTAAAGTTCTTTTGGCACTTTTTGTAAGAGCAGGAATTTTTCAAAGTCTTTTGTTAAAATTTCCTTGTCTTGTTTTTAAGGCAGGGTGTGCCCTTTGCCACTTAACACAAATCAAAAGAATTTCACTGGTAGCGTGCGCATAAAGCTCATAAATCACTTTTAGAAAGCCATAAAACAAAATTATCTACAAAAATCTAGCACACCAAGGAAGCAGGCTCATGGTTATTCAATAACTATAACATCTAACAACACTTCCCTTTTGCCGTAGATCCAGCCTGACAGAGGCATTTATCCGGAACGTCTGGAGAAATGAAACCCCTTCCCAGGCTGGTACAACCTGTCTGACTGGTCCTGGAGCTGCTTCCAGACCGGGCATTGGAAAGGGAATAACCCAATATTCAGATTTTGAAATAAACAGCCTTATGTTCCACTCAGGAATCCATGAACCACCCTTATCTTTTGGGAGATTCTTCGGAGTTAAGCATGTAGGACTTTCCTCCATCAGAAGATGATTACTTTGTTTGGAAATTAGGTTTCCCTAATATATTTTTATAATTTTTTATATATCTATCTATAATGAATATAATAAATATATGAGTATAAATAAATCTCTGTATCTACTCACAGCGCCCAAGAGAAGCATTTCATAACCTACTAACTCTTACAAATACAAGCTGGCATGGCTGGTAAAGCTTCTGTCTTTGCAAGCACATCCCTGCCAAATCCTGCAAACATATATCAAAATATATATGTGTATTTTCAGCATCTGGAGGTGCCTGTGGACGTGCCACACTGAATGACTACTCAAACACACACAGCCCAGGGGTCTTGGCCCTGCTCAGATAAAGGATTGGGTAAATCGATCCTAATTTCTGACAGAAAAAGGCAAAATGAAGATTCACCAGTCAGCAGCAGCAGGACAAAAGGAAGCGCTGCAGGTTTGGAAGGAAGATGGTACAGGACAGACCTAAAATGCTTCCCTTGAAGGCCACACAAAAGGACAAGTTTTACTCCTCCTTTACTCCTGAAAGCCACAGCTTTCAGCAACACTGAGTAAGCACCAACAGGCTAAAGCTACTCGTCCTCTCCTCAAACCTGTGCACATCCTGCCCCAAGAACACAGCAGGTTAAGTCAAATCAAGTGTCTCAGGCAAACACAGCTCTTCAACCTTCCCCAGGAGGATTTCCCAGGCCTGAAATCCCAATCCCTTCCTGATGGCCCAGTCCTCACACCAGTTGTAGCTGATCCTGTTTCACCTCCCCTGCCATATGTGCAGCCCACCTACAATGCCTCCACCGAGTTCCTACTTTGATATATAAATAATTTTTCCCTTTTCCAATATTTCTCTATTTGTTTTCTCTATCACACCTACAAAGGTTGCAGAAGGGGTAAAATATGCATATTTTTCTTTTGAACCTCACTGGAAAAATCAAACGGATTTTTCTGCTTTCTTTGCTTATCTCCTTCTCACTAATAGGAAAAGCCCAAGTTCCATGTATCCATTATGTAAATCCTGGAAAGGCTTTTATCTCCAGCACTAAAATTAGGAGGTAGCATCTTTAAAGAGACTTTAATACAACATCTTATCCATGTTGCATTAATATCATCTGCCTTATATCAGAATAACATGAAAATCTACTAGACCTTTAGCTTTGTGGGGAGGATTGATCTAATTTGATTAGGATGCAAAAAATGTCACAGGGAATGAATACCAAAGCCAGACCTGTATTACAGCCTCCAGATTACAACATGTACCACTAGAAGAGATTTATTTGGAGACAACAATGAAAAAAAAAGCCTCCAGACTGTTGAAATTGAGGGGGAGAGGGAAGGGGAAGAGCAGGAGAAAAACAGCAACGCATTTGTTGTACCCGGTTTGTATCGATTCGAGCAGCAGAAGCCACTCACAGCAGCCCTCGTTAGAGGAACACAAAGGATTTCAAAACAAAAATAGCACACGAACATTTCCAGTCCAAATGATCTGCTGTCATTAGCCAACTCCACTTTCAAAAGCTTTATCAATCAACCTGCTGAGCCCCTGCCATTTGTTTTTCAGGATCAGTTACAGCAGCAAAGGCTCTGCCAGCGTTAAAGGAGACTGCGAGTCCTGTGGCTGCTCAGAGCCCCAAACTGCCCAGCCTCACTGCAATGTTCACAATTTATATTCTGCAATTCAAATGCCATCACTGAGAAAGCACCTACTCATGAAGGAGCTGAATTGCAGCACAAGAAGGACAGACACAGGCCAGCAATGTTCACAGAGGATAAAAACAGGCTCCTACACCTTTTTCACACTCTGCTGACACTTCCCTGTCTGACAAAAAGGCACCAATAGCACTGAGTCTGCTGCTCTGAACACACAACAATGGTAACAAAAAGGGAGTCCTCCAACACAAAGACTTAATGGGCAATTTTATGCCAAGTTGCTTAAAAAATCCCCGATGAAGTTCATGAAAACCATTCTTAGTGAAGCTGCTCCTTCCCTGAGCACAGGTCAGGATTTCTTTAGCCAAAGCAAAGAGAAATCTGACAGTCAGGATTTGTCATCCCAAATGACAAATAACAAATCAGAACAGGGAAAGGAAATGGCTAAGAAAGGAGGCTTAAACTGTGGGGGAAAAAAACCATTTCAGCCAACCATGGCAAAGATCAATCTCCAGAGATTGACTCACTCCCTCTTTAAATAAATCCTTTCTCTTCTCACCTTCACAAAGCTCAACATGCATCGATAAACAAATCCCAAAGCCTCTGCAAGTCTGGTTTCAGCTGAGGACACACATCAACAAAAATGTGTCAGAATGTGAGGAACATATGGCCACAAAAGCCACCCAACTCCCCCTGCCCAGTCACCTCCAAAGAGCCTTTTCACCCCAATCCCAGAACCAATCCATAACATCTACTTGAAGAGAATTACTCAAGGATGAGTCCCAAATGCTGTAATCAATTCACAATATCTGCTGCACACACACCAGCTGATCCCCACCAGTGTCAACAGGTTTACACAGATCAGAGGGAAAACATGGTCTTGAAATAATAAAGACTTTGATTTATTTGATGTTTTAACATCACAGTCTTTAATTCAGGAGAACACAGGCTGTATCCTAAGCCTTTGCCACTCCTCCTCCTCTTTCCCTATCTTTTTAATTTTTATTATGCATTTCTATCTTTGTAGAAGTATTTACCTCTTACATTTCCTTCAACTCCACTTACTGAAAATAATCAGAGCTCTTAAAATTCCAAGATGGCATTATCACTGGGCAGTGGTGGATAGAGGAGCCCAACTCTTCACAAAAAATCCCAGAACCTCCCGAGACGGAAAGGATCCACAAGGAGCCCCTGGCCCTGCACCGACACCCCAACAATCCCACCCTGGGCATCCCTGGCAGCATTGTCCAAACGCTCCTGGAGCTCTGGCAGCCTTGGGGCAGGGACCATTCCCTGGGGAGCCTGGGCAGTGCCCCAGCAGCCTCTGGGGAAGAACCTTTCCCTGAGATCATCCCAACCCTGACCCAGCTGCAGCCATTCCCTGGGCTCCTGTCCCTGCTCACCACCTCAGCAGCAGCTTCTGAGCTCCCAGAAATCCTAAGTTAGTTCCTGGCTGAATCTGAGAAGATGTCTTTGTTCCAGTGATGTGCTGCAAGATGAAACCCATCACCTTCTGCCTCAACCACCCCTTGCCCCAATTAAATAATGAGAGGTGCTGCCTGAAACTCCTTAATTAGCAATTTGTTAATCAGCTTAAAAATGGAAAAGAACCTCTCCAGAAAACATGCAGCTAAAAAACAGGGCAAAAATGAGTGTTTTGAAGATCTGTAGCTTTGAAAACAAGTCTGCAACTCAACCTGTTCTCCTATTTATTCATCATGTTTCTGAAGACCAAAATGTCAGAAGCAAAGAGCCTTCTCCTAAATTAACAGCTCCTTCCATTGTTTCCAGGGAACCCAGAGCCCACCTATTTCCCTTATTTATAAAAGCCACCTCTCTGCTCAGTGCTGGGGAACAACTCTGCAGTCACGTGTGTGGAGAAACAATGAGGAGTGATGACCCCAGTGTTTGTGAAACCAAGTTCTAGTCAGAAAAGCTGCCAGCTCCATATTCTGTGAGGAACACGGGAGTATGAGGGACAGAGAAAAAGAGAACACAGGAATGCAGATGGCAGTCAAAGCAAACGTGAGCACCTACAAAAAGACACACAGGAATGAGACAGACCCGAGGATTTGTAAAAGACAAACCAACAGAGAGCTGCAGGGAAAGGCTGGGTGAAGAAAGGAAGGGGAAATAAAAGGTAAGAGTAGAACTAAAACACAGCTCAACCCTCACAGACATTAGCGGTTCCACTTTTAAGGACTCAACATGGAGAAGTTCACATTTTTTGGTCAGGAGTGTAAAGGATTTGGAACCAGACTGAGGCCAACATTTAGTGCAAACGGAGAATTTTCTGATTCCCATCTAAAACCTCAGAAAAGCCACCAGAAGTAGAACCACTTTCAAGCTTTTGGGGTGTTTTTGTTGCACTCAAGTCGTAGTTCAGTGTTTGCCATAAAACCTGCTATTATCAACAACATTCATCGCCCAAGCCCCTGACTGCCATTCCTCTTCCCAGCCTTTTGGCTTACCTTACCCACCCAAAAAACAACTTGTGGGCAAACATTTCAAGGTCTAGGAGGGCAGCCTGTCTTCTGTGGCTCAGTCCCATTAGCTGGCTTATTCCTCCGCCCCATAAAGTTGGGGTCAGAGCAATGTGGTAGGCCAAAACCCCAACCCAAAATGTTAATTATTCACAAAATGACACAGCCAGGAGAGCATCCTGAGCTGGAGGGGAGACAGAAGGAAACTGCAGACAGATGTTAGGGGGAGGGACATGGAAAGGAGGATGGGAAGCTAAATAGAATTGGGCTGTTGTATGTGGTCTGCTGTCAACACACCTGGGGTAAAGGCTTGTGCTTGGAGAGCTGAGGGGGTGGGAAAGCACAGATTACAAGGATGTGGCTCAACATTTTTAGCCTAGTTTACCCTGGTTCCCTCTTAGGGATCATAAGCAAAACATTATTTTTTATTTTATTATTTAAGCAGTAATCAAACCCAGAAACATCCATTATTCATGTTTAACAAAACAATTTAACCGAAACTGAGGTAATATGAACACAAGTGCCCAAATCCCTGTTTTCATAACCTACAGCATGTGACCTCTGTGGCAGACTTAAAGCAAGCAATAAATCCCAAATTTTAACTTTCATATACTTGCTGGCAATGCATCTTAAGACTTAAAATATTTAGTGTTTTTTTTCTGGAAGAGCAGTGAGTTAGAACAGGGATATCTTTAACACAGCTCTAAATACTTGTCCTACACATGCAAATGTTTGTCTTGGGCCTCTAGAAATTTCATCCCTATACAGTTAAATTTAATAAGCTTGCAAATTCAACAGTAGATTTTTTAATATATTGAAAATCAACACAGTGTTTACAAATGTTTATAAAAATCAGTGTTTTCTGTTTATTTACTCCCATATGTACATAAAATATTTTAAACTGCTTTAATATCCTCCATGCTAAAGAAGCTACAAGTGGTACAATCTCTGCTCAGAATCTCTAGGACCATCCACTGTCCTGGTATCACCTTTCTATGCAATTCCATTTCTGCCAAAAGCTTTCTTTTGAAGTCTGGCAGGAGCTTCCAACTCCCAGTTAAATTCTATTTATTAGACTAATAAAAAACACACACATAAAACAGTCACATAATTTAGAGTCTTTCTGTCAGGCAGTTTCAGGCTCTGGCACAGCTCAAAACAATTAGAAGACCAGAAATCAGATTCTACCTTATTTTTGAAGTGCACTTCAATGGGCATAATGAAGCCAGCGTAGCCAGACTCCTCCACCTTGTAGGGGGGCTCCTTGCACACTGAAAGAGAACAAATAAATGTGAACTTGGAATTCAGCACAACTTTTTCTGAGCCAAAAAGGAGCTGCAAGAGGAGAACCGGGCCTCTGAGAACTCAGGGCACAGTTAAAACACTGACCTTAGTGGAAAAAACCACACAGAGTAAGATGGTGGCCACAGGCTTAGTTAAGAACATGAAATCTGTTCTTAGCTCCTCCCATGGAACGGAAACATAAAACACTCCAGGCCAAGTCTCAGTGAGATTCTTCCCCTCCTGTGCAGTGAGATACAATTACATTTCTGGGCAGTCCCACAACAATGCAAACTGCCAGTCCCAAGTGCCTGGCAAGGAACGGGCAAAAGGTGGGACAGCACAGAGAGGTAAAATTTACTTTGATGCCTACATTTATTAATCAAAACACTACCACACACAAGCAGATGATTATTTTTTCCTTGAAATACTCCCCTGCAATCCTCAATGCTCATAATTGGGTAACGGCCACGTTAAGGCTGCTGCTTCCTCCAGAGGTGAACAAACCTGAAGGGCAGGTGAGCACTGCTATTTATTCCACACACAAGGAAACACGAGGAGGAAGGTGAACCAGTTTGCTGCTAAGGTCAGAGCTGCTTACAGCAGAAACAGCAATTAGAAAAGTTAATTGCTTCTCAGAAATTAATCTGCATGTCCCTGCCTCGGTTCCCCCTGTCCCGCTACCCGGTGCGGCTTCCTGCTCCTGAATCCTTCCTGTTATCCATTCCAGGATATCCAACCTGAAGGATTCCAGGATCATTTCTTTGGCCATAATGTAGCAGCATACAGCAGCTGCCAGGAGAAACATGAGACCCACACTGATATTCTCCCTCTCAGGAACCGGATGCACTTGCATATAATTTATGCACCACAATATATGTAAATAAAGTCAATTAGGTAATTAGAGGAATTCAGTGCAAATCTTTTGAGTTTCTCTTAAGAATTCCAAGTAATTAATATGATTAGGAAACAGTACATCAAACCTAAAAGCACACAAATTATTTTCCTTTAATGTACTTGTATTATCCCCACCCAGCTCTAAGCACTTCTATCATCATTAAGGTGCTGGAAAGCAGCACTCCAAATTCAGCTGTGAAAAAAGAGCATAACTAAAAATAACAAAAACCTCTAGACTTGCTTTAACTTGAATTCCATGTAAGAACCCTGTCATTTAGAGGGAAAAATCCCAAACCAAAGAGCAGTGCCAATATGGCAGCAGGAATCTTAAGCCTATCTGCCAAGCAGCCTTTGTTCCTCTGCCACTCTATTCTGACAAATTCCAAGGACTCCAAGAGCAATCTGCCAGCAGCACGAGCACACCTTCAGCACCAGGACCTGCTCCAAGGAAGAGGGGACCATCTGAAGAAACCCTTCAAACCAGCCCAGGAATAGGTTTTCGCCACAGAATTTATGTACAACCCAGACACACCTCAAGTCAAAGGCATGCTGGCACTAGGAGCAAGCTCAAGGAAAGCACAGAAATCCCAGGGATTGGGGAAAAAATACCTCTGTAAAGGCAGATGATGCAGCAACTGACTGAGCAAAGGCCATGGTTTTACACTGCCAGAGGGCAGAAATAGATGAAATACTGGGACAGAATTATTCCCTGTGAGGGTGGGGAGGCCCTGGCACAGGTTGCCCAGAGAAGCTGTGGCTGCTCTGGATCCCTGGAAGTGTCCAAGGCCAGGTTGGATGGGGCTTGGAGCAGCCTGGGACAGTGGAAGGTGTCCCTGCCATGGCAGGGGGTGGAATGAAATGATTGTTAATGTCCCTACCAACCCAAACCATTCCAGGATTCTATGCACTATCCCAACACAGTTATTTATAATAAACTAACTACACCAGATGACAAGAACTGTAACCCACAGATTACATTTTTATTCTACAAATCAGCTTTCAGCTCAGTACTGCACTTGCTTATCGTATATCAGTTTTACTAGATCAGTTTGAAGGAGACATTATCAACACACAGACCAGAGTCACATCCTTGTAAGCTGAGCACCTTTGAGTTCCTTTGCACTGTGGACTTCCAAAAAAACCAATGTCATAGCTTGTCCTAAGACATCCTGAGTGTCTTGCTTCCAAAGCAATATTTCCAAGAATGCACATTACAACAATTCTCACGGGCAGCTTGTATTACTTAAAACACTAATAACCGCAGCTTCTGTTACACAACCTTAAACAGATATAACTGCACTGCCCCTGAAAAGGGCAATTCCTGCTCCTCCACCTCAACCTTATGAGCTCCTGCTGCCCTGTGCCAAGAATAAGGTTCATTTTGCCACATCAAAATTTGATTTTCTGTCAGAAAATAACACTATATAACGTGTACTCTCCCCAGCCACACTGACTGCCTGGGGCTTGCAGGGAGAAGGCACAGCCAGGGGCAGACACCATCACCCCTTGGCAGCATTGATTTCTGCTGGGTTAAAGCTACCTGAACTGGCACCTGAGACTAGAAATTGCAAAAATCCATGCCCGCTGCAAAACTGTACATACCCAATACACATCTGAGCCCAGTATTAGAGCATCTCTCATATGCTTCCAGCTTTTGCTGGCAAATTCCAACAAATCAAACCCATCCTTCCCATTCTGTAACATGAATTATCTCCTGCTGTCACTTGTGTCTTGAGAACCTGCACATACTAATGCTTAAATAAGAGGAGAAAGGAGCTCACCTCCTGCCCTTTCAGCAGAAGAAAGGTCCCATTCTCCCTGACCTTCCTCAAACACGGTGGGGAAAGGTTAAAGCCTGAGTGCACACAATGGACATTTCGCTCCTATTTAAGGAGCTATTTCACAGCAAAGTGGCAGTTCAAGACAACCTTGACTTGCAAAATGCTCTTTCACAGAGATAAAACATCCCCAACCCTGCTCACCTCGCTTGGGTTTTGGGAAGCTCTCGTGCAGCCGGAAGACGACGCGCTCCACGAAGTGCTGGATGTCGCACTGCTCCGGGCCCCTCACAAACACCATCCAGTCATGGGTGAACCCTTCCGTGGTTGGCTTCTTCCGCAGCTGGGCTCGGTGCCCCAGCTCCAGCTTCACCTGCACTGTGCACTGTGTGGGGACAGAGGCAGGGAAATAAGCAAAGAGAACACAAAACCTCGCTGGAAGGAACTGGATCCACCAGGGAACGTAACAGCCCCCATGGAGAGAACAGCCTCATGCCAAAAACTGGTGTTATCGACAGCAAAGGTGTCACAAAAATAGCTCCCAGCACCATTTCATACCTATTTGCTTCCTAATATTAACACTGCAGAGAAAGCAGCTCTAGAAGAGGGATCGGTTTCTCTGCCTCACTTATCAGTTAAATTGTCAGCAAAGTCCTAATTGAGGAATCTTTATTTCTAGAAAGTGTCAGAGACAGAACTTGATGTTCACAGCTTACAGAATTCACAGCACTGACAGAAAACTCATCTCGAAACAGGAAAAATCAGATCATGAATTGGTGGTTTGTGATGTTCTCTAGAATATATCACTCACCAGAAGAAAATTATGTTTCCTGTGTTGTTCTAAATATATTTTATTATCACACTTTCAAAGATCAAGTTAACATATCTGCCTGTACAATGTCCAACACTAACCTGACCTAAATCTGATTTGCACTCCTGAATCCTGCTCTGATCACTGAGTAACAGAGAAGGTGTATTCCGTGCCTGGCTCAAAGCACAAAAATCCCATTAAACGTCTTAAAAACCAAATTAAATTAATGGTGAAAATCCACATAGTATTGCAGACTTCAGAGCCAGGAGAAAGGAAATGAATTAAACAGATGTAACAGAGAAAAGGCAAATGGGATTCAGACACAAGATAAATCAAGGAAATCTTAGGGCCACATTTGTAGTCAGGGAATAACACTCACGGTAGCCGACTTTTGTGCACATTTGTTACACAAACCAGAGCAGCAGCAGTGATTCCAAACTAAACCTACCAAAATCCAGCTTCAGCACCAGGAGGCTCATAGAAAAAGAGGCTGGTTTTAGTCCCTACCCCGTTCTTCACTTCAGGCTTGAAAATAAGTGTCTTGCTCTTCCTAGCAAGTCCCAATTACCATTGGAAGAGGCAGCATTATTTCTCATTACCTATATTACATGCTGACCTGGAGCCAAACCAAGGGCATGTTAGACAATGAGCAGGGAAAGAGAAAGCTTCCTGAGCTCCAGACAAATGTTTAGGGAAAGTATCATCCTTATTTTCCCACTGACAAACTGCAGCAAGGAGCGTGATCACAATTAATGCTCAAAAAACATTTTGCATCTCCAGCCTGACATTTTTTTTCCCAGACCATTGTGAACACTCGCTGAAAAAGCACAAGTGACTCCATCTCAGCCTTCTTGTCTTTGTAAGAAGACCTCTCACAGGAGGTCTGCAGAGCACCAGGCATCAAAGCCTGACCTCCCAAATTGCAGTCCAGTTCCAATTTCAACCATAAGCCTTAACACACACTTTCAGGCAGTTTAAATCCTCCCAGAAAAATACCTTCAGCCACCCAACGCATCAATCCTAAGGCTGGGGGACAAATTCATCGAATTAATTCCTTCACCATTAGTGCCACAGCATTTCTTTGGGATACCCTCCTCTGCAAGTTCTCTTGGCAAGCCATTTTTTCCTGTTCTTAAGGCTTATCTACAGCAGCTCCACCTCGCTTCTGCGCTAAGAAGCAAGGCCCAGGGCCGGCTGTTCTTTCATGTCGCATTAAGGGCTGAGAAGAAAGGCAAGGTGTGCTCCACTCCGAGCACAGCAATCCCTCCAACGCTGCAAAAGCATTATGTGGAGCCAGCCTGCCGAAATCCTAAGCTCACACTGGAGTGTGCCTGCAGGCCTGTTTTATCTGGGATGCTTCCCACAGTGTTCACATCCCCTGAGCCAGGCTGTGCCGCAGCCTCACGTTATCGATTCCATAATTACCCTTTAAATCCTGCTACTGTTGCCAGTTACTACCCCTCTCCTGAGAAGTGCAAATGACTGTCAGGCTACAAAATCTGCCTTTCCCGAGTTGAAACGGCTGAGAAATTGGAGCTGAGAACCAGATGGGGCTGTGTGGAAGAGACCGAAATTAAACATAAAAGAGAACTGTTTAACTGAGAGTGAAAGTTGTACTTGCTGCACTCCTCACACCCCGCTCCAATTAACAATCGCTGTGAATTAAGCCAGAAGTTGAAACACATTTGAAAATAAGATCTCCACACGTAACCAGCATCCAAAGTTGCTCCGCTGAAAATGGAGGGTTTTTTTCCTTTTTTTCCAAGCGTGTCTCTCAACAAAGGGAAATCAGGATCCTATTCAAACAATTTGTAATAATACAAAGGAGCCTGCTTTCAACTTCTCAATAAACATTCTGAAGGCTGCTCTGGTTTTTGTTTGATGTGCTAATTGCCTGAAAGCCATCAGCGGCTCCCATTCCCGCTCCTCCGGGTGATTATCCGGGATAGCGGGGCTGATTCCCGATCCCCAGCCCGGGAGGTACCTGTTACCCGCTCCCCGCACACAAAAGGCTCCCCATCCACATCACCTCAGGTAAACTTCCCGCATCCATCCTGGAAACCCCCGGGCCGGCGGTGACTCTCCCGGTGGCATTAACCCTTCCCGATGGCATTAACCCTTCCCTGCGCGGCTCGGGGGGGTCGCCCCGCCGGCACCTCCCTCCCCGGCAATAATCCCAGGCAGGAATTTGCGGGAAATGCTGCTCACAGCCCCGGCCGCGGGCAGGGCTGCAGCGGCCGCCCATGGAGGGGCGAGGGCTGAGACCCCCCAAAAGGGTGTGGGGAGGTGTCCCCCCTCAATGGGATTAGGAAGGAGGTGTGTCCCCAAACGCGGGTGGGAAGGAGGTGTGCGCATCAACTGAAGGGTGTGATGTGCCCCCTCAAATGGGACTGGGGAGATGTGGCCCCTCCAAATGGGTGTGGGGAGGAGCTGTGTCCCCCAAATAGGGGGTGTGGAGGAGGTGTGCTCCCCACAACGGGATTGGGAAGGAGATGTGCCCACCCAAAAGGTGCGGGAAGGAGGAGGTATGCCCCCCAAATAGGACTGAGGCGACGTGTCCCCCAACAGGGGAGTGAGAAGGTGTGCCCGCCCCAAATGGGGGATGGGGAGGAGATGTGACCCCCCCAAACTGGATTGAGGGGATCTGCCACCCCCAAAACGCTGTGAGGACGAGATGTAGCCCCCAAATGGGAGCGGGGGAAGGGGGTGTGTGCCCACAAAGAGGTGTGAGGAGGACGCGTACCGCCCAAATGGGATTGGAGAGGAGATGTGTCCCTGCAACAGGGTGTGGGAAGAAGGAGGTGTGTCCCCCAAACGGGACTGAGGAGAAGATGTGCCCCCCAAAAGGGACTGGGGAGGAGGTGTGCCCCCCTCCAAAGGCATTGGGGAGGAGGGGTCCCCCTTAAAGGACGGAGGGACGACACGTGCCCCCCAAATGGGGGGGTATGGAGCAGGTGTGCCCCCCCAAAGCGGGTGTGAGGAGGAGATATGCCCCCAAAGGGGGCGATGCCCCCCAACCCGCCCTTCCCAAAGACCGGGGCGCCCCCCCCATTCGGGGCCCCCTCCCTGGGGGCTCCTCCCCGACGTGTCNCCCACCCCCCTCCCCACCGCCTCGGCCGCCGCCTGCTCGGTCGCGGCCCCTCACGGCCCCGCCGCCCGCCTCATTGTGTGTCACTCACAGGCAGCGCCAGCCCCGCGCCCGCCCCGCGGAACCGGAAACCGCCTCAGCGCCACAGCGGCCCCCGCGCGCCGCCAATGCCCGCGCGCCGCACGCCGCGGGGCGGGGCCTCGCTCTCCTCCCGGTGATCGGCAGGCGCTTCCGCCAATGAGCGGAGGGCGGGCTGCGCGGTGGGCGGNCCCCAAATGGGGGATGGGGAGGAGATGTGACCCCCCCAAACTGGATTGAGGGGATCTGCCACCCCCAAAACGCTGTGAGGACGAGACGTAGCCCCCAAATGGGAGCGGGGGAAGGGGGTGTGTGCCCACAAAGAGGTGTGAGGAGGACGCGTACCGCCCAAATGGGATTGGAGAGGAGATGTGTCCCTGCAACAGGGTGTGGGAAGAAGGAGGTGTGGCCCCCGAACGGGACTGAGGAGAAGATGTGCCCCCCAAAAGGGACAGGGGAGGAGGTGTGCCCCCCTCCAAAGGCATTGGGGAGGAGGGGTCCCCCTTAAAGGGCGGAGGGACGACACGTGCCCCCCAAATGGGGGGGTATGGAGCAGGTGTGCCCCCCCAAAGCGGGTGTGAGGAGGAGATATGCCCCCAAAGGGGGCGATGCCCCCCAACCCGCCCTTCCCAAAGACCGGGGCGCCCCCCCCATTCGGGGCCCCCTCCCTGGGGGCTCCTCCCCGACGTGTCCCCCTCTCTGGGGGGGCGGCGGCACCGCCCCACCCCTCCGGCAGCGCGGCGCGGCCGCTCCCCTCACCTGATTGTCCATGGCTGGGCACAGCAGCGCCGCGGGCCCCGCTCGCTCGCTCCCGCCGCCGCGGCGGCTTCGGTGCCCGGTCGGCGGGGCGGGGGGGAGAGAATCTCTTCCCCCGCTCTGTCCACGAGCGAAGCCGCTCTGTCCGTCCCCCCCCACC
>VZRM01003293.1:203857-238765 GCA_013397955.1 Grantiella picta | reverse complement strand
GCCCCCCCCCCAGCCCCGTGTGGGGCGATGCGGCGGCTGCTCCGCGCCCGCTGCCCTCCCGCGTCTGTCCCCGGGTCTGTCTCCCGGTATGTTCCTCTTAGTGCACAACCAACACCGCGAGCAGGCGTGTGGGCCTCGTCGTGCACCCCCGGCCGCGCCATCCCGCCCCTTCTGCCCCCAGTCCCGCCCTCGGCCCACGCTTCTCGCCCGTGTGTTAATTCCCGACACAAATGACCCGGGAACAAGGGGAAAAAAGGGAAGCCGTAGCTCCCGGTGCGGCGGGCACGGCAGCCCGGGGTGGCCAGGCAGGGCTCGCCTTGTTCCCCGCAGCCTCGCTCATTCCTGCGCCTTTTTTCTCTCCGTTTTTCCCTCCCTCACTTTCCTCCGTCTCATTTTTCCCCTCGCTGCCCTTCATTTTCCCTCGGCTCTCCCCTTTTTCCTCTGCCTTTCTGTCATTTCTCCTCAGTTTCTCACTGTTTTCAACATTTTCTCTTGTTCTACCCCATTTCCCCTCACTTCTTCATTCTTCCTTCTTCTCCCTCATTTTCACCTTGCTCTCCCTCGTTTCAGTTGTCCTCACTCTCCCTCATTTTCTTTGAATTTCTTTCCTTTTCCCCTCAGTTTCCCTCATTTCTCCCACCAGTCTCCCACATTTTCTTTCCGTTTCTATTTTCCCCTTGTGTCCCTCCTTTTTCTTTCTCTTTTTCTCCTTTTCCCCTCAATTTTGCTCCTTTTCCCATTGGTCTACCTCAATTTTTCCCTTGGTTTCCCTCATTTTCTTTCCGTTTTTCCTCTCATTTTCTCTCCTTTCCCCTCAGTCTCCTTCATTTCTCCCCGCTGTCTCCCATGTATTCTCTCATTTTCCCCCTCAGTCTTATTTTTTTCAGATTCTCTCCTTTTCCCCCATTTCCCTCCTTTCCCTCTAGTCTCTCTAATTTCCCCCTCAGTTTCTCTCATTTCCCCATCATTTTCTTTCCTTTTCCTCCTCAATCTCCCACATTTCCTCCACGTTTCCATTTCCCCACTCTCACACCNCTTTCCTTTTCCTCCTCAATCTCCCACATTTCCTCCAAGTTTCCATTTCCCCCATCTCACACATTTTTCCCCCGAGTCTCCCTCATTTCCCTCAATTTATCTTCTTTTCCCTTTGGTCTTCCTCAGCTTTCCCCCCCAGTCCTCCCTCATTTAATGTTTTTCTCCTTTCCCCCCTCAGTCTTCCAGATTTTCCCCCTCAGTTTCTGTCATTTCCCACTCAGTCTCCCTCATTTCTCCCCTCAGTCTCACACCTTTCCTCTCAGTTTCCATTTTCCCCTCAGTCAACCTCATTCACCTCATTTTTCTTCTCAGTCTCTTTCATTTTGCCCCTCAGTTTCTCTCCTTTTCCCCCTCACTCTCTCATATTTCCCCTTNTTTTCCCCTCGCTGCCCTTCATTTTCCCTCGGCTCTCCCCTTTTTCCTCTGCCTTTCTGTCATTTCTCCTCAGTTTCTCACATTTTCTCTTGTTCTCCCCCATTTCCCCTCACTTCTTCATTCTTCCTTCTTCTCCCTCATTTTCACCTTGCTCTCCCTCGTTTCAGTTGTCCTCACTCTCCCTCATTTTCTTTGAATTTCTTTCCTTTTCCCCTCAGTTTCCCTCATTTCTTCCACCAGTCTCCCACATTTTCTTTCCGTTTCTATTTTCCCCTTGTGTCCCTCCTTTTTCTTTCTCCTTTTCCCCTCAATTTTGCTCCTTTTCCCATTGGTCTACCTCAATTTTTCCCTTGGTTTCCCTCATTTTCTTTCCGTTTTTCCTCTCATTTTCTCTCCTTTCCCCTCAGTCTCCTTCATTTCTCCCCGCTGTCTCCCATGTATTCTCTCATTTTCCCCCTCAGTCTTATTTTTTTCAGATTCTCTCCTTTTCCCCCATTTCCCTCCTTTCCCTCTAGTCTCTCTAATTTCCCCCTCAGTTTCTCTCATTTCCCCATCATTTTCTTTCCTTTTCCTCCTCAATCTCCCACATTTCCTCCAAGTTTCCATTTCCCCCATCTCACACATTTTTCCCCCGAGTCTCCCTCATTTCCCTCAATTTATCTTCTTTTCCCTTTGGTCTTCCTCAGCTTTCCCCCCCAGTCCTCCCTCATTTAATGTTTTTCTCCTTTCCCCCCTCAGTCTTCCAGATTTTCCCCCTCAGTTTCTCTCATTTCCCACTCAGTCTCCCTCATTTCTCCCCTCAGTCTCANTCAGTTTCTCTCCTTTTTCCCCCTCACTCTCTCATATTTCCCCTTAGTCTCCCACATTTCCCCCTCATTCCCCTCAATTTTCCCCTCAGTCTCCCTCATTTCTCCCCTCAATTTCTCTCCTTTTCCCCCTCAATCTCCCTTATTTTCCCCTCATTCTTCCCCTCATTTTCCTACATTTCCTCTCGGTTCCCATTTCCCCTTCACTTCCCGCATTTCTCCCCTTTGTCCTTCATTCCTCCACAGTTCCCTTCCCCTTCCCGCCTTCCTTCCCCCTCTCCCCCGCTTTCCCCCTCCATCATTCTCCCTCCTGGGGAGAGTTTTACCCTTTTTTTTTTTTTTTTAGAGTTTTAAGTGACAAGTAATAGCTCTCAATTTTGCCAGCCCTAAATGAATGTGGGACTTATCTTTACAAGTGCAATTGGTGACTGTTTCCGAGCAAACTCGCTCAGAATTTCTTTTTCTTCGTGCAACTTGCTTGTTTGAAATAGTTTGTTGATCTCTGTGAGGCAGCAGAAAACCCCCGTGTTAGCCAATAACTCTGTGTGTCGCTGACTGATCGCCACAGGCGAGGATTAATCGGTTCCCAAATCGTTCTAAAGAGCCACTTTACCTCATCAACCTGATAGAGGATATTAGCGAAGCAAAATGCTTAATCGCTTCAGTTAACAACAACAACAAAAAAAAAGAGCCTGATTTGGGTTCCTTTAAGTGCTCCGGTTTTAATTTTCCATGTTTCTGTCTGATGCAGTCCCAAGAGACATCTCCTTGGACAGTCCCTTTTCTTCTCCGTTGAGACAGGGCCTCTTTCTCTGGGAGTTCTCATTGATATCTTTAATTGTGAACATTATTCCCATGCACGTGACTCTCGGGTCTAAATCTTTTATTTTCTACCTCCCCATCTTGGCTATTCACTCACAGCCTCATCACAGCCCTTGGTGGTTACGTGCTCCCAGGGCTGAATGTTTCCTGGGAATGCCTTCATCCTTTCCAAGTTTGCTGTTGCTTTGCTGAATTTCCACCTTGTGCAAGAGAAGCTGTTCAGACACACCGGACCCTGAGCTTTTTTCCTGAAAAAATGCCCATTACTTCCTCTGAAACATCATTAGAATTTGCTTTTTACTTTAATTTCCATCCGTGGCAATTTTTCCACGCCTTTGTTTTTGCCCAGCCTGGTGTTAATGGTTCTTTTTGTGCTCTCCTGCTTCAGCACACCCGTCTTTACTTCTGGATTGCACACGGGTCACTCCCCCAGTGTTTCAGAGGCGGGATCTGAGCAAGAACTTGGACACTTCCAAGATGGAAAACCCAGAGCCAAGTGCCTCAGCTTCCACACGTACACCGGCAGCCCAATAAATGGGCATTAAACCACATCCCACTGAAGAATTTGGGGTGTCCCGTTTGGGATAAGCACCACCTTGAGCCCCGAGCACTCTCTGCTGGGACAAATAGTTTGGAGCTGGACTTTGCTGATCCTTGTGGATCCCTTCCAACTCAGGATATTCGATGAAGTGGCGTGAATGGATTAATTTAAAATGTGCTGGGGTGGCTCTTTACATTCAACTGCGAAAACACTCAGGGAGAGAAATTCTTAGAACCAGCCTTTGCTCCGCTAGCAGTTCCCAGCCTGAACCGTTTCCAGCGCAACCACTGATCAAACCTACCCCAATTTTCTTTTCAAGCTCCCCTCAAAAAGAAAACCATCCCAGCCAAGGGTAGAAAATTTGCCAGGCTCTTTGGGAGCGTGTTGGGGTGCTGGGGATGCCGGAGCCAGCAGCCATCCAGGCTTCTCCAAACTCCTCATTTTGCAGGGAGATCTCGAGCTAACGAGCTGTCAGCCGAGTGCCTTCGCACCCGAGGCAGCCGTGGGCTGAGCTCCTGGTTCTTTATACCTATTCCAGCAACTTCTGGGCTTTGCAATAAGCGTCTGCAAATCCAATTAGCGTCTTTCTTTGTGGCACTGGATGCTGGCAGAGATCCGCTGTGCTGCTGCCATCTACAGTAGGGCCAGTGCCAATGGATAAGAAACAGCTCTGATTTGCATATTCAAATATGCAAATGAGACGCGACAGCTCCCCTTCATTTTTGATTGGGGTTTTTTTTTTATTTTATTTTTCTTTCCAGAGTCTTGCCTCAAAGATCCTTGTCTTGGACTGAAAGGTGTGTGTTTAATCTGGCTTGGCCCATGGTAGGGGACCATGCCAAGGGCTGGTTCTGTCCCGTGAGAGTTGGAGATGATGGAAAATAAAGTGGAAAAAAGACTTTGCACTGCTCTTATCCCTGTCTTGGCCAGGGATGGGAAAGGTTTCGGGGGTGTTTTCCCAGGTTCCAGCCCTGGGAAAGGACAACACGTTCTTTCTCTCTCCTGCCTGTGCACACCACGGATGCTTTACAGCATGAATGTGGCTGTTCCTGGGGAATGTGAGCCAAGCAGGCAACAACTGGAGGGTTGAGAAACCCCCAGTGGGGAAAGTCCTGACAGAGCAGCCCACACTCGGGTGTCCCCATTCACCTGGGGCAGGATTGGCCAGCAGGAGCTGTGGCAGAGCCCACCCCAGCTCTTGGCATACTCTGGGGCACAGGCAACTGCAGACAAAACCGCTTCTGGAGGCTCCTCTTCCCTCCCCCTGGCTCCCTTTCTCTGCAGGAACACAGCTCTGACCCGCCAAACACGCACACAGCCCCCCACCCTCCCCAGCAGCCCCTCCAGACCATTCTCATGCAGCCCAAGATGTCTGAGTTGCTCATTTTTCAGCAAAAGTTCTTTAGTGTAGGTTCAGCATCCCTCACTGCAAGGTGGGCTCTGCATCGACTGCAAGTCCCTGTCATGGTTTTATATATCTGTGCTTGTGGCTTGCCCTTCCTGTCCCTGGAGAAACAAGTTTGTTTCACTGTTTTTCATCACTCATTATTATTTTCTCATTACTAATTTAGTTGCAGCCTTCCCTGCTTCCACTCTTGCACTGAAGACCATGACTTATGTGGTCAGTCTAGGCTCTGAGTGGCTTGGACACCAGCCAGGGAACAAGCAAGGCTGATTCCAGCACGGAAAGAATCAGGCAGTGTAGAAAAATGATCATCTTGTAATAGCTCTGAGGATTTAAAGATTAAGACACAAACCTCACATTTGAGCAGGGTTTCTTTGAGAAAATTGTCTCTTCCACTTTGTGTCCATGTGCAACGTGCCGGAGTGGAAAGATCCCCAAGTTCTCCTGGATGCAAGTGACTTCACTGCCTTCTCTTACAGCTGCAAAATGATTACAGGGGTCTTCAGCTACTTCTGCAGAGCACATCCCATGGGCCAAGTGCTCTGTGGTGTTCCCAAGATGATCAAACCTGCAGTCAAAACCCAGAACTGGTGATATTTAGGGAAGAAGGGGCAGAGATCTTTCCCCTGGTGTGTACCAAGGCTTTGCCAACCACAGCGCCCTGTCCTTGACACTGTGCAGCCTCTGAAAATGTCCTGAACTTGAAGTTGAGAGAGGATTTGATTTCTCTGGTGGGTCCTGGGTGCTGCTCTGGTCTGTGGCACAGGGTCAGCTCAGGGTGACAGGGACAAACTGTGAGTGAGGGCTGCAGCCACGCTGGCTCCTGGTTTGTTAATCAACACTGGGATCCCTGCAGGGAACCCTGTGCTTGTTCCAATCAGCTGTTAACCCCAGCAGTGTTTATTCTTCTAAAAAATGATTTTCTTTTGCCTGTTGTCTGCCTTCCCCTTCTGCAGTTCACACTCCACACTGCAGTGTTCACAGAACATATTTAACGCTGGTGTAGTGTAGCAAAAGCCCAGATTGTTAATAACCAAAAACTCTGATTGCCAAAAAGATACTCCTAGCAACTACTAGCTGCATCTGGGAAAAATTACAGACAGCTTGGAAATTCTTTAGTTCCTTATTAATGAAGGACTTTGTAAAAAAAAAAAGCCAACCCACACTGTAATACGGTTTAGCTTAACTAAGTTCTTTTGTGCCCGAGGAAAATCTAAATTATAGCATGCTATAGCTACTGAAAAATGCAGAAGGATTTAAATGTACAATAACCCTCCGAACCAGAAGGAAGAGGGAAAATTTTCTTCGTAAGTGGGAACACAATGGGAATTTATTTTATTCTCTCTGGGTATTTAGTGCTGGTGAAAAGAGCCAGATGAATAGTCCCAAACACGTCACGTCCCTTGCAGATGCGACATGGGCAGCACAAGCGTCCTCGAAGTGCCCCGCCAACGTGATCCAGTTCTGAATGAGCAGCACCAGCTTGCTGGGGGAGAAAGGAGCCTGTCACTATTCAGCCCCTGACCCCTCTGCTCCAGGCTGTTAATGAAGGAGCTTCATTAACACCAAAGGTGAGGCTGGCATTATAACGTGCTGCTGAAGTGACACCCATCAATCCATTTTGTTGTCTGCCGAGATGAGGGCACCTTCCCCTTGTGCTCTGCAGACAGAGGTCAGCTTTGGCCAAGTGATGTAACAGCCTGGCTGTGCCAGAGCTGGCCAGAGCTGCCACAGGGAGAATTTCACCAGCTGGATTTGTCCCAGGCTGAACACAGACTGCTGGCACAAGGACAGCTGGAGAAGACAGGCCCAGGCACCTCATGTGGCCACTGGAGCAAGCACGGTCATGGGGCAATAGGAGGAAGATTCACTGCTGAAATCAGTGTCTGCTCTGCATGGGGCTGCTTTTGGCTGCTGCCAAAATCTTTGGAAGGTGCTCATCTCCATGCTGGGAGTCCCCACCTTCTGCCTCGGGACTGTCACCTTAGGCAGGGTGAATTTAGGCCATTGAAGAATACCAGATGGGGGAAAAAATAGCTTGAAAAATAGAACATGAGGGGAGGAGATCAGCTGGGGAGTCTGAGCAGCACCAAAGAACCTGTTCTGTGTTGTCTTCTGGGTTGAAGAGTCCAAAAAGTGAGTAGGAATTGCTATCCCACATTGCCCAGAGCAGCTGTGGCTGCCCTTGGATCCCTGGCAGTGTCCAAGGCCAGGCTGGACAGGGCTTGGGGCAGCCTGGGATGGTGGAAGGTGTCCCTGCCATGGCAGGGGGTGGCCCTAGATGCTCTCCAAGGTCCTTCCAATCCAAGCCATTCTACGATTCTATGATTTTCCAAATACACTGAGATAGAACCTCTCCCAAGGCATTCCCGGTGTCTGGAGTTTCCCAGGGCTCATGGTTCTGAGCACCCTGAGCTCTGCTCATGTTGTGTGGAGCATTTTCCCCTTGTTTCTGCCGTTTCCAGCCCCAGTAATGCAGCTCAGTGGTTTTGAGAGCAGCTGGCCTTTTCCAAGGGCAGCAGATCCCCAGCCCGGTGGTGCGTGATGCTCTCTGCACTCAGAGCACATTGTGAGACAAAACCAGAGCTGCTGGAGCTCTGTAACATTCCAAGGCTCATCCTGGAGAAAAGGAGGCTCAGGGGGGACCTTCTGGCTCTGTGCAACTCACTGACAGGAGGGGGCAGCTGTGGGGGGCAGGCTGTGCTCCCAGGGAACAGGGACTGGGCAAGAAACAGCCTCATGTTGGTCCAGGGGAGGTTTAGATTGGATATTGAGAAAATTTCTTCCCAGAAAGGGTTGTCAGGCATCAGAGCAGGCTGTGCAGGGAAGTGGTGGAATCACCATCCCTGGAAGAGTTAAAAAAAACTTGTGAATGTGGCCCCTGGGGACATGGTTTAAGTGGTGCTGCTGGGTTGATGGTTGGACTTCATGATCTGAACCCTTGTGATTGTATGAAATTATTAAAAATTTCTGATTTTTTTGTGGCTTCTGGGTCAGCTGCTCCCACGACAGATCCCGCTAAACTGTTTTTCTGGAATGGTACAAAAAGAGCTTACACCTGTCTGCACAGCAACTACAGAGGGGGTTGCCACATATGCAAATGTATGGAAATCACCCCTGCTCTACCTAGCTCAGGTCTGATAGCAGCTCAGATAGTGCCCCACGCTGCAGTGGGGGCTATGCCAACGTACCTGTGACTCAGGGCATTTGGCTGGCCCTGCCAGGCTGAAATTCAGCCCACTGAAACTTCAGCTTTATCACTGCCATCATCAGCTGGGAGCCAGGAGCGCACCTGATTGCAGCAAAGCCATTTTTTCACCAGTGTGGTACATCTCAAACACCCTGGAGCTGGGTTTTGTTGCATAAAAGCACAGCCAGTGCAGTTTCAAGGGAGTCAGGTTGGAACCTAAAGTGACAAACACATGTGACAAACACTGTTTTGACCAACCCAGGGAGGACTGAGAGTTGTTACTGTGGAGGCAGAGCTCGCTGTAACAAATTCTTTCCCTTTGTTACTCAGCCATCAAAATAAACCATGTAATACTCTCTCATGGGTGAATCCACTACACTTATAAAGTCATAAACCATCGATATTTGAGCAGCATGAAGGATACCATCAATTTGGACGCACCTCATGCCGTTTTGGAAGTGCACTGTGTAAACATTGCAGATGCAGGCCACTTGGTTTGGGTGCCTGGGCATTTTTATAGGCCAGGAAATCCATTTGAAATACGTGTGAAATGTGTCACGAAACATCTGACATATGTGGGAAACATATTCCTGCACCGGCTGGGCAGTGTGTGAGGTCGCTGGGGAGCAGCTTGAAAACAGCAATCATTTGCATATGGATATAGAGTTATTTATTTGGTGACACCATCCCAGGGGACGAGGGGCATGTCCCAGGTCTCTGCAGGTCACAGGCAATGTCAGGGGTGTTGAACTTGTGAGGATGAAAATTGTGGGAGCAAATACAGACAGTTGAGGTGTCTGTGCCTGGAAATTTTTATTTGATTCTCGTAGCAAAGTTTGGTGGAGGGTAAGTGGCAGAAGGAGGGAAATAATGTTATTTTGGACCCTTTCCTCTGTGAAGTTTTAATCATTATGAGTCATAGAGTCACAGAATGTCTCAAGTTGAAAGGGACCCGCAAGGATCATCCAGTCCAACCCCTGGCCCTGCACAGACACCCTAAAAATCCCACCCTGTGCCTGAGAACATTTGGGTTGGAAGGGACCTTAAAGATCATATAAATCCAAATCGAATGGAATTAATGCATACCTGTGTCTGTCTGTGTGGACAGTAAATGTTATTTAATGTTACATGGGTAAATCTTGAAGCCTGATAGGATGATTCATGATGAACAACACATGCAACTTGTTGCCATTTTTGCTCTGTTTCACAGATTTGGGTTTGATTTCATTTGTCAGTGCTCTGGTGGATGTTAATACTTGGCAATATTAGGATAGCAAACAGCAAAATCTCACATATATTAATTCTTGCATTTTCACACGACAGATCTTCATTGATTAATTTTTAAATTGGTCCCAGAAAGCACTTAGTGAGATATTGCAATTTGCACTTTATTGGCATTACATGGCACTATCCCTGGCTCCAGCTCAGCAAAATATATTCTTAAGCATAAGTAAGTGCCATTGATATCAATGGAATTATTCATATTCTTAAAATTAAACATATGTTTCAACATTTCAGTGAACTGAGACAGCTGGTCTCTTGTTGAAGGCCTATCTAAATAAATGCAGCATCGATGGCAGATTGTGAAATTTATAACCCAGTGCACGACTTAACGTTGAATATTTCAGCATTTCAGGTAGATCTTCACCTTTTGTTGAGTATTTGTGCCTGTGAAGCAAAGTGTGACACTTCAGGACAGTCCAGTTTTACATTTGAACACCTCTGGGAAGAACCACTGCATAACTGAGCTCATGAATAGGGACAGGAGCGACTGAGTGTTCATAGAAAGTGAACAAAAAAAAAAAAAGTGGAGACCGACCCTAATTGAAACCATGTTTTGAGCTGTAATGGGAAGGCACAGAAAAATTAATCCTTCTATTTTAGGTATTTTGATAGCAGCCATTAATAGAGAGTTGAAGCTTTTCAAACCACTTCGCCAGCCAGAAGGGAGCTGCTTGTTTTTCTTCTGCCAGCAGCAGTAAAAATGTCTTCCCAAGTGGAACCAAACCATGGGGGTTTATAGAAACAGCTGAAGAGATTATTTGATCTTTTGATTGAAACCTCGTTTTTTTGTCAACTGGTTTATTTGCCCAGGTAATGGCTGTGCTTCTCCTTCCCCACATCTCTGTGATCCCTGGTCAAACACAGCCATGGTTGTGGGTGCAGCTCAGCAGAAGGACACAGGCAGGGACCCTGAAAAAACAGTGACAGAGTATTGCCTGGAATACAGTGACAGTAATCCCTATCAGCTAAGCACGACCTGATAGCTTCCACCAGTCCAGAATAGTCATCAATATCTGGGAAATCCTGGCATTTAGAACGTCTTTCCTATTTCCTAGCAGTTGTGAAGTTGGTGTGAAAGGATTGCCAGACCTGAGCTGGAAACCCTGTGTCAAACCCCGAACGTTACACTGAGAGTTGCAAGGACAAGGCTTTTAAAGGTAATCATTCTTGGAGCTTATCTCTTTCCTTCCTGGGTTTCTCAGCTCTTTGTGTTCACGGTTTCAAACTTTTGACTGCAGACATAGGAGATTAAAACTAAACACAAAATCAAAGCTGAATCAATGTTGTTTCACATGACTCCAGCAGAAGGTTCCTTAAATCAATCCCAAAGATTGCCAGGCTGGCACTAAAACCCCAGGACTGAGTGACATCCAGTCCCTGTTTCAAAACTACCCTGTCCTTTCTCTCTGAGACACTTAAAAAACAAAGATCTTTTCCAAAAGGCATAAGCGACACTCCAGTGAAGCAATTTCTTTTCCTGGCATTGTTAAGAGCAGGGACTGAGTTATTATTAATTACTTTTGCATTATTTATGCAGGTCCATGAATGTGCAATATCTTTTACAGATAAATCACTCTGCCTTGAAAAGTTTCCAGTCTGCCAGCCAAATCCTGGGAATATGAAACAGCAGGAGGCAACTGGTGCAGCAGAACAGGTAAATGTTAATCCTTGATGCTGCAGGACTGGTGCCTTATCAAGGTTTTTCTTTCATTTGTGTTGCAATTGCACCAAATAGACTCAACTGATGCTGTTGTTTCCCAACCTCTTTAATCTGGCATCGGCTGACAGGAGCAGCCTCCATCCTCTTCCTCATTCCCTCTCCTTCTCCTGCCTCTGTTTTGCGCGCTTTGTGCAGCCACATGGAGAACCAAAGCAGGGCAACAATGAGGCAAAAAATAGGGAAAGGTTTCTTTTTGGCCAGTCTCAGCCCAGCCTCCTGAGCCCGGGCGGTTTGCAGCTCTCCTTGCCGTGTCTGTATTCCAGTGGTGTCACACCCATCACACCCACATAGCCAAGGATCCTGGGGCACAGGGAGCCCTCCGATCTGCCAGGGTACTGAGAAGGGACCTCTCACCCTCTGAGGAGTTCCCCATTCACCGTTCTGCCCATCCCTGCAGACCCCTGCCCTTTATCCCCCTGACAGTTTTTAGGGGTTTTTGTCAGCTCTGGCCCCCAAGCTGCAGCCGTGGCTCCCTGGCAGCAAGGACAGAGCATCCCCAGCAGCTCGGGGACCTTTTGGAGGTGCAAACCCAGCCTCAGGTGACCCTGTGCAGCCCTGGGTATGCCCAGAGCACTGTCACACGCTGCTTTTAGGGCTGCTTTGCTTTCTCAGGCTGCAGCCCCGCTCGGAGCAGGAGGCCCTGCCTCGGGCGCTGCCGCCCTTTTAAAGCTGCTTTGTGGGTTTCTTTTCTTTTCTCTCTTTCTTTTTTTTCCCCCCCCCGGGTTCCCAGGGCTGGGGATTCAGCTTCTGGCCTCATCCAGAAATTCCCGAGGGTTTCAGATCCCCACGAGGCCTCTCAATGTCTTGATCTGCTTGAATAGGCATTTTTAACGCGGCCCCGGCTGTCATCGGGGCCTGTTACAGTCACTCAACTGCAGCAACATTGTTCTCCAGGCAGCAGCGCCGGGGACACCTCCCTTATTTCCATACTGCACGGGGGGATTTGGCCACCGGGCCGAGCATCCCACCGGGGCCCGCTGGCCGGAGGTGGCCAATTAGCCCCGCTCGCCCCGAGCTCAGCCCTTCATCCCCCCGGCCGCTCTCAGCATCCCCAGCCCGCGGGGCTGCTGGCGCCTGTCCATGCCGGCGGGTCCTGCCGGAGGTGAAGGTGACCCCCTTTTCCTGTGCCAGGGGCTCCCTGGCAACGCCGCCTTTTCTTTGGAAGCGGCTCCTCCACCCCCTGACGGGGCTGGGGGCTGTGAAAGCCCCGCTGCACTTTTGAACTTGCTGCCGGCGCGTTCAGTGGCTGCGCGGGGCAGCGGCGGCGGCGGGGCCGAGCCCAGCGGGGACCCGGTGCAATTGCCCAGAAGTTATTAATAGGCTGGGGAAGAATGTGATGGGCCGGGGAAAGGGTGAGGAGGGGGGAGAGCGACAGGGAGGGTCAGCGAAGGGGAGACGGAGAGGTGAGAGCGGTGGCATGCAGGGGAGACAAAGAGGCGAAGGGAGGAGATGGGCACCAGCACGGGCACAGGAGGGCACGCAAAGGCTGAAGGTGCGAATTCCCAGTGCCCTGCGCCTTGTGCAGCTGTCTCGGGGCTGGCCGTGCTGGAGGAGAGGTGTCTGAGCCCCGTGCCGGGGGATGGAGAGGGCAGAGGGACCAGGCCTGGGAGTGCAGTCCACAGCAAGGCATCCCTCTCCCGGGATGAAATATTGCTTGGGGTTCATGAGCCAAATTTGCCATCTAGTGGCCCTGGGGACCATTGCAGAGGGAGCCACGAGGCAGCCGCGGCCATGAGAGAATGCACTGTCCGCCACCTTCCCCTTAGAGATAAAACCCAGAGTGTTCCTGCTTTTTCTGTACTCGCAGAGGCCCAGAAGGGGTCCCTGGAGTGAAATTAGCTTGTTGTGGCTGCGCTGTGGGGAGCTAATTTCAGCTATCCTGCCAACCTTGGTCCTCCCCAAAGAAGGTCCCTGCAGGTTGGGCCAGAACCCAGAACCACAACAAGACTCAGCTCATCACTGGGAGCAGCAGGGTTTGGGGAGCAGGAGAGTGTCCCATGGCTGTGAGAGCAACAGTGGGGACAACCTGGAAAGCACAGCAGTGCCTTTCTCTGAGGCTCTACATTCTTTGTTCCTCATGTCTGTCCCAGCCATCCCTTCAAATGTAGCAGTGTTTCTATCTAATGTCATTAGACTCTTAGAATCCCAGAATATCCTGAACAGGAAGGAATCCGCAGGGATCATCAGTCCAAGCCCTGGCCCTGCACAGACACCCCAACAATCCCACCCTGGGCATCCCTGGCAGCATTGTCCAAACGCTCCTGGAGCTCTGGCAGCCTTGGGGCAGGGACCATTCCCTGGGGAGCCTGGGCAGTGCCCCAGCAGCCTCTGGGGAAGAACCTTTCCCTGAGATCATCCCAACCCTGACCCAGCTGCAGCCATTCCCTGGGCTCCTGTCCCTGTCCCAGAGCAGAGCTCAGCCCCTGCCCCTCCGGCTCCCCTCGGGAGGAGCTGCAGCCCCCGAGGAGTCTCCCCTCAGTCTCCTCTGCTCCAGCTGAACAAGCCAAGTGCCCTCAGCTGCTCCTCAGAGCCTTCCCCAGCTCTGTGTCCCTCCTTTGGACTCTCTCCAACAGCTTTAGATCCTTCTGATCTTGTGGTGCCCAAAGTGCCCCCAGCTCTCGAGGTGAGGCTGCCCCAGTGCAGAGCAGAGCAGGACAATCCCTCCTTCAGCCAGCCTTGACCATCCTTACCTCACCCTGCCCCCAGACAGCCCTTCCAGAAAGCAGAGGAGTCTCCAAGTTACCTCTGTGGGCTTTGGGGACCTTCAGAACTGGGGAGGAACAAGGATCACTGGGGGTTGGGGAAGGGGAAGAGCCTGGGGCAGAGCACCCCAGGACCTGGGCCAGCAGAGCCTCTTTTGGGCTGTCACCCAGGATTTCTCTTTATAAACAGCTCTCCCTAGGTCAGACAGAGCTTTGGGCACCCTGTCGGTGGGAGTGACTGGCAGATGAGAGGATGCGGTGCAGTCAGAGAAAAAAAGGGCTTCAGTGTAAGTTGGTGTACACAGCTTTAATGCACAGCTCTCCTGAGCAAGACCACATACATCAATAAATAGAGTTAATAATAATAATTAGAGCAGCCCCAACAAACCCAGCTGTCACCAGTTTGGCTTCAGTGCTGTCCACTGTGCCCTTGTCAGCAAGAGGTGCTGGTGTTTGACTAACAGAGGACACAAGCAGCACCGTGTCCTTCCCCTTCTCACGGGGATCTGCTGGAGGAAATCTCCAGTTCCCTGGACACCAGCCGGGGCAGAGCCTTCCAAGGCACCTGTGGGCTCCCACCCTGCTCCATGCCCAGCATCACGAGGCCTCAGCTGCTCCCTGCCCCCTCCACAACCACGCTGCTCCTGTGTGAGGAACAGGAACGCAGCCGAGATATTCCCTGAGCATCACACACCCCGTGCCCAGGCAGGCCTGAGGGCACCCAGCTCTAGCACTGCTTGTGGGGCTCCTCCAGGGTGACGTAGGGCACCACGACAGGCCATGAGTCGCTGGGCCAGTATTCCAGCTTGGGCTTGAACGAGGGCATCTCGTAGCTGACATCGAAGTAGATGACCAGGGGGCAGCAGTACAGCAGGGACATGGCTATCAGCACGTGCCTGCCAGGGAAAACAAAAAGATGTGTTGGACAGGGGGGACTTTGCCTGCTGGCATCGTCACCGTGAGGCTGCAGCCCACAAAGGCCCCACAAGGGCTGCAGGGAGTGTGGGCACTGCAGGGTTTGTGCTTACAGGGAAATCCTGGCAGAGCTCTGAGAGCTGGGCTGGGGACAATTCCGGGTGCAGAGGGGCTGGGGTGACATAGGGGACCCATTCCAACCATTCCCTGTTTCCTGGCTGAGCTCTGTCCCAGCTATCCCAGGGCTTTGTGAGGATGGATCTGAGTGTGCAGCACTGAAATGTCAGGTCCAAACAAAACCCTGCCTTTCGCTTTGGCTCTTAAAATAACTCCGAGAACATTGCACTTCACACAGTGCCTGGGGAGTGGCTGCAGCCCTTTGAGAGCCAGCTGCTCACCTGGAGGGACTTCTGGAACAATTTCACTTCCAAAACAGTGCTTGGCTGGTTCAGAGGAGGAGAGGGATATTAAGGAGGGCTTAGGGCTGAATCCTTGGGCTGAGTGAGGAGCAGCATCAATAATGCCAGGAAAGGGGAAGAGGGTGGGGAAATAATGCAGCTGCTCCTTGGTTGAGTGTCTCATCTCTGCTGTTTCTCTGCCGTGGGCCCTTCAGCCCACGAAATGTTTGGGCTGGAGGTCCTGGAGCCCTTACCAGAAGCTGTGGAAGTAGGGGAAGTTGATGGCCTGCCAGAGCCAGCAGAGCCAGCGGTCACTGATCCAGCTGGTGATGGCCAGCGCCCACCACATCACCATGACCGCGGCCATGCGGTGAACCCGCTTGTCGTTGCACCTGGAAGACATAGGGAGCAGAATAATTATGTTGGAAGGAAAGAGAGTTTTAAAGAGGGCTGGTTCCTGCCTGCACATGCAGCAGTGCAAACGCCAGCAAGTTCCTTCTGGAGAATATTCCTCAGAATTCCACAGGAACTGGACAAGTGTGACTCTGGAGAGAGGGTTTCTGAGTTTCTGGGTGTGAGGATGATGCTGGGAGATGCCAAAGCACTCCTGTCTTTCTCTCCAGATCCGGGTGGGTTCTCACAGCCCCACACCAGTTCCCAAATGCCCCACAAAGGGGAAGGAGCTGCAGAGATGGCAGCTGAGGGGGAGAATCATGGAATCATAGAATCTTTGAAAAGACCTTTGAGATCACCACGTGCAGCTGTTAACCCAGCACCACCATCACGTCCAGCACTAAACCCTGTCCTCAAGTGCCACCTCCACAGGGCTTCTGAAAACTTCCAGGGATGATGGCTCCACCCTTGCCCCATGGATTGTCCCCATTCTGCACAGCCACCTGCGCCAGGAGTCCTTTTTGTACTCCATTGCCCACAGCCCTGCCTGGGCCTCTGCCTGCTCCCTCCCCAGTTCATGTGGCTGGTGAAGACCTGAGCTCAATTCACTGCTGTGGATGCAGTCAGTGCCCAACAGGAGCACAGCTGGACCTGCAGGTGAGCCCTGACCCCCCTCCTTACTTCTTGAGCTCCCGCCAGGTCAGGTAGAGCAGGTGGAAGGCGATGCAGTTGAGGGCGTAGGCATTGAGGGTTGGCTTGACGAACGACATCAAGGTACTGATCACGGTGGTGATCCCAGTCAGCCAGAAGAAATGCCTCCTGAGGGGAGTTGGGAGTCAGTGTCAGTGCCCCCAGGGCTCACAGGAGGGGAGGGTGAGGATGGGAAAGGTTCTGCTCCTGGCCTGAGAGGGGAAAAGCTTCTCCAGCACCTCCTGTCTGTCTGCACGTGGCTGAGCTCAGGCTCTGTGGGGTCCTGGCAGGAAGGCTCAGGTAGCAGTCCCCCGGCTGGGCCATGCCAGAGCAGGGAACACAGCTCACAAGGCAGCTCCTGCACTTCTCTGGTGATGCCAGGGATGAGGCCAAGGCACCAGGAGAACTGCACAGGGAAGGGCCGTGAGACAGGACTGTGCAAACATCCCGATTTGGGCTCCCTGAGCAACAATAGGGCTCAGAGGGGCCTTTCACATGCAAATCCCTTCCCAAGTCCCTTCCCTCTCCCCCAGCCATGTCTCCACGGTGAACTCCTGGTGACCTCCCCTTCGGCATGGGAAGAGCAGACTTAGAGCAGGCCTTTGCAGGGCTGTGAACCGGGCTGGCTCAGAGGGGACCATCCTTTGAGTAAAGCCCTGCTGGGCTCCTGTTCCTGCTGACCCACGCTCTCCCAGTGTCCCCATCCTTTCTGCTGAGCTCCTCCAGCCCAGCCAGCCCTCCTTGCAGTGAGGGGTGTCACTTGGAGCAGCTTGTCCTAGGGGAACCCCCCTCAGCCTTCAGGGAAAGCACTCTGTGGATGACAGAGGATGCTGGAACAGATTGACAGCGTGAGTAATTGAATGTCAATGTTCAGGAACGTTTCATTTCCTAATTAATTTTGAAATTCTCCACGCAGTTTCCTCTGCAGCATTGCAAACACAAACAGCTCCAGCTGAGAGGAGCCCAGCACAGGAGGGTTTTGACTTTTCCTCTGTCAGCACCAAGAGAATGAGGGTCTGGTCTAAAACCACTTGCAGCGACCTCAGAGCTGAGCCCTTGCAGAGGAGCTGGGGGGATCTATGGGTCACACACCTCAGTGTCAGTGTCCCATCTGCACCGTGTCCCTCTGGGTCCTACCTGGTCTTGATGCACTTGGGGAAGTAAGCCTGTGGGTACCAGAAGGAATAAGCCACAGCGAGCGTCCAGAGGATGGAGAGCTCATCCAAGAGCTGTCCCACGTAGCTCAGGGTCATGTGGAAGTACATGGAGAAGAGACCTGCAAGGAGCAAGGACAGCTTCAGATGGCAAAGCTCCATCCCTCCACAAGCCCTTGGAAGTTCTTGGGGGACATTCCTGAGGATCCACCATTCCTGAAGAGCAGGGCATGGATTTTGGTGTTCAGGGAGACCTGAGTCAGTCCACTCACGCCACAGGGATTTACAGGGCTGGAAGCTGCATTTCCCCAACTGGCAGGAACTGTGGTCTGCAGGGCTTCAAACAGACCTGACCGCTTGGTTGCCCACCCAAGTTTTCCCTGTGCTTTGACTGAGACTCTCCGAAGAGATCATGTTGGGTAGTCTGGCAACCTGCCTGCTCTTCCCACAGCCCTGGCACCCACCTACGAGGAGGAGCAGCCCCGAGATGAAGTAGAGGGGCATGGCCTTCTTCTGGCAGTACTGCCGGTTCAGGTAGAGCAGCGCAGGGGACAGCACGAAGAAGCTCACATTGCTGATCTGAAAAACGAGAGGCACACTCAGCTCATGGCACAGTCCTGGGCAAGCCCCATCCCACCAGTGCCTCAGGATCTCCGTGGAGGTTCTGAGGAGGATCCTGATCTCCAGAGGAAAGACAGGGTGGAAGCTGGGGTTGCTCTTGGCACAGGGAGAGGGCAGAGGCGTTTCTCCAGAAGTCAGGCTGGAACTCGCTGTGCCAGCAGTGGCTGCAGACACCTCTGCTCTCCCTCTGGGGCCAGCAAGCCCAGGATCACCCTTTTGGGTGATAATGGTTTATCTTCAGCTGCCAAACTCCTCTGTCTGCAGCCATCTCCCTCTCCTGACAACCCAGAACCACCAGGAGCTGCCTGGATGGCTCCTGACCCTTCCAGCCAGCAGTGATTGCCCTGTGAGGGGTTGGAAGGGTGTGAGGAGCTCGGCCAGCACAGCATGCCACAGTCAGCAAAACAACCTGAACTGGGAGTGGGTGTGGTGGAGAGCAGCAGGACGAGCAGGACATCAGGAGGTGGGGGCAGGCAGGACTAAGGTGACATCCTGTGGTGTCAGGTGTGAAGCCACCTGGCCTGGGGAGGGGAGGTGTTCTGGACACTGGTAATTACATGAGGTCATAAACCTCCTCTAAACACACCTGGCAAACGAACACAGAAGGAATTCTTCTGCTCTGATCTCCAACTCTGCAAAATTCCTTCTTTGAGGGACTTTGATTTGTCTGGAGAGGAGGGGATGGCGCTCGGGCTCAGCCTGTTGCTGGACTGGTTGAAGGTGCCAGTGCTTCAGGGAGATGCTGATGGGCAAAATGTGGCAGCTGGGGAGGAGTAGAGTGCCCAAAGCCTGGACCTGTGTGCTGGGGCAGGCCTGCTCCACCCTGCAGCACGGGGGAGTGAAGTTTGAACTCATTTAATTACCCTCTGTGGGTTCCTATTCTGCCTTTTTCACCTGACTTTGGAAGCTCAGGAAAGGGATATCACCGGGAAGCACGGCCTCCCCAGGGAAAATCATGCCTGCTTATGAAAGTTTGGGATTGTGGTGCTACATTTACCTGCCAGACAGCTCTTTGGGGCTCTGGAGCCATCTGCTGAAGTGCCATTTGGCAAACCACCAGGGTGACTTTTATCTCAGCCTCACAATCCTTTTCCTTTCATGTCCCAGCCCGATGCTGACCAAGACCCCACGCCTGGAATTTGGCATCCACAGCTGGGGCCTCCCCCCTCAGCAGCACCAGGTAAACTGCAAAATCAGTGCTGGGCTTGTGGTGTCCCCTGGGATCTCAGTTTATGCTAACAGGGCTGCAAATCACCGGGATGTTGTCATCTCTCTGGAACACACCCTCTCGTATTCCAGAGGGAAACACAATTCACGCCTAATGTGAGGTCTCTATTCCCTTAAACACCGGAGATTAATCTTGATTTTCACTAAGGCTTCCATGAGACAAGTTGATGCTCCTGTTAGCAGCAGCTCTCAGGCTGAATGTATCAGTTTTCCATAGGTGCCTAAAGCCAAATCCAGGCCTGTTCCCATTCCAGCCATGAAAAGAGAAGTTCTGCTCCCACTTGCACCGCTGAGGTCAAATATTTCGGAAACGACCGAGAAATCAAACCATGTGTTCAAGTAACAACTTTGCTTCAAACCTTTCTTTTCCTGTGGAATGATTAAGGAGGCTTCTGAAAGACAAGCAGGGCTAGCAGGGAGAGGGAAAACGCTTTGGGGAAAAGGCAGGAGAGTGCAAGTGCCAGCATGCACATCAGCGTGAGGAAAGGAGGGAGAGCTCCGGATCCCTGCTGCAGCGGGCATTGCAACAGTGTCATTAATTACATGATAGCTGTGTTGTCACTTCATTAATTCGGGACGAGATGTGCAAGATCAGATAGCAGAGGGGAGGGATAACCAGGGGAACCGTGCCAATAGGGTCAGGAAGATAAGAAGGATTCCTTGCGGAGCAGCCAAGCTCGGAGCTTAGGGGACAGCTCCCACCCCCGTGGGGGACACGGGGCTTTCATCACTCGGCGGCTCCAAGCCCTGATTTGTAAATGCTGACTTTCTGTCTTCCCTCTAGGATGTGGCAAGCTCCATCCCCAACGTGGTTAGGAGGGATTTGCTCCCAGTACACCCACTGGGGAGTTTTTCTGGAGTTTCTGCTCAGGCTGGGAGCCCCCAGCACAGTTTATCTTTATACCTCCCTGGTCACACTGGCCAGGAGGCACCAGCTCCCTCTGCCTGGGATGTTGGGGAGATAAGAGAGTGGTGAGCCAAGGTGTGATAGGACATGTGAGAGTCCCCCTGCCCAAGCTCCCAGCCATGTCCCACCCACTCCCTAACAAGTGTGAGATATTGCTCCAGGTGCCTCAGCTGAGCCCAACTCTTTGCTTCTTTTCCCAGGAGAGAAGCGAGGCTTGGATCAGCAACTCAGCTCTAATCCTGGTGCATCAATAGGATCATCAGAAAGGCCCCAACTTGTGCAACTCCAGCCTGAGACAGAGGGACAGAACCTTCACCTGTGACAGGTGAGATCAGCCTCTGATGTGGATTGAGGCAGGAGGTGCTGGTTTGAGCACAGCAGCAGTGCAAGCCCTGGGCTGCTCCTTGCTCAAGCCAGGCATTTCCTGCAGTGGAAGGAGATTCCTGCAGGACTTGTGTCAGGGAATTCATTCACTGAAAGTGAACCAGCTTTAGTGACAGAGGAGCGCACAGGGCTAAAGACAGGAGTGAACACTGAGGCTCTCCAGACCTGTGCAGCAAGTTCGTAAAGCCACATCTGTATAGCAGGGCACGAGGCTGCATGTCCTGACATCACAATGCTGGTGCTTTGGGGCAAGAAGCAGCAGTTTGGGGAGTGTTTGCAGCGTGCTGGGCTGTGCTGCTGAGCACAGCTTTCTGGGCAGACAAGAGAGCCATGGGATTAGTGAGAGTGTGAGAGGACCAGGACACCCCACACAGCCCTGCCCCTGCCACTGAGCCCTTCTCTGCGTGGATCTGCACCTGCAGCTGAGCTTCTCTCACCGTTCAGTGAAGCATCCAGGAGCTCTGGATGTGCAGCTGTGCCAGAGCTGCTGCAAAGAGACACTGCTGAGGATGTGAGCGTCATCACCAGCATCCTGCATCAGTCATTCCAGCCAAGAAACAAGGGTAGGAAGACAAGTCCCTGACTGATGACCCTCCTGGAGCACAACACTGCTCTCCCCCGAGCAGCCAGAAGACAATAAATTTCTGGGTCACTGAGTCACTATAAACAGAGCTTTGTTGCTGAACTGCATCCAGCCATGAGCCACCATGTATTATTAGGTACTTAAAGGTACTGTTTACATTCTTTTCTCATACCCTTGGTGCTTATTTCTAATAAAAAGCATGCAAGCCAAGCAGGCCTGAGAGAGCATGGCTGGCACAGAGCAATCCCCATTTGCACATTTGCTGCTGCTGGCACAGAACTGCTCTGCTCCAGCCTCGGGCAGGGCTGGGAAGAAGACATTGAAGAGGATGCTCTGTGAGGAAACCCTGCTGATTTAGTGATCCAGGAGGCTTGGCTAGGAGCTGGCTGGGTTCCCAGCCAGTCTAAAACTCTGGAAAATTGACACTGAGGTAAATATTGATATAATTAACTCAGGGCAGGCCTGTGAGGCTTGCTGCTGAGAGGCAGCAATCTGAATGTGGGGAACAAATAAGTGGGGAGAAGAAGAGAAGGAGATGCAGGTTGTTGGGATCACACCTGGGGTGGTGCCCTCAGCCCCTGCATCTGCAGGATGCACCCTGCAGGGATGACTATGGGATCTCAGTGTTTCTGTAGTCCCCCCTTTAGGGCACATCACAAGGTGCCTGATCCTGTGGGAGATCCCAGAGCAGGAAGAGAGATCCCTGTGCTGCTGCAGAGGGTGAGAGCCAGGCAGTGCCAGCTGAGGAAGGGACCCAGGCAGTGCCAGGCTGTGCTGCTGAGGAAGGGGTGATGCCATGTCAGTGAGGCTCCTGCCCACTTTTGGTGACAAGGTCTGGCCTGGGCACAGTGCAGCCTTGGGGCTGTTGGCAAATGCTCAGATAATGGCAGATTTTAGGAGGGTTTGCTCCTCCTGTCTGGACAGGAGGTCAAGGCCAGCCTGAGGCAGGAAGCTGACATGGCAGGGTTAAATTTCTGCTGCTTTCTCTATATGGGAATCACATCCTAAAACAGAAACTGCAAGAGAATCATATCCTAAGCAGAATTGTTTCCCTCCCTTCCTGCACAGGCACTCTGCTGATCTCTGAGAGCCTGGCAAAAAGGACATCAGTGCAGGGACCATGAAACCTCTTTCTCTGCTGGGGAAGAGGTTCCCAGTGTCCTATAGAGGAGAACAAGAGCAAGCTCAACCACTGGGGAAAAATCCTGCAGGGTTTGCTTGTCCACATCCTTCTGTGGACACTATCACACTCGTTTTTATCTGCATGGAAACATCCACAAGTTTTCCTTTCCTGGAGGAAAGTTGTGCCTGCATCCCACATAGTGAAAATTCATCCCAACAAGCCCAGTGGTGGGGTATGGAAACCTGGGAGATGTCTGGAGCCTCCATCCAGGACTGGGCACCTGGGTAAGATATTCAGGAATAGCCACAGGATTTAGAAACCTGTGCCACAAAACGACCCAGGCAGCTGAGAATTAATGTTTTATGGGACTTAGGGGGCCTGCAAGAGATAGCCACACGTCTGGCCACACCAGCTGGTGTCCAGCAGAGGAGTCAGACACGGAAGTGCTTTTGAAGAGCTCCTGAGATACTCTTTGGTGTGATAAGGACTCCAAGCCACTTTGCCAGGCTGGGTGGGAGAGGTATCTCAGCTCCAAATACGTGTTTCAAAAATGCTCCCTTATGTACCAAACTAGGACATGAGGCAAATTTATGTCCTGGGAGGAATTCAGACCAAAACCTTCACTTTCAGCCTTCCTGCTCTTGATGGAAATCAACCCCTCTGCAGTGTTGCTGATGACTCTCCCAAACACGGAGGTTTTGGACACTTCCAGCTGCATTTAGGATGGTTTGGGTTGGAAAGATCATCTCATTCCACCCCTGCCATGTGCAGGGACACCTTCCCCTCACCCAGCTTGCTCCAAGCCCTGAGATCTGAGATGCTGATGTGAGTATTGGGTGATTTCTGTATCCCCTTGCTCATTACGCCCTACTCTGCACCTCTGAGCCCATCCAACAGCAGCGGTAAACAGCAAACAGCACAAAACACCCAGCTGGATGCCCCAGGGAAGTAGGATTTGGTCTGGACTGGCAGATCTTTCTTTGTTGAGTGCCTCAAAGAGCAGTGACTACACACAGCCCCCTCCTCTGAGACCCTGGCTGGGCAATTAGAGCCTGCAGGACTCGGGCTGGGGAATTATCGTCATTACAGGTAATTTATTAAAAGCAGGAAATGCCTTAAAAAAAAAAAGAGGAAGAGCCATTTCCATGAGAACAAGAACTTCTAGTGTTAGACAGTAATTGCCAAAAGTTGTAAACAAGGCCTGTGGAAGGCTGTAAATCCACATGCCTCACACCCCTGTGAGCCTTTAATTGCTCGGAGGAGCAGGACATGCTTGGAGAGCCGCTGATCTCCCAGCCCTCCGCAGGGATGCTCTGGCCATGCCACAGCCCAGGCACTGGCACTGGGAGCAGCCAGAGTGAGAAAGGATCACAGGAGGTGAAACTGGCTCATGCCCCAGCTTTCCTCCACGCCGAGTTCCGGATTCCCAACCTGCCTGACACGGTTCATGGAAGTGTTGCCTCTCATTCTGCCACTCCTGTACATTTAGCTGGAATATATGAGCCCTGTGTGGGACTTACCCCAGCTGGCAGCAGAGCTGCTGGACTGGTATAACAGGATCTCACCGATCTGGGCTGTGAAGGAGCTCTGCCAGAGTTTTCTCACTGGGAATCAACCCCACACACACACACCCCAGGAGTACCCCTGACCCCAGCAGGTTTTGGGGAGCGACCGTCGCGAGCGACAAAAGTCCCGGGATTTACCTGAAGCTCAGAAAACGCTCCCCATACCAGCACCCTCCAACACCAGGGAGTTCAAAGGAGTGAGGAGGAGGGAAGAAAACAGGGATGTCCCATCCTGTCTGGATCCCAAAAGCAGCTCCTGGGTGCCTGGAGCTGGCCCCAGCCTCCCTCAGCCACTCACGGTGTTGTAGTACTCTGCAATCACCGCCGAGCGCGCGAAGTTGCTCTCACACCAATCCACCTCAGCACTCTGGTAGGAAAATATGCTCGGCATCGTTGGGCACCTTGGGAAAAAGGAGAGGATTAGGTTAGAGGTATGCACAGGGAAGGACAGAGCTGCACACCCAAAGGGAGCCCTGCTCCTCACACATGTGGCACCCCCAGCCCAGCACCGCGCCTTACCCGGCTACCGAGGACTCATCCTCTTCCCAACACACATCCTACTGCAGAATATCTCCTCTCTCCCACGATGCAGGAGTTGCAAATCACCCCAGAAAATGCTCTTGGACTCTGAGGATGGTCAGCAATCCATGGCATCAGCATTTCCCATAAGGTGCCGTTGCTGCTACTCAGCGCTTCCCCATTTCAGCCCAGTCCTTGTCACCCTGTCTTCTTCTCCTCTTCACTTTCTTTATGACTCAGACCTTCCTGCCAGGAGGACTTCCCTGTGCTCTCGGAGTTACCTCTGGGGAGTGGATAACCCTGCAGAGGTTGGTGCTCATTGGCTCTGGTCTGCAGAGTTGCTCCTCAGCATCTTCCTGAGGGCTGAACGTGGCTCATGGGAGCTCAGCCCCGGAGCACCAGCACAGATTGTGAGCATTACTGGAGTCCTGGGGTGCAAAGCAAAGGCTCTGGGAGGTGCCTCTTCACTCTGAATTTGATTTCACTCGCTGTGCACTCCCAGGCAATCTCCATCCTGGTTTCCCAGTGGAAGGGTTTGGAGTTTCACACCCACAGCACGTTCTCGACCACCAGACCTGGCCTCTGGTAGCGGCAGAAGCTACAAATGAGATTCTAAAAAAAAGAAAATCCAACCTTCTGTCTGTTTCCCCCACCATGTTAAAGACTTTCCTGTCCTCAGCACTCTTCCAGTAATTTAAAAAAGCAAAAGTTCTGATCCTATTTTGATTAGAAGTATCCTATCTGGCATATTTTGTTTCTGATCCTTAGGACTTTGGAGCTATTTTTGAAGACAGGTGCCAGCCTTAGAGGCATTTGGAAGCCCACAGTAGCTGGGTTTTTGGTACAAAACAGAGTCAGAAATTCCCTGGAGCTGAGCAGTTCAGTCCCTGGATGCTGTGTGGGACTAACCCATCCAACTGTGCTGTTCCAGCCCTGCAGAGCGAGCAGGTTTGGGGTGACACCAGGCAGGTCCTGAGGTGACACCACTTCAGTGGCATCTCCGAGCTCCCAAAGCACTGGTAGCAAACAGCTTTCTTTGCTTTTCTTTGAAAATCCTTTCAACTCTAACCCAGGGAAGGGAAGTTTATCACAAACCCACTGATCACGATCACGTTCTTGAGGAGAAACTCCCTGTTTGCAGCGAGGTGAGTTGAGCCACCAGCGTGCCCAGCAGTCCCCGTGGGTGTGCAGCAGGGTGAGGCTCCCACAGCTTCCTCTGCCTCCCTTCCCAAGCAGTTCAAAGGGAGAAAACCCAGGAGGGTGACACCAACACAAACGAGCTCTTCTGCAGCTCCTGCTCCAACCAGACGAACTGACTTGAGGGTGAACCTGCACTGTTCCCTTACAACTTCAATTTAACCATGGCCTCTCCTTAATCCAGGCTGGGTGGCTCCCAGGGCAGCTGAGATCACAGCTACAGAGGCAAAATAAAATCGGTGGCAGGCAGAAGGGTTTGAGGGCTGGCTCTTCATGCTCCTGGGTTTCCATGTGCTCCTTCACACCACAGGGACTCCACGTCCCTCTTTGCTTCTACAGTGATGCAAGGTGAGAAAAGACTCAGAGCCAGGATGGCAAATCCCATCTCATGGCTGGAGAGATGTTGGTTGAGAGATGGTGAAGGGATGCAGAGACAGAAGAAGAAGAAGAAGAAAAAGAAGAAGAAGAATAAGATTATGATGATGAAGAAGATTATGATGAAGAAGAAGAAGAAGAAGAAGAAGATTATGATGATGAAGAAGAAGAGGAAAAAGAAAAGTGGAAGCAATGATGGAGCACCCAGCACTGGTGCTTACCTGTGATCCCTGGATGGACCAGCACTGCTTCCCCACGCTCCAGGAGCTCCAAGGTTTCCAGCAAAGCCGGAGCAGCAACCTGCCCTGCCGCTCTAGCTCCGAAGGAGTGCCCACGGTGTGAGCTCACTGCTAGCAGCTGCCAGAAAAACCCCTTGCCCCGTGCCTAGGGAAGGCTTTGGGATGAGCCAGGAGCCATGTGCACCCTCCAGGCAAACCTGGGTCCCCACAGGAAACATATTGGCTGGAGGGGTTTATATCCGTGCCCCCAGATGGGCAGGGGCAAGGAGGCAGGGCAGGGAAGCGTGAGCTGGAAGGGTTGGAAGAGCGGGGTGGAAATGCAGCCTGAAATCATCCGAGTGCCCCCAGGCAGGTTCCCTGCGCAGGCGCACCCTGTGCTGGCCCTGCTTCTCCCAGGGGAGGGAACATCCACACAACCTCCCTTGCACATGGAGAAGTCCCACTGCAATCATTTCCACCAAAAAGTGCGGAGCAAGGTGATGCCGCCTCTTTCAAGATTTAAACTTGAGCCTCTTCTCTACTTTCCCCCAATGTTTTATTGTCAAAAAGAATGTTGTTATCAAATCTCACTTCTTCTAGCCAGTTTATTTTGTTATTTAGTTAAAGAACTATCTGACCAGGACACCTTTGGTTGACTGCTTTGCAAATATTTTCCTCCTGGGCCTCATTCAGGTGTTCAAGAAATTTCGCAGCAATTTAACTTTTCCCCCCCCCAAAACAACATTTTTCCCCTCCATGTAGAGGTGAGAGAAATATGCTGTTTTCTTAAACATGAAACTTTTTATTTGGTCAATGCTTCCTGGTGGAGCAGGAGAGACAGAAGAGGCAGGGTGAGACCAAGCTCCAAGGTGTCCCTGAGAAAAAGGGATCAAACAGCAACCTTTGCCACAGGGAGAAGCTCTTTGGGAAGCTCAGCCATTTATTTTTCTGCTCCTATGAAAAGAGCATCCCGGGGAGATGTGGGCTGTGCCAGGGCTTACAAAAGCCTCCCAAATCCACCGGGGTTTGGAAATGAGAGTAATTAACCCCTGCAGCAGCAGCTGGTGTTGCACCACGGTGGAGCCTCTGTTACGTGGCACTAAATCCAGGCTGGGTGTCCTTCTAGGACAGAGCTGGAGCAGAGCATCTGTGGGGATCCCAGAGAGCTGCTCCCACCCTGGATGGTGTGGGTGCCTGGGGTGGATTTGCTTTTTATTCATGTCAAACTCCAGAATGGACTCTGAAAGCAGGAGACCAAGTGGCCAGGCTGAAAGAAGCTCCACAATTCCGCAGGGAATCTCAGTGGGAAGCAAGCGGTGATTTGCCCATCCCACTGGGAAGGTGGATTTGGGAGTAAGAACCCACAAACAGGATGTGATGCCTGGTCTGTGTGAAAATCTTCAAAAAGAATGAGTTTTCCCACCCCAAAACCTCTGGCATCCTTGGGGTGAGTGAAGTGTCCATCCTTGGGGTGAGTGAAGTGTCCAAGCATCCCTGATACATCCTGTGCCATGCTTGGGTGAATAACTGGGGAGGGTGTCAGGAACCTGCATCTCCCCTGATTCATCAATAAGTAGGTTGAAAAGAGAGCTTGGCTTCCTGCTGAGTCCTCCTGTCCAGCTCCTGCTGATGTTTCCATCCTCCTGCCTGTGGTCAGAAGGGCTGCTGGGGATGCTGGGGATGGTGACACGGAGGTGGGATGGGGACAGGAGGATGCCCAGGGAGCACAAGGAGAAGCTTCTGGGCCTCATGTGAGAATTACACAGAGAGACTCCCCCGTGCTGGCATTGCTGAGGCCCCAGCTCCAGTCCTGGGGACAGTTTGGGCTCCTCATGACAAGGACATTGAGGGGCTGGAGCATGTCCAGGGAAGGGAACAGAGCTGGGAAGGGGCTGGAGCACCAGGAGCAGCTGAGGGAGCTGGGAAAGGAGCTCAGCCTGGAGAAAAGGAGGCTCAGGGGGACCTTGTGGCTCTGCACAACTCCTGACAGGAGGGGACAGCCGGGGCGGGGGTCAGGCTGTGCTCCCAGGAAACAAGGATAGGAGGACAGGAAACGACTTGAAGTTGCTCCGGGGGAGGTTTAGATTGGAAATTAGAGACTTTATTTTTCACAGAAAGGGTTGTAAAGCATTGGAATGTGCTGCCCAGGGAGATTTAAAGTCACCAGCCCTGGAGGTGCTCAGAAGCAGTATGGATGTGGCACTTGGGGACAGGGTTAGTGACGAACACAGTGGCACTGCTGGTTGATGGTTGGACTTGATGATCCTAAAGGTATTTTCCAGCCTAAGGACTCTGTGATTCAAATCCTCCCTGTATTTGAAACTTCTTTCTCTCAAAACTTCCCCTGAAGTCCTCACTTCCTTGCTGAGCTTCCTCTCCACCTTTCTCCTCACAGGAGCCATCTGGGCTCAGCTCTGTGAAGGGCAGTGACACGGTCAGGGACAAGTGGCATTGCTCAGGGACTCTCCTGGCCCCTTGGCTGCTCCTGTCCTCCTCCCTGGTGCTGCTGCCCTCTTGCAACACCCCACACCCTGGGCAATGTCCCAGGCTTTGCGACACAGGCCAGGGATTAACCTGGAGAGCCTCATCCTGTCTCCTTCGCCTCTCTCTCAGCCCTGGGGCAGGCAGGGGGTTCCGAGGGTCTCACTGGGACAGCTGAGAGCAGGCAGTGAAATCACAGAATCCCAGGATGGTTTGGGTTCAGAGGGACCTTAAAGCCCATCCAGTTCCATTCCCTGCCACGGGCAGGGACACCTTGCACTATCCCAGGCTGCTCCAAACCACATCCAAGCTGAGGGAAGGGGCAGAGGCTTCCCAGGAGCTGAGCCAGCAGCCCCAGGGTTTTACAGCTCTGTGCCCACAAGCCGTGGTGGGCAGGTAGTTCTGCTGCTGGTGCCACCAAAACCAGGGATCTGGGGACTCTGGCAGCCGAGCTTGGGAGAATCCAATTGCTTAAGTCGAGGCTGGTCCTACCTGCTGTGTCCTGTGGCACCTCGGATGGAGGTTTCCACCCGAGCTGCTGCTGATGAGGGATTTTTTTTTAGAGATACCAATTGCAGCAGCTGCGGTTCACGGCCACATGTGTTTATTTCTTGCCTCAGCTGCTGTGGGGCCCTGGCTGTGGGCAGAGGGGCAGCGACAGCAGGGCAGGGAGGATGAGGTGGGAGTGCTGGCATCCCACATTGCCACTGCTGTTGGCTCAGCACGAGTGACTCAGAGCCCTGGGGTGGATGGAGACAAACGCCTGTGCTCCATTCTCACAGCCTCACAGAGGGCGAGTCAGGGAGGGAAACCAGGCATTTTGGCTCATTGTTGCCCTGCTGCATCACTCTGTCTGTGCCCAGGAAGGCCCTGGAGCTGCCTGGACAGGCTCCATCCCACTGCCATCCTCAGCTTTTGGTACTTCAGGGCTGCAATTTCCTGCTTCCAGGTATAAAAACAAAAGCAGGTGACCTGGGAGCCTTGCTAATGCTGAACAGTCAGATAATCCTTCTCATTCATGGCTCCACGGGGCAGGAATCTGTCCTCTGCCTGGCTGGGAAGCTGTTCAGCAAATTGTGGTCGGGAAGAAATAACAAGAGCAGCAGGAGACGTGCTAACGCTGGGTGTGCCTGGCTCAGCCAAACGAGAGCATTTGTCTCCATCGCTGCTGCAAAGCCCCTCAGGAGCAATGTGCCCACTCCTGTTCCCATCTGCAGAGCTGGAAATATCTCTGTTTCCTCAGCAGGCAGGGCAGAAGCTCCAGGCAACCAAAAACCAGCGGCAGCAGCAGCAGCAGCAGCAGCAGCAAACCAGGTGCACCCCATGCGAGGTGTGGCTTCGAAGCCTCCAGTGCCTGAAACTCCTGCTCTGTGCAACACCTTGTGCAAGGCAGCCCCACAGGGACGCAGCACAAGCCTTGTCAGGCCCCACAGGGCTGGTCTCGGGGTCTAGGAGAGATTCCCCAGCAATCCCTCAGCACTGAGCAATCTCCCAGGCACCCCATTATCTCCTCGGCAGGCAGGATGCCACACCAGGCAGCCCAGGAGGCTTTGTCAATTGGAACACCTCGGGCTTGTTTTGAAATCCAGGCGGGTTTAAAGCAAATGCCATAATTGCTGATGGTGACAGCAAGAACAGGAGTAATTAAAGGACGTTCTCCCAGCGCTGTCATTGTCACATGTGCCTACAGCATGGCAAGGTGTGCGGAGAGGCTTTGGCTGGTGGAACTCCCAGGGAGCTGCTGGGGCCGCAGCTGAGCAGAGAATTTCCCCATTCTCCCCTTCTTGGAGATGAAAATATGGAAATTAGGAGGAAGAAAAATCACTTTATTCTTGGCCATGCACAGTACAACCAGGCCTTTCCCAGCCCAGGGCTGCCTGGAGTCTCAGAAGGTTTCGGATTCAGCAGCCACAGAGCAGGGAGGCTCCTCTTGCCAAACAAACCCCAGCAACTTGTCACCCTTATTTCATAAAATCCTAGAGGAATTTGGGTTGGGGGGACCTTAACCCATCTTGTTTCACCCCCTGCCATGGGCAGGGAAAACCTTCCACTATCCCAGGTTGCTCTGGCCTTGAACAATTCCAGGATGGGCCATTTGCCGGAATGTTGACTCTGGAGAGATGTGAAAATGGAAGGGGATGAAGAGAAAGCTCCTTTTTGCTCAGGCTGAGCCTGCAGCTCTCCATCCCCGCTGGCAGGGGCTGGGCAGAGCTCGGAGCCAGGCAGCTGTGTTATCCCACGTCGCAATCCTGCCCAGGGTGGCGCAAAGCTCTGGCAGGAGCCCCCTGCCAAGGTGGTTTGTGCAAGCCCTGGGAGAGATTTGATAGCAGAGTCTGCAACCAGCCCTGGGAACCGGAGACTTCTTCATCCAGGGCTTACCCAGGACAGCCCTGGCCCCTCTGCTCTCTGCTCCCCACTGGGCACAGAGCAGGAGCTGCTGCCTCTGCTTCGGGAGGGGGAATTAGAGCCCTAGGAAGTTCCTAAGAAGGCAGAGCACAGGTTTGCCTCCTGCCCCATCTTCTGGTGGTCAGTGACTTAATACATCCTTAGCTGGAGGTCCTGGGCTGTTGTGTTTAACCAGCCAGAGCAGGCCAGTCCTGCCCACATTTATCTCAGGCTGTTAAAGGTTATTTTTGTGGTCCTATTCTGCAGCAGCAAGGTTCTGTTTAATTAGGTTCTGGCTGGAAAAGCATCTTCTCTTAGAATCCCAGAATGATTTGGGTTGGAAAGGACCTTAAAGCTCATCCAGTGCCACCCCTGCCATGGCAGGGACACCTTCCACTGTCCCAGGCTGCTCCAAGCCCTGTCCAGCCTGGCCTTGGACACTGCCAGGGATCCAGGGGCAGCCACAGCTGCTCTGGGAATTCCATTCCATTCCATTCCAGGGCCTTCTGGAATGGGAAATCCCAAGGAGTTGTTCCCTGTTCCCACCCTCCAGTGCACCCCCTGCCCCCTCCCCATCCCACCCCACTCATTCCCAGTGCACATCCCTGTGCCATGTGGAGCTTCTCATCTCTGCTCAGAGAAGCACAGCTCATCCCAGGTGCTTCCAAGCTCTGACTGTCTACAAAAATAAAGGAAAATGGATGTTTGACACAGTCTCTCAGGGCACAGAGATACAGGAGTGTCCCTGGGCATTCCCCCTCTGTTCACATTCCGTAGGAAGATCCTGATGCCATTTCCAGGGTTGTGCCAGCACCGATCCTTTTGGAAAATGGTGTGCCCAATCTCCCAAGGCTGCCCCAGGGACAGTGGGAGTCACCAGACATGGAATCACAGAATCCCTGGGCTTGGAAAAGACCTTTAAGGCCATCAAGTCCAACCATCAACCCAGCACTGACCAGTCCACCATTAAATCTTGTCCCCAAATGCCACATCCACAGGTTTTTGAACACTCTCAGCCACAGCGACTCCACCCCTTCCTGGGACAACCTATTCCAATGCCTGAACACTTTTTCCATGGAGGAATTTCTCCTAATACCCAATTTGAACCTCCCCTGGTACAATTTCAGGTGTCTGATGGGCCAAACTCTGTGGAGAAGATGTTTAGGAACTCTCCTTTCATTGAACATCCCCCCTGGCCCTCACCAGCTCTCGCCTGCAGAGACATTTCCTTTCTTCATTTAATAACTTCCCGATTCTTCACTACCTTGTTACTCTTTTAATTCCTGCCTCTCCCTGCAGGGACTAAAACCCATCTCCAACCAATAAAACCAACTAATCCTGAGAGTTTGAGTCTTCAGGCAACTCCGAGGCAAAGCTGAAGGGCCCAGAATAAATTGCTGGTGCAACTCACTCGACTTCCTGCTTGCATCAGGATGGAGTTTGCCATCAAAGCACCTCCAGGGTGTCAAATCAGCCCTGAGGAGGATCTGGCCACCCCATCCCAGCTCTGGAGGCACCCAGGAGTGTGAGGGGTTGGGATGTGGGAGGCTGGAGAGGGTGACACCAGCACGGGGTGCAAGAAGGAGCCTGGGGGCTCTCCCGTGCTCCTGGAGATGTTTCCCAAGCCCAGCTGGACCCTGAGCAGCTCCTGCCTGCCAGGGATTCTCCCACACCCTGGGAGGGAGGGCGAGAGGCTTGCACAAGGCTGGTGACAGGGGAGGAGGCTGCTCTGGCCTCCAGGCTCAGCCTGTGCCTATCTCCCCTGTTGTTGAGACTGGAAACTGGAATGGGAACTGGGAAAGGGAGCCATCCCACCCACAGTGTGCCTCTCCCTGGGCTGCTCTTTCCCAAAGAGGGATGGTTCCCAAATCCTATTTTGTTGTCCTGAAATCTCACTGCAGGCTGGAGCAGAGCACAGCAGTCCCCTCATGCTCTGGGACCATGAGGGTGATGAGGAGGAACTCCAGCTTGTCCGGGGATGATCTCACTCCAATGCTTCTCCTGCAAAAAACCAGGATATTAGCAAAAACTTTGTGAACTAGGGGCAAATGCAGCTCTGACTGAGCAGTGCTGAGGAACAAACTGAGAAATCCTGATTTTCTCCTACGTGTTCACAGAAATTCTCCAGACAAGTGTAAGCCTAGGCCAGAGAAGGGAAAGACCTCGAGGTTCAGCCCTCAATGGCCAAGCTGAGCAGGAGTGTCACGAGCCGGCTGAGACCTGATGCACAGGTGGAAGGAAAGTGCTGCAGGGACAGGACACGGTGACATTCCAAGGAGGATGTGAGTGCTGCTTCAAACCCTTATTTTTGAGCTATAAATCAAGAAACAGGGACATTCGAGGATCCCACACACTGACCTCCAGCCTGTTTGCTTGAATATGTTGTAATCCTGGACTGAAGTGCCCTTTGTTGCTGCTGGGGTCCCTGGAAATGCCATCCCAGCAATGCAGCATTATTTAACCCCAATCAGGGGTACATTTTGGGGCACCTGGAGTCCATTTCCCACCCGTGTTCCACACCTGTTGGAAGCTCCTTGGTACAGGTGGATTCTCTGTGGTCTCTCTGGGTGTTGGTTCCTTAACTCTGATCCGGAATCCCTCAGCAGTGCAAACAGGAATTGCCATTGTACTTGTTCCTGGTGTTGCTGCTTGGTCTGGCTGAGCTGGGAGAGCTGCTGAAATCAGTCATTAATTTTGACCAAGCCTTGCAGACAGCCTGGGAGGTGCTGGGGCAGCTGGAGGTGACAACTCCTCGTGCAGGGTGAGGTGGGGACAGCTCCCCAAGGCAGCCCGACTCCCCAAATCCCACCCCAGGCACATCCCTGCTGTCTCTCCCTGGAGCTGTGTCCAAACCCATTCCCACCTCTCATTCCAAGGCGATGGATGTGATGCTGAAGGATTTCCTGGGAGCAGCTGGGCTCTGATTCCTACAGGGATGATGGATCCATCCCTGCCCTGCTGCATGGCTCAGCTTCTCTATCGGAGACATCGAGCAGGGATCTGCAAGGTGCCTCCAGATCTGCTCCGAGATAGGGGCTGGGTGTTGCTTGATGGTTACACGGCAGAGGGATGCCAGAACCCGCAGCTAATTACTGCGGGGCACAGCTAATTACTGCAGGGTACAGCTAATTACTGCTGGGCAGAGAGGCAGCGGCTGAGCAGAAAGCGCGTGTGCCCAGCGGAGCAGGAAGGCCATGGCACCTGGCTTGGGTCAGGAGTGGTGTGGCCAGCGGGAACAGGGCAGTGATTGTCCCCTGTGCTGGCACTGCTGAGTGCCCTCAGATCCTGGGGACAGGTTGGGACCCTTAGGACAAGATTGAGGGGCTGGAGTGTTTCCAGAGAAGGGAACGGAGCTGGGGAAGGGGCTGGAGCACCAGGAGAGGCTGAGGGAGCTGGGAAAGGAGCTCAGCCTGGAGAAAAGGAGGCTCAGGGGGACCTTCTGGCTCTGCACAACTCCTGACAGGAGGGGACAGCCAGGGGTGTTCGGGCTGAGGCCTCAAGTCGTGCCAGGCGAGGTTTAGGTTGGATATTGGGAGAAATTCCTTCACGGGAAGGGTTCAGGCACTGGCACAGCCGCCAGGGCAGTGGTGGGGTCACCATCCCTGGAGGTGTTGGAAAGCAGCGTGGCTGTGGCACTTGGGGACAGGGGCTGGCAGTGACCTTGGTGGTGGTGCTGGGTTCATGGTTGGACTCCCAGTTCCCCTTTCAGACCCTTCTGCCAAGTGCCTGGAGGGTCCCTGGTGCCACCCAAGCCCTTGGGGCGCCTCCGCCGCCTCCTGAATCGCAAAAAACTGCCCGGAGGTCACACATCCCACCTCGGCAGCGCCGGCTCGGGAGCAGCCGCGTTGTCCCAAAGCAGGACACCATGCCCGGCGGCACCTCGGGGCCTCGCT
>VZRM01003293.1:187277-198860 GCA_013397955.1 Grantiella picta | reverse complement strand
GCTGGGCAGGAGGAGCTGCGAGCGCCGGGTGCCCGTGGAGTGACGCCAGGAATTGCAGAGCCAGCGGGGTCAGGGCTGCGTGGCTCTGGGTGTCCCGGGAGCTGCTGTGTCCGGCTGCAGCGTGTCCCGTGCCATCGGAAAGGGCCCGGGCTGGGGCTGGGGCTGGGGCTGGGGCTGGGCTTGGCCGGGTCAGTTCACAGCTCCGGTGAGGCCTGGCACAGGTCACCCAGAGCAGCTGGGGCTGCCTCGTCCCTGGAAGTGTCCAAGGCCAGGCTGGGCTGGGCTTGGAGCAACCTGGGGTTGTGGAAGGTGTCCCTGCCCGTGGCAGGGTGGCACTGGGTGGACTTTAAGGTCCCTTCCAACCCCAACTATTCCAGGATTCCATGATAACCTGAGGAAGTTCAGGCTCACCTCTGTGCACCCAATAAAGCAGCAGCCACCCCGGTCTGGCCTTGAGCACCTTTACATCTCGCACAGTGACAGCCTTGGTTTGGCTGGAGCCTTTTCTGGGGTGCTAGAAGCAAAACACGCTCAGCTATGAAACTTCTGGCAGAGCCTCTGCTCAAACCCCCAACCAGCAATGCCACTTGAGGAGTTTGAAGCGATAATTCATTCAGAGCTTGTGCTGTGAAGGTGGCAAAGATGGCACAGCAGCCCCCAGACTCTCCCTCTGGCAAGGCAGAGTGATTTTAACATGACTCCCTAATAGTTGGCTGATGTGAGCAGGAGAGGTAAAATGGGAGCGCTGCGAAGGAGGAATTTGGAGAGCGCCACGAGCCTTCTGGCCAAGGCTCATTTTTGCATCTTGCTGTCAGGAATGTGTGGGGTAAAAGCAGCTCTTGGAAGTGGCTTGGGAGAGCTGGGGCTGAGGCACTCACTTACCTGTGGGCTGGGGGGAGAGGGGCGTTTTCCCCCAGGTGTTTGGGGGGAGCTGTCCTGTGCTGGTGCTTTGAGGTCCTGGTTGATTCCTGCGCTGAATTCCTGGCTAATGATGGATCCTGTGTGTGTGGTGATCCAATGTTTGATGCCATCAGTTTCCCTGTGTCACCAGCCTGAGGCAGAGCTCATGTGCTGAGCCCTGCCCAGGCACCCGTGTCACCTCACTGGACAGTGTCACAGGGAGGCCAATCCTCCTCCTGGTGCAGGTTTTCCACCCCTCAGTGGCGTGGGGGACAAAGTGGAAGGGGACAAACCCAGCTGACCTCGTTTGGCCTCTCGTTAGCAGAGCCTGAAGCGTGACTCTGAAAGTTTTATTGATGCCTTGTGTGCACAGAGCGTTGGGATGTGACCTCGTGGCTCCAAACCCCTGGCTGTGCTTCCTGGAGAGCAGGGACCTTGGTGGGGACACTTGGTGGCTTGTGCTTAAAGGGTGGAACCCCAACCGCTGTGAGGGATTCTCACCAGAAGTTATTTGGCTTTAAGGTCTGAAGTTTGAGTGAGGGGGATTTCGAGGCCTAGCTGTGCTCTCGATGTGTTGGCGATGTCACCTTGGGAGGCCCGAGGGGAGCTGTGGTGACAGCCGTGGTGACAGCTGTGGGTGTCTCTGTGCAGGTGAAGGAGCTGGTCCTGGACAACTGCCGCTCAGAGGATGGCAAGGTGGTCGGGCTCTCCTCAGACTTCGAGAACCTGGAGTTCCTCAGCATGATCAACATCAATTTGCTGTCCGTGTCCAACCTCCCCAAACTCAACAAGCTCCGGAAGGTGAGGCAGGGCTCTGTCCCTTCTCCAGCAGCCCTTGTCCTTGTGCTGCCCCTGGCGGCAGTTGGTTTTCCTGTATTTGCCAGAAAAATCTTCTTGAATTTTGCTTTTTCCTCCCTATCTGAGCGAGTGGGTTGGGTCGGTTTTAATGGGCAACAAAACCCTTCTGAGCTCTTCAGGTGTTCAGTGCCCTTCCTCTCTTGCTTGTGCTGTTGTGCTGCTGTCAGAAGCTTCATGACATCATAAATATTTTGGATTTTGGAGCACTTAGCATAGGGGTGGCTGGCAGTGCTGTGTCCCTGCAGGAAAAGGGTTTTAAGGGAAAACTTGACCCGGAATTTGGGTGCTCACTGTAGCCCAGTTCTCAGGGTAATTTCCTTCCCTGTATCACGAGCTGAAACACTTGGTGACGGTGTGATATTCCCTCCCTTCAGCTGGAGCTGAGTGATAATAGGATTTCTGGTGGCCTTGAAGTTCTAGCAGAGAAAACTCCCAACCTGACACACTTGAATCTAAGCGGCAACAAGATCAAAGACATCAATACCCTGGAGCCCTTGGTGAGTGGAGGCTGTGCTGAAATTCCAGGGATGACATTTCCTCTGGGGAATGGGTCTGTGCAGCAGGAGTCCAACATCTTGGTAACTGTTCCAACAGCACTTCGTGGTTCTGATGGGAACAGATTTGATCCCAGTTTGAGGCTGGGCCAGTAGTTAATGGCTCCTCAGTCTGGAAAAGCAGCTGCCAGTTACTAAAGGAAGCGTGAAATGGGGCTGGATGAGTAAAACTGTGGATGCTCAGTGTCCATCTGAGAAGGGACCATAAAGGGTCGGAGGCAGCTGGAGGTAGGTGGCACCTGGGGTGTCATGGAATGAGGGAACTGAACACTAGTGAGGGCATCTGTCCCATCAGCCCAAGGATTCTGCTGTCGCAGCACTGCAGGGCTGCCATTCCCAGAGTCAGGATTGCTGGGGCTCCACCTGAACTGCCCCAGGAAGGCTCTTGCAGTGAGGGGTTCGTGAAAGGTTTGATGCAGGGCATTTGCCTCACTGGCTGTTAGATCCATGCATTCCCTGCAGAAGGAATTTAGGATTGTTTTGCTCCTCCTTTCCTTGGCACAGTGCCTGCTGCGATGGCCTGAGCTAGGCTGTGCCAAGGGCAGCCAGGCTGCAGCTCTCTCTGAGCTCTGCTCTTGCTGTTCTGCCTGATATTTTGGGCAGGATGAGCCCAGCTCGGCAACTCCTGAGCTTCCCGTGCCCATTCAAAAGAAGGAAAGATTTGCAAATACACACAGAGTTGGTTCCAGAAGGGGAAGCCAGGACAGAGGAGCTGGATAGAAATTTTCTGTGCCCACAGTGAGCAGGAGCAGTGATCTCTCCATCCGAGGAGCACATGGGGCAGAACCACTTCTGAGCCGGATCTGGGCAGTGCCCCAGCTCTGCTGCCTTGGCTGCCTGAACTTCACACAGTGCTGTCAATAATCCTAACAAACTGATTTTTGCAGAAAAAGTTGCCAAACCTCCACAGTCTGGACCTGTTCAACTGCGAGGTGACGATGCTCATCAACTACCGGGAGAGCGTGTTTGCCCTGCTGCCCCAGCTCACCTACCTGGATGGCTTCGATGCTGACGAGCAGGAAGCCCCTGACTCAGACCCTGAAGCAGATGGGGATGCACTGGAAGATGAGTATGAGAATGGCGAAGGTGAGGATTTTCTCTCCTCCTGGTTTTCCTGCTGGGGAACGACTCATTTTCCACTCCATAAATGGGGGCTGGCACTGGAGTAAGGGCTGGGAGGTGCCAGGGCTTGGTGCAGTCCCTCCTCATCCTCTGTGCCCCCTGCCTGTGCTCACACAGCACTGAGGGGACAGGGGTGGCTGGGAGTGGCAGGGATTTGGGAACTGGAGCACTTCCCTCCCTCCCCCTTTTGGTAGAAGGTGAGGAAGAGGAGGACGATGAGGAGGAAGATGATTTGGATGAAGAAGTCATTGACGACGAGGAAGATGAAGATGATGATCTGGAAGGTGAAGAGGAGGAGGATGGAGTAGATGATGAGGTGAGGCTGTCACTGGTTCAGCACCAGGCTGGGCATTTGTCCCTTGTCTGGTGGCCCAGGTGTCACAGGAGCCTCTCTGGGGCAGATCTGAGCAGTTTGCCTCCCATTCTGGCTTTTTCCCTGCACTTTGGACTCGTGGTCCACAGTTTTCCAGCTCAGAGCTCAGGCTGGCACTTCCATGGCTCTGGGTGATGAATCCATGCAGCTCCATCCATGGGGATGTGAGGAGCTCTTGGAGAACCAGCAGCTCCTCCTGCCACCCTGAGGCTTCGGTGGGGTGGGAGAAGGAAAGGAAGACTGTGGAATTACAGCTCCTGCAATTGTGGCTCTTCACACAAACCCTCTTGTTTTAACCCCAGGAGGAAGATGAGGAGGAAGATGGTGAGGAGGATGACGAAGATGAAGCTGAGGAGGGTGAGTTGAGTTCTAACAAACCAATTTCTTGCAGAGCTGCCTCAACAGTCAAATATTTGGTGTTTTTGGAGCTTCCCCAGCCTCACTGCAGAGCTGGTGCTGCTGCAGCTTTTCTGCCTGAGCTGATACTGAGCAGTGTCATCAGCAAGGGTCACCCAGGGGGTGGGAAAGAGGTTTCAGGACTTCCTAATTCCAACCATGCCAGGTAATTCTGGGAATGTGAGAGGTCAGTTGCTTAGAAAAGCAGTTCTGGGAACTGATGGGCTGTGCAGGAGCAGGGCTTCTGTCCCAAGAGTGTGTGAGGAAATGCCTCGGGGACACTTTCCCCTCTCCTCAGCTTAGACCTGAGCTTGGGGCCAAACCCCTCTGGTTGTAACAAATATAAACACCCAGGTGAAAGTTGACAGAATATTGTGGCTGAAGTGAATTCGAAGGTTTTTGATGAATCATAGAATTGTTAAGGTTGGGAAATCGCTCTGACTCTAACAGCACTAACCCCTGTCCCCAAGTGTCACATCCACACGTTTATGAACACTTCAAGGCCTGGTGATTCCACCACTGCCCTGGGCAGCTGTGCCAATGCCTGAGCACCTTTTCCTTGAAGGAGTTTTTCCCAATGTCCAATCTAAACCTGCCCTGGCACAAATTGAGGCCTTTTCCACTTATCCTGTCCCTTGTTACCTGGGGCAAGCCTGGCCCCCCCCGGCTGTCCCCTCCTGTCAGGAGTTGTGCAGAGCCACAAGGTCCCCCTGAGCCTCCTTTTCTCCAGGCTGAGCTCCTTTCCCAGCTCCCTCAGCTGCTCTTGGTGCTCCAGCCCCTTCCCCAGCTCTGTTCCTTTCTCTGGCCACACTCCAGCCCCTCAGTGTCCTTGTCATGAGGAGCCCAGAACTGCCCCCAGATGTAAGGCCTCAGCAGTGCCAGCACTGGGGTCCATGAGCTTGGTCAGGAGTGCCTGAANGGAGCACTTCCCTCCCTCCCCCTTTTGGTAGAAGGTGAGGAAGAGGAGGACGATGAGGAGGAAGATGATTTGGATGAAGAAGTCATTGACGACGAGGAAGATGAAGATGATGATCTGGAAGGTGAAGAGGAGGAGGATGGAGTAGATGATGAGGTGAGGCTGTCACTGGTTCAGCACCAGGCTGGGCATTTGTCCCTTGTCTGGTGGCCCAGGTGTCACAGGAGCCTCTCTGGGGCAGATCTGAGCAGTTTGCCTCCCATTCTGGCTTTTTCCCTGCACTTTGGACTCGTGGTCCACAGTTTTCCAGCTCAGAGCTCAGGCTGGCACTTCCATGGCTCTGGGTGATGAATCCATGCAGCTCCATCCATGGGGATGTGAGGAGCTCTTGGAGAACCAGCAGCTCCTCCTGCCACCCTGAGGCTTCGGTGGGGTGGGAGAAGGAAAGGAAGACTGTGGAATTACAGCTCCTGCAATTGTGGCTCTTCACACAAACCCTCTTGTTTTAACCCCAGGAGGAAGATGAGGAGGAAGATGGTGAGGAGGATGACGAAGATGAAGCTGAGGAGGGTGAGTTGAGTTCTAACAAACCAATTTCTTGCAGAGCTGCCTCAACAGTCAAATATTTGGTGTTTTTGGAGCTTCCCCAGCCTCAGTGCAGAGCTGGTGCTGCTGCAGCTTTTCTGCCTGAGCTGATACTGAGCAGTGTCATCACCAAGGGTCACCCAGGGGGTGGGAAAGAGGTTTCAGGACTTCCTAATTCCAACCATGCCAGGTAATTCTGGGAATGTGAGAGGTCAGTTGCTTAGAAAAGCAGTTCTGGGAACTGATGGGCTGTGCAGGAGCAGGGCTTCTGTCCCAAGAGTGTGTGAGGAAATGCCTCGGGGACACTTTCCCCTCTCCTCAGCTTAGACCTGAGCTTGGGGCCAAACCCCTCTGGTTGTAACAAATATAAACACCCAGGTGAAAGTTGACAGAATATTGTGGCTGAAGTGAATTCGAAGGTTTTTGATGAATCATAGAATTGTTAAGGTTGGGAAATCGCTCTGACTCTAACAGCACTAACCCCTGTCCCCAAGTGTCACATCCACACGTTTATGAACACTTCAAGGCCTGGTGATTCCACCACTGCCCTGGGCAGCTGTGCCAATGCCTGAGCACCTTTTCCTTGAAGGAGTTTTTCCCAATGTCCAATCTAAACCTGCCCTGGCACAAATTGAGGCCTTTTCCACTTATCCTGTCCCTTGTTACCTGGGCAAGCCTGGCCCCCCCGGCTGTCCCCTCCTGTCAGGAATTGTGCAGAGCCACAAGGTCCCCCTGAGCCTCCTTTTCTCCAGGCTGAGCTCCTTTCCCAGCTTCCTCAGCTGCTCCTGGTGCTCCAGCCCCTTCCCAGCTCTGTTCCTTTCTCTGGCCACACTCCAGCCCCTCAGTGTCCTTGTCATGAGGAGCCCAGAACTGCCCCCAGATGTAAGGCCTCAGCAGTGCCAGCACTGGGGTCCATGAGCTTGGTCAGGAGTGCCTGAATTCTGCAGATGCTGCATTTTTGAGAGTGTTCAACAAAAAAAGCCCTTTTTCAGCTGTTGAAGCACAGGATGCTCAGAGGGCATGGAAAGTTGTTGGTGTGTCATGTCAGCCCGGGCTTTTCCATGAGGAGCAGGACAGGGTGGATCTGCTCCCAAACGGTGCCAGTGCTCGTTCCCAGCTCCTCACGAAGCCCCAGCTCAGCTGCTGTGCCCTGGGCTGGGCTGCAAGAGTGACTCTCCCCCTCTCTTTGCAGATCATCCGTGCGGGGAGAAGAGAAAACGAAGTCTAGAGGATGAAGGAGAGGAAGATGCAGAGGACGAAGAGGACGATGAGGATGACTGATCCCAGCGAGCCAATCAGTTTTACAGACTCTGACTGTGCTTGTTTTAACCTCCCCGTTGTGTCTGTGTGAGACTGTAAATCCCTGTCTCCCACTCCTCCTCCTCCCCCTTTGTATGGCTGCAGCGTCCACAATATATTTTTTTAAGATTTAGAATACTGTAGGCATTCAGGGGAATCTTCCATACAAGGCTCACTTTTTTCTCACAAGTATCTCATGACCAAAGGCTTTTCTCCGTTCGGTGGTTTGTGCAGCAGCTTGCAAAAAAACAAACAAAACAAAAGAAAAAAAAAACCCACAAAAAAAAAACCCCACAAAAAAATCAAAGAGAAAAAACCTCCACCTTAGGGTATCTTTGTGTCTGAAATCAGCTGTGCCACACTGGACCCAGAGCTCCAGCTCACACCCTGCCAGCACAGAAGGCCTTTGCCACCCTCGTGCCCTCAGCCCAGGGCTCTGAAGATGCTTTTTGAGCCACCTTGGGTGCAAAATCTGGTTCATCTCCGTGGACTCGGAACGATCCCTGAGGGTGTCTCAGATCTGAAATCATGNGCTTGCATGACCTGGTACCTCTGCGATGCACCTTGCAGTAGCCCCGCACTTGCTTTCCTATTTTTATTTTATAAACTGGAACGTGATTCCCATCGGCCACCTGAGAACCATCCCTTGGGCTGTCCCCAGCGAGGGGGATTGCCGTGGCTCTGTCTTTGCTGCAGGGAGGCTCCTGGTGCCCCACGGCAGCCTTTGGGAAGGGCTAGGGAAGGCAGGTGTGGGGATACTGCTCCTGCAGCAGCTCCATCCCCAGCACAGCCCCGCTCAGCCACGATCACTGTGATGCTCCTAACTCGTGTTAGCCTGTAAATTCTCAGGGTCCTTCTGCCAGCCAGTGCCAGCTCTGCACGGTCCCCCGGTGCCAGCCTGGCCTGGGCGTCCTCTTCCTCCTCCTCCCTTCCCAGCACGGAGCAGAAATCCAGCTGTCCCCTCACCTCCCTGCTCTGGAGGTGCCACCGATGCCACCCCGAGGCAGCTGGAGGAGGGAGGATGTGGGGAGTCCAGCCAGCTGCAGCATTCCCAACCCCATTCCCACCTTCCCTCACCCCAGAGCTGCCCAGCCAGCGCATCCCTCGGGAGAAGCGGCCCCAGGGAGGCTGGGGTGGCACAGCTGTCCTGCTGCCGGGGCTCCCGGGGGTGCAGCCAAGCACTGGCACTTTGTGGCATTCCCGAGGGTGCCCCGGGCACTCCGTGGCCCCCCCGGATCTGAGGCTCCAGCCCTCCCTCCCCTCCGAGGAGTGTGTGGGGTGTGTTTGCAGCACACCCCCCTTCCTGTCGCTTCCTTCTCGCTGGTGTCTCTCGCATTGTACAGTCGCTGTGACCATTCGGAGAAGATCTAATCCTGTAAAATGCAAACTGAGTAACTTATAAATGTTTAAGGAATTTAAAAAAAAAAAAAAGAAAAAGAGAAAAAAAAAGAAATGTCAGAGCAGCAGTTACTTCTAATTTTTTTTCCCTGCATTTTTAGCAGATTGTATGGATTTTATATTAGCCTAGTAACTGTCAGGTTTTGATTGGTCAGACTAGTCCCAGAAATAAGGATCTCCAGCCCTTTTGTATCTTTTGTTACAAAATTTGGATAAAATTTTAATAAAGACGTCAGTTTTTAAAAATCCATTGCAATGGAGCTTGGCTGCCTCTGCTTGGGAACAGCCAGGAATGCTCGGAGTGGGAGCTTTGGGGCAGATTTGGGTCCCTCCTGGGAGCTGGGAGTGTCCCCTGTCCTCGGGAGGGCTGAGTTTGGCTCAGCCAGGGCTGATGGGGACGGAGTGGGGGCTCTGCTGTGGGTCACAGCACGGTGGGGTCTGCAGGACCCCCACAGGACGGTGCTGCCCGCCCTGCCCTCGGGGTGGCTGGAGCCAAATCACAGCATCAGGGACAGCTTGGGAAGGGTCCCCTCCTGCCTTTTGGGGTGCCTGTGCCAGGGCAGTGGGGGCTGAGCTGTGCCCCCTTTGGGGGCTTGGGGCCCTTCCCCCTGGGGGGCTCCATGCCCCCGTGCTGGCTCTCTGCTGAGCTGGCACTGTCAGGACTGCAGCGTGGGGACACTTTCAGGGTGTCCGTCCCCCTGCTCAGGGCCTGAGGGGACCAGGCTGGGCTGGGAAGGGCATGGGCCGAGCTCAGGGGGGCTGCAGGATGGAGTTGGGGCATCCCGGCGTGCTGCTGCTGCTGTGTGCAGGGATGGCAGGAGGGATGGCAGAAGGGATGGCAGGAGGAGGAATGGCAGGAGGAGGAATGGATGCCCACCCTGCCCAGGCGGCCAGTGGGCCTTTCTGAGCCCCATCCCGAGGTCTGTGTCCCCTCCCGGGGCTGGTGGCAGCAGCAGGGCAGGGGGTGCCAGTGCTCCCATCGCTCCCATCCCTCACTCTTCCCATCACTCCCAGCCAGGCCTGCCGCGGCCCCAGCAGGTCGCAGCACGCCTCCCCTCAAACCAGTTTGCAGCAAACTTTTCACCCTGCTGGGCTGGACCGGCAGAGCAGGACTGGGGGAGCCCCAGGGTGCTCCCACGGGGGGTGCAGGGGTGCAGCCCCCCTGGGCTGGGCACCAGGGCCCCTGCTCCTCCCAACGGCTCTTCCATGCCACTCCATGTCCTCTTCCCGTCACCTCTGCCTGCAGCAGGGCTGGCACAGCACCGAGGCTGCCCGGGCTTGGCGTTCTGCCCTGCTGTGGGTGCTGGGGTGCAGCTGGCAGAGGCTCCAGCCCTGCTGCTGCTGGGGAGCCCTGCATGCTCTGGGATGTGCTGACAGGGGTCAGGGGGAGCAGAGAGAGCCCCTTCCCCTTCCTCACACCTTCCCCTTTCCCAAACACTTCCCTTTCCCCTTCCCCAGAGCAGCCCCTGGCAGGGCCAGCCCTGGGGCAGAGGGTCACACTCCCGCTGTACCCCATCACGTCCCCCTCCTCTGGTTTTCTGGGGACTCCTTAGCCCAGCCCTGTTCCCCCATTACCCTCAGCCCCCATGGGGACCGACAGAGCCTCTCCCGGCCGCCACTCCTGTACAACTCCCATTTATTATTCTGAGATCTCACTCCAGAGAAGTCCACTAACTCCTGAGAACCTACCGGGCTCCCCCAGAGCCCCTGGGGCTGAAGCAACAAAACCTTGAGGGGAGGGAGGCGGAGGGATTCTGGGTGCTGGAGTTTCCCAAAATAAAAAGGAAGGGGAGGAATTCCAGAGGAAACATCCACCTCTCTGGCAGCCCGGGCTGGGCTGGAGGTGCTGCTGTCCCCAGGGAGGGGTCCCTGTCCCAGCACGGTGGCAGGGGCTGTGCTGTGCCCCCTGCCCGGCTCAGGGGAGGGATGGATGGGGAGAGTCCCGTGGGAGCCAAGAGCATCAAAGCTGGGAGTACAGGGAGTTCTCCATCTCCGGCGTCAGCTTGGCGTGGAACGGGGTGAGGCCCACCCCGAAATCTGCAGGGAGAGGGAATAGAGTTGTCAGCACCTCGGGGGGACACATGGACCCCCAGGGCATCAGAGGGGCTGGGGGGCATGGGGAGGGCACTGGGAGGGGATCTGAACCCCTCAAGGGCACTGCAGGGGCTGGGGAGGGCACTGGGAGAGCACATGGACCCTCTGGGGCATTGCAGGGATTTGGGGAACACAGGGAGGGCACTCAGACCCCACAGGGGCATTGCAGGGCTTGGAGAGGGCACAGGAAGGACACACAAACCCCTCCAGGACACTGCTGCAGGCTGGCAATGCAGGGAGCAGAGCCCGGCCAGCCGCTGGCAGCACAGAGGGAGCAGGATGTGCCTCATCCCATCCCCACGGGCACCCCGGGGCAGCCAGGAGGGTCCCTCCCGTACCCATCTCCGCCTCCAGGCGCCCGGGCGGGGGGTTCTTGCGGTGGTCCTCGGTGTGCAGGGTCATCTCGTCGCGGGAGGCGGTGGAGAAGGGGCACTGCGTGCAGCTGTAGCGGCCCCGCGGGTGCTCCCAGACGATGCGGCTGTTGGGGGAGTGCCCTGCAAGGACGGGCGGGCAGGGAAGCACGGGGATCGCCCCGGGATCGCCCCGGGATCGCCCCCGGGATCGCCCGGAGCCGGGTGCCGGGTGGTGCCGCGGGGCTAGGGGGGCTGCAGCCCCCCGCTCCGAGCCCCACACGCACTCGGGGGTTCCCTTCCCGAGGGAAGAACCCCGAAACTGGGCGCAGGGAGCGAGGCTGTGCCCCCCGGAGCAAAGGGCACGGCGGGCTCCAGCCCGGGCTCAGCACTGGGGGCACTGGGGGCACTGGAGCCCAGGCAGCTGCTGCTGCTCCTCCTCCTGCTGCTTCTGCCNGCCCCCCAAACCCCCCAGCGACAGAAAGCAGCCCCCACCCAGTAGGTGCCAAACTAACCTGGTGTCACTCCTGAGCCAAAGCATGGGAGGAGTGGGCTGACACTCACACCTGCGGAGGGAATCGAGGGCCAAGACAAGCATTAGGTCTTCCCCTCCCTGGGGGGACCCGTGGGAGGGCAGGCCTGGCCAGGCCCCCCCGCCTCGCACCCCAGCACGCCGGGGAGCAGCAGGGCCGGGAGAATTTGGAGGGGTTTTTTCGGTGTTTTGCCCAATCGAACATC
>VZRM01003293.1:152731-177137 GCA_013397955.1 Grantiella picta | reverse complement strand
CACCCGACTGACTCCCCCAGGGCATCTGCAATGTCCCCAGAGTGACCCCAAGACCATCCTGGTGACCCCAATGTCCCCTGCTGGCCCCATCCATGGGTATTGCAGAGCAGAAAGGCCGTGCAAAGTGAGGTTCTTGCTGCCCTTGGAAAATCCTTGCTCACTTCTGTGACTTTGCCTAACTAGAAAAGCATTCTGGGAATGACTCAGTTAGACTAGAGGCGAAAAACAAGTTACATACTGTAAAACAATTATTAGTTTTAAGTGCTAATTATTAGTTTTAAGTGCTAAGCACTCACACTGTGGGGCTCGTGGTTGGTCACACCTGACGCTGTTCCTATCCTGGTCTATGGTAGTTAGTTAAGCACATTTGTTGTGCCTCACAAACATATAAACTCATAACAAACTAACAGTTTAAGAGCCCTGGATTTTTGCAATAAAGTGTCTTCGCCATACCACGGTGAAGTCCATGTGTGTCCTTGAAACACACTGCACATGGGCTGCTCTGAGCCTGCAGTTCAGGTGGGTGTTCCCAGTTCAGGGACTGGGGGAACTGGGCCAGGATGAGCTGCACCCCCCCTGCCCATCCTGAGGTGCTTTGTGCCTGCAGGTGGATTCTCCCGGTGCAAGGACTGGGAGAACTGGGATAGGATGTGCTGCATCCTCCTTCCCACTCTGCTGCCCTTATACCCGTGGGATGCTCTGAGCTTGCAGGTGGATTCTCCCGGTGCAGGGACTGGGAGAACTTGGAAGCACAAGAGCTGGGAGGTGTGTCCTGCCAGCAAAGCCAGATTGCCCCAGTTGCCCCCAGGGGAAAAAGCGTCTGGTGGTGCTGCTGGCAGTGGGAGAGGAGGGTGGGGCAGGCAGAGCGACATGGGACAGGACCTACCCGGCCACGCCCTGGTCAGGCACGTTGAGGAAGTCCATGTTGTGCTCGGACGGGGGTCGTGCCTTGGGCTGGTGGCCAGCGCTGCGGGTGGGGAGAGCTGCAGCCGGGGGGCCCCTGGTCTGCTTCTGGGGCATCCTGTAGGTGTCCCGCTGGCCTTGGCCATCGCCTCGGGGCAACTGGGGGGCTCCGTTCCTGCAGGCTCCTGCAACACCCCATCCCGGGTCCGTGCAGAGCCTGGATCCCAGCTGGGGTCCCCCCACCCTGCTGCCCCCTCCTCACCTCTGGGTGCTGCTGGAGCACTTCGGGAGGGCGCTGGACACCTGCTGCCACCTCTGCCCTGCGCTGCCCCCTTCCTTGTGGGCTCTGGGGGGACACAAGCCCCCCGTTAGGTGACAGGCCTCAGAGCAGCTCTAGGGGCTGTCCCCCCATTTGGACCGTGTTCCCCAAAGCTCCCCATGCTGCCCCATGACCAGAGCTCCTTCCCGGGTGAGACACAAACCCCGCAGGGTGCACCCAGCTCATCCCGATGTTCCCAGGCCTCCAGCTGTGCCCTGTGACCCCAGCGCTCCTGTGCCCCACCCCTGCCACCCCCCAGTGCCCTGGCACTCACTGGCATTCCTGGGGAGCCCATCCCCAATGCTGACCGTAAGGGTTTTGCCTCCAGCTTTCAGGGTGGCCACGTCGCCCTGGCCTCTGAGGAAAGTGACGTTTCGGGTGCCACCGCCACCCCAGCCCTCCTTCTTCACCCGAAACTGTAGTCTGGGGGCGAAAGGAGCCATGAGGCTGCTGTGACAGGACACTGTCCTGCTCTGTCCCCTCTCCTGGCCCCCATCCTTACGTGTCCTTGAAGGAGAGGGGCAGCTTGGAGCGGGTGAGCTCCTCGAAGCGTTTGCACAAGAGGCTGATCAGCTCCGTCTTGAAGATGGACTCCAAGAAATTGTCGGCGTCGTTCTCGTGGAGGATGAAGAAGTCATCCTGCCTGGTGCTGGGGGAGCAACCAGGGGTGTCAACCCCACCAAGGCTGACGCCAGCTGGGCTGGCGGGCAGCTGAGGGCCCTGCTGGGCTTGGGTCCAACCCAGGAAATTTGAAGGGTGATTTAGCTGGAAAACTCCTTGACCTCCACAGCCCAATCTGCAAAGCTCCCTGTGGGGAACCTCCTCCTCCTCAGGGCTGGATGGGTGAGGGACTGGGCAGCACCAGGGCATGGAGAGGCTGCTGGAGGAGATGGGGGAAGCCAGGCCATGCAGAGCCCGCGGGGAGGGACACACCTCAGCGAGACGCCGCTCACCGCCTGCAGCTCCACCTTCTTCTTGAGCACCTCCTTGATCTGCCCCTTCTCAGGCCCCTTCTTCACCTTCTCCCTCCCGATCAGGTAGAAGTACTTAGGGGTGAGGATGAAATCCCGCTTGATGGGCTGGGAAAGAGCAGCAGAAGGGGGTGAGGGGCTTTGCACAAACCCCACCCAAGGGAAGCCACCACCAGCTGCAGCTCGGCCAGTCCCAGCCCCAGGTGTGTCCTTACCTTGAACCTGCGGTCGTATTTGGTGATGGAGTCGGCGAAGTCGATGCGCTCCCGCTTGGCCAGGAACTGGCGCAGCTCCGGCCGCTCCTCCATGCCCAGGTAATCACCCACGAAATTCCTGTTGATGCTGTTCCTCCGCCGCTCTTTGAAGTTGTAGAGGATGCTGGCAGCTGGGAAGGACCCCGAGGCAATGCTGGTGGGACAGGGCTCTGTGCTGGTGGCTCGAAGCCCCCCAGCCAGCTGTGGCAGCTGTCACACGGATCATGGCACCAGCAAGTGGGGTTTGTTCTATGCCATGGGAGGAATCCCAGCTGCTTGAGCTTGGCGGGCTTTGAAACCCATGAATTGCCTTCGAAAACCCTCGTGCTGTGGGAAGGAGGGATGGACCCAGGTGCTTTATGGGTTTTCCTCCTTGATTTTTCACTGCATGCTTGGGAAGGTGGGAAAACCTGTGCTGGGGTCAGGCAGGGAGCAGTGGCTTGTCCCATCCCTGTGCCAGCACTGACTCCCAGCTCCTCCCCTCCATCCCTGTGCAAGCAATGAAACACAGAGCCAGACAGCACAAGGATCTGTGTCTGTCCTGTGGCCCCTGCCAGGGCTGGCAATAGGAGTAGGAAATCTGTGGTTTCCTCTCAGAGTGGGAAAAGCCTCCCAACATCTCATGGGCCAGTTCCTCCATCCCCACTAGTGCCATGATCAGGAGCTGCTGCTCTGACAGCTGGGCTGCCCCTCTGAAAGGCACCCTAAAAGGACAGCAGGGGTGGCATTGACCCCATCCTCGCCCGGCCTTACCCTCCTCTCTCATCTGCTCGTATTTCCGGATGGCGATGTGTCGGCGCCAGGCCTTCTGGATCACCCGGGCAAAACCATCGAATTTCCTCTCCCGCATCTCCTCGAGGAGGAAGAGCTGGGAGGGACAGGCAGTGCTGAGCCAGGACACCCCAAAGCCTCCCCAGTGACACCCTCAGTGTCCCCAGAGGGCTCAGGGCCACCCACCGACTCGGGGTTCTTGACGAACACCTTGCTCCTGCCCATCTGGTACTGGTCAGGGTCCATGTTGACCGAGCGCAGGAGGTGCTGCACTCCCTGGCGCTCATCCCCTCGCCACGATGGCCACGTCTCGGGGGTGAGGATGGCATAGCTGTGGGGAGAAACCAGTCACAGAATCCCCCGGTGGTTTGGGGTGGAAGGGATCTTAAAGATCATCTCATTCCACCCCTGCCATGGCAGGGACACCTTCCACCATCCCAGGGTGCTCCAAGCCCTGTCCAGCCTGGCCTTGGACACTGCCAGGGATCCAGGGGCAGCCACAGCTGCTCTGGGAATTCCATTGCAGGGCCTCCCCACCCTCCCAGGGAACAATTCCTTCCCAATATCCCATCTCTCCCTGCCCTCTGGCAGTGGGAAGCCATTCCCTGTGTCCTGTCCCTCCATCCCTTGTCCCCAGTCCCTCTCCAGCTCTCCTGGAGCTCCTTTAGGCCCTGGCAGGAGCTCTGAGCTCTCCCTGGAGCTTCTCTTCTCCAGGTTGAACACCCTGAACTCTCTTATCCTGTGAAGCTGCACCAGGCCCTTCCCACCCTCCCAGGGCAGAATTTCCTCCTGACGAGGAGCTGTGGCTCAGGGCTGAGCTGTGGGACCTGCCAGCCCCATCCCTCACCGTTGCAGGAATTTGTGGAAGAGGCGGCGGTAGGCAAACCCTGCCCGGCGCACCCGGATGTTCTCCTTCAGCCCCAGGTACTCGACCTGGTGCTTCACCCTGTGGGGACAACGTGGGACAACAGCTCAGGTGGGGACCTAAAGGTGCGCCCAAAGAGGACAATGAGTCCCCAGCACTCCTTGTGCTCCCCTGGGTGTGAACATCCCAGAGGCAGCAGCCTAAGGGTGCAGTTTGTGGAGGAAAGCTGGTCCTGGCCACCTCTCCATGGCCAGTCCCGTTCCCTGGGCTCTGGGGGCTCCCTGTCACCTGCTCTCCTCCCAGTCCCGGGGTTTCTTGGTCTCGTTGGGTTTGATGCAGCGGATGTAGTGTGGGGTGCACTTCATGAGGGTGTTCACCAGGTCGTTGGCCTGTTTCTGGTGCAAGGATCGACCTCTGTAGCGTCAGAGGGGACGGTGGGAGCACAGCCCCTGCCACGCCCCAGAGGGACACACCCTGCAGCCCCGGGGACACACCTTGATCTTGGAGCCCGCGGTGGTCGGTCGTCCCTTTTTGTCAGAGTCAAGTTTTTCTGGGAAAAGCATCCGGATGAAACCGCTGGAAGGGAGGTGACAGTCCCCAGGTGAGAGCTGCCAGGCTCAGCACAGCCTGAGCTGAGGCTGACTGCAGCTCTGCGTTCTGCTGCTGGGAAATCCTGCACTGTGGGGCTGTGTTCATCCTCCCCAAGCACCCCCACGAGCAGGATCAGTCCTGGTGGATGACCCCACTGGTGGATGATCCCACTCTGCCCAGCTCTGGGATGGCCCCAGTGCCCATGGGGTGCTGCAGGACTGAGCATCACCCGAGCTGTGATGCCCACAAAGGAGGGATTGATGCCTTAAGGATTTTTAGCTTCCATTTTTCACGTATCTGTAGTTTTGGTGTGCAGCTCCAGGCTGCATATAAAGTGCTAAAAAACCTCAGCATTTTAGACCTCCCAGCATTTTAGACAAAACACTGCTTTCAGGGGAAAATTCAAGGACACTTTGCTGCCTCAGAGCCCCAAAATATGTAAACAACAGTGAATTGGGGGGAGCAAGCTTGGGGTGATTGACATCATCACCTGAAGGTGTAATTGGAAAATTGAGGCTGATATGTTAATAGACTGAACTTAATAAAATGTCGAGATCTCGTGACTCAGCGTCCATTTTGGGTGTAGCCTCACAAGTGGGCTCTGTCTGCCCTAAACGTACCTAAAGGCCTTCAATAAATTTGTCTGCTTTTTATTCTCCTGACCTTGTCTGGCCTTCTGTTACAGGTAAGCCCTGTTTTAGGCATCAGGACCAGCCTTTAAGGTGCGGATGTTGAAGGACCCCAGCCCTTTTGGGGTGCCCCAGCCCTTTTGGGGTGCCCCAGGATCCCAGACTCACTGCTCACTGCTCTGCATGAGCTCGATGAGGTCGGTGAAAAGCACATCCCGGTTGCGCTCGCAGAAGCCGTTCACATCGTAGGACACCTGGGGACAGCAGGGCACATCAGCTGCAGGGATTTGGGCTGTGGGGCGCAGGCTGTGGGGTTTGGGGTGCCCTGCCCACCTTGCCAGCGTAGTGGTGGATGACAAAGCCCGAGTTCCAGCTGTTGAAGTGCTCATGGGTGCCCACGGCCGCCTGCAGCTTCTGCAGCAGGGTCTGGTCGGCGCCCTCGCCCGTGGCGTGCATGGTGGCACAGACGTCATCCAGGACACTCATGATGCCAGGAGGGTTCTGGGACAGGAAAAGGGATGTCATGGTGTGGCAGGGTCCAGTCCTGCTCCTGGGCACAGCTGCTTCACGTTGAGCCACAGCTTAGAGCTGCTGCTCTCCCACGGGTGCTGGCAGTGTCCCAGCCCAGGCTGGACAGGGCTTGGAGCAGCCTGGGACAGTGGAAGGTGTCACTGTCCATGGCAGGGGTGGCACTGGATGGGTTTAAGGTCCTTCCAACCCAAACCATCCTGGGATTCTCTGCTCCTTGGCAGGACTGGTTTCTCCCACCTCAACAGCAGAACCCACCCAGCCCCGTCTGGGTGCCTCTGCTCCCCAAAAATCCTCCCTGGCAGAGGAGACCCCACTCACCAGCTTGTTCTCGATCAGGTCACACACCACCTTGTTGTTGAAGTACTGGATCTGTGTCCACTTGATCCCCTCCTGCACGTACTCCTCCTGGGGGAGCACAGGGAGGGCTGGGTGGACCCTGAGCCCCCGGGATGTGCTGCAGACCCCCTGCTCCAGCTGTGGTGCTGGAGAGGAGGGGGGCGCAGGATTTGGGGGGCCAGCACAGCCCTACAGCCCCCAGCCCAGCCCCCCTGTACCTGCTCGGCCTTCAGGGTCAGCTCGATGAAGATCTGCTGCAGCTTCTCGTTCACGAAGTTAATGCAGAATTGCTCAAAGCCATTTTTCTGGATGAAAGATGGAAGAGAAAAGGGTGCCGAGTTGTTTTCTGCTTCTCTGGCTCACTGGAAGGACCTCAACCATCAGCTCTTGGGTGCTGCTCCAGGGACCCTTCTCGGGGCCACTGACCCAGGTGCTGTCCTTGCTGTGGGGGCAGAGCAGGACATTCCCAGCTGGAATCCTCCAGCACAGCCACATCCTGGGATATCACACACCTGGAATATCTCGAAGCCGTAGATGTCCAGCACCCCAACGCTGTACTCCTCGTACGGCTTCTGCATGGCCCTGTTGATGGACTGTGGGGGCAGAGGGGACACGGTGGGCACAGGGCAGTGGGATTGGCCGTGTCCTGGAGAGGATGATGACCATCTCCTCTCCGGCCACCCCGCATGTCCACGCACCTCCACGAGGAAGTCGAAGACGCGGGCGTAGAGCCCCTTGGCCAGGGCGTCGCGGGTGTAGGCAGCCTGCTCCACGTTGAGGGTGACGGTGATGGACTCGGAGCGGCCACCCCACTTGCTGTCCATCTTCCTGCTGGTCACCTTCTCGTTGAGGCGCTCCTGGTCCACCCCCAGCAGGTAGGCAGGGAAGGCCAGGGCTGGGCACAGGGGGGCTGCTCAGGGCTGTGCTCTGCCCGTCCAGCCCCGCCCAGAGCCCCCAGCCCCATCCAAGGTGAAGGACAGCGGTGGGACAATGACAGGGGACATGGGATGGGCCCTCCCTCTCCCCAGGTGACACCTGCCATCTGTACCCTGGCTAATCAAGCTCTGGCTGAGCCATTTGCTCGCTGCCTCAGTTTCCCTGTCTCTAATATCAGGACTGTGCCGGTGCCACCTCCCTCCCCCACCGGGGGATTTGTGACACAGCCAGTTTGCCGCTCATTCCCAAGAGTCCCTGTGACTGTCCCCACCCACCCCCTGGGGCTCCTTGGCTACTCACAGTCAGCGTTCTCCACCCGGGCGTAGTTGCCCTCCTCCCGAAAGCTGATGTTGCCCAGGTGCAGGATCCCCGCCACGATCTGCAGCACCAGCTGCTGGTCCTCCCCGCGGATGCCAATGACCTGCATGGCGTTCTGGGGGTGTGGGGACCCCGTGAGCCTCTGCCCCAGAGGCCCCAGAACCTTTGGGAAGTCCCCAGCTGGGCACTCACCATGGTCTCGTGGAAGTCACTGCGGTCATCTGTGCCCTCCACCTGGTAGGTGTCTGTCTGGTTCAGGTAGAAGTAATAATCTGGGCTCATGATGCCCAAATTCTGCCGCTGCTCTTGGGACGCCCCTGCGATGAGCTGGGAGGGGACAGAGGACTGTGGTCACCCAGCTCCTGGTCCTCCCTGCAGCCTGGTGGCTCCAGAGCACCCCCATACCTGATAGTAGATGTGGAAATTCCTCTCGCACTCATTCTGGCTCACCACCCGCGACTTCTCCAGCAGGAAGTTGGAGATCTTGCCCCCATCGGGTTCTCCGCCCCGGCTGAACTGGATCTCAAAGTATTTTCCCTGTTTGGGCACAGATCCTGCTCAGAGCCATCGGATTGCTCATTCCCCCCAGCCCTGGCTGCGCTCCTCCTTCTCCCACCACACGAGGAGCTTTGCTGGGCTGTGCAACCCCTGGCTGAAGACAGATGGGTTATGTGGAGAGCTCATCACTCCCTACAGCTGCCCAAAAGGAGGTTGGAGCCAGGTGGGATCAGTCTCTTCTCCCAGGTAATAGCCAGCAGGACAACAGGACAAGAGGAAATGGCCTCACGTTGCCCCAGGGGAGATTTAGGTTGGATATGAGGAACAATTCCTTCATGGAAATGGTGGTCAGGCACTGGAACAGACTGTGGTGGAGTCACCATCTCTGGAGGGATTTAAAAGATGGGTGGATGTGGCACTTGGGGACGTGGTCCAATGGTGTCCTTGGCAGAGTTGGGGGAATGCTTGGACTTGACCTTAAAGGTCAGCTTTTCCCAGCTGGGTCAGTGACTCTGCTGCACTGCTGACCCCCTGCACCTGCCCTGGCACTCACAAAGCGGCTGGAGTTGTTGTTCCGCACAGTTTTGGCATTCCCAAAGGCTTCCAGCAGCGGGTTGGACTGCAGGATGATGTCCTTCACGTGCTGGGGACACAGGAGGGGAGGGCTGAGCACAGCTGTGCCCCACAGCTCTGGGGTTGGGGACAGAGCTGGGGTTTGGCATGTCCCCAGCCCTGGAGTGGCTGCTCTGTGTGCCACCAGCTGAGGGGTTGGGGTCAGGGTGGAGGGGATCAGCTGGGAGGAGAAGAGATGAGGGGCAAGGGGGACAACAGACCCACCTGGACCTTCTCCCCACCCCCGGACACTTTGGAGATGTAGCCCATGATGTATTTTGCTGCCACCGTTTTCCCAGCGCCGCTTTCTCCGCTGTGCAAACGGCAAAGCAGAGCAGATGTGAAACAGCCCCACCTGAGTCACCCATCCTGGGGGCTTTGGGGTCCTGGAGCAGGACCAGAGCACGACAGTGAGTTTTGGGGACTGTTTTGGAGTTTTGAGTTTTGGCCGCCCCCCTTGGGTATCAGTGTGAGCAGAGCGTGGCTCGGAGAGGAGCTGCTCCGGGAGATGTTGGATTTCTTGTTGATGGATTTAGAAGGGGAGGAAGGAGATTTGGGAGCCTCAGAGGGAAGTCCCCAGCCTTGCCCCACATCCTGACCATTTCCCTTGCAACACTGCACCGGAAAGGTGCATTGCACAAGGCTCTGGCCCTGCCCAGGACCCTCCAGGTCACAGCCTTGCCTGGGGCTTGTGGCCATGGGGGTCCCTGCAGACACCCCAGAGTCCTGGAGCCACATCTCTTCAGCCACCTCTTAGCTGGGAAACCCCTGGGCTGGGGAGAGAGGTGATGGGGACAGCTGTCCCCAGGGGCAGGGACACTCCAGCTGTGCCTCAGTGTCCCCCAGTACCTGATGATGACGCACTGGTTCTCCCCGTCGATCAGCATGTTCCTGTACATGTTGTCAGTCAGGGCGTAGATGTGGGGGGGATTTTCATACTGGGCCTAAAGAGGGGACAGGGACAGCAGCGTTGGGCACAGGGCAGCCCCAGCTCCCCTCCCCAAACCCCTTTAACCCTCAGGGGAATCAGCCTCTTCACACTGACCCTAAACAGGGGACAAGGACAGCGGTGCTGAGCAAAGAGCAGACCCCAGCTCCCCTCCCCAAGCCCCATAACCCTGCCCACGTGGCAATCAGCCTCCTCCCACAAACCCCAGCTCATCAGCAGCGTGTCTGGTGCTTTTTGACTCTCGCCTCCTCCTCGGGAAGCTCTCTGGGGCAGAGCCACTCCGGCTGCACTTTGCCGTGTTTGGGTTGCTTTAGGATGCATTTCTGAGCTGAATTTCCTAGGAATGTGGATTTGCTGCTGGGTTTCGCCACTGACTCTTGTTGGGAAACCTGACCCCTGCAGCCCCCGAGGGGCTGGGGAGGATGGGGACCCTCAGGTGACACCCCTGAGGATTTCGCACAGAATTAACCCCAAACTGCCCGCGGCAGCCTCACCGCGCCCTGGTACAGCTCGATCTCGCGGTCGGTGAAATACGGCATCTGCTTGAAGGGGTTCACCGAGATCAGCACGGGCCCGATGTACGTCTGGGCAGCATGTCAAGGGCTGTGTCTCCTGTGCTTTGTCCCCTTCCCACTGCCCAGCCCCATCCTGGATGCAGCACCAGGCAGAGTGAGGGCAGGAAGGTGGTTATGGGGTCCCTGCCATGTTCTGGGCGTTGCACTGGGAATGCCATGAGGGTTTTCCCCTCCTACATTCCCCCTTCCCACTGCCCAATCCCACCGTGGAAGCAGGAAGGTGGTTATGGAGTCTCTGCTGTGTCCTGGAGGCTGCCCCAAGTAGGCCACGAGGGTTTTCCCTTCCCACTCTCCAATCCCACCCTGGATGCAGCACCAGTCAGAGCGAGGGCAGGAAGGTGGTTTTGGGGTCCTTGCCATGCCCTAGGAGCTGCACCAGGAATGCCACGAGGGTTTCCAGCTTGGCACCGGCAGAGCTGCTCTGCTGCCCTGACCTGGAGCTCTCCCAGCGCTTCCTTGGCCCCAGGTTGTCCCCTGCAGTGGGGTGGCTGCAGGAGCATCCCCTCAACTCCCTGCTCTGGCTGAGGATCAGCTCCAAAAGCTCCTCCAGCATCCCTGAACCTCCTAGAATTCACCCTCCACCTGCAGCTTTTGCAGCTGGAGCTAATCCCGATTTCATAGCCAGGGAAACTGAAGGCACAAAGAGGAGAGGAACTGCTGCTCCTGCCTTCCCCTGCCCACAGCCACTCCGCCGCCTTTCCTGCAGCGTGCCCGAGTCACTCAGTGCAGGCAGGGGAGTGGAAAAGCAGGGAATTGCACCTGGAATGGTGCAGCAGCGGGATGGGGATGAGCCAGGAGATGGAGGTTGGGGATGGAGCAGTGCAGGTTATCCCAAGCCTTTGAAATCCTGTTGATGTCCCACCTGACGGAGGGGCAGGGGGAGAGCAGCCAAAGGGCAGGAGGAGGGAGGCTTTTCTGGGAAATGCAGAAGCTTGGGATGTTGAGTCATGACTGGACAGAACCCTGCGTGCAGCAGTGCAGAAAAAAAAGGAAGAGAGAGGCTGCGTGGGGTATTTTTTTCCCCTCAAAAACCAAAAAAAGTATCCCCCAAAAGCCAACCCCCAAACACATGTGAAGCCCCAGGGCTGTAGGGGGGGAGGTGGCTGAGTCACAGCCGGGACAGCATCGCCTTGTAAGGACAGAGCAGCATCTTTTGGGAAACCACAGCGGCGCGGGCAGGAGGCTCAGCCCGCCTCGGTCCTGCTGCCACCCCGGCGAGCCCTCGCCGTGCCCGGCTGTGTCCCTCGGGGTCTGCTCCTTGTCCCCAGCGGGGACAGCCACCCCCGCACTGGGGAGCAGGAAGCTGGGCTGGAGCCGGGGCGCTGAGCCACGTCCCCAGGCAGGGGTGGGGTGAGCATGGGAAGGCTTGGGGACACCTTGGGGACACCTCCCCATCCTCCTCTAGAGCTGCTTGGAGCGCGGCAGTGCCAGCTCCGGGATGGCAGCGACTGGGCAGGGTGGGAGCTTTGTACGGTGTCCCCTGTGTCCTGGCATCGCTGGGGACGAGGGATAGCATCTCCTGCTCCCCGTGCCCGTCCCGCTCCATCCTGGGTTCGCCTGGATTTGGAAGGGTGCAGAGCAGCCAGGAGGTGCTGTGGGCATCGCTGGAGGTGGGTGACAGCAGCAGGGGACCTTGGTCATTGCTCACGGGGGTCACTGCTGCCACCGGGGTCACAGGCAGGGACATCTCCGCTGTGCAGAACAGTGGGAGGCAGTGAATGAGGGGCTTTGCTCCAGAGGAAGGACCAAAGTGGGTGCTGGAGCACAGCAGGACAGGGGTTTGGTCGCTGTGTCCCTGCCAAGTGCACCTCAGCTGCATTGGTGACATTCCCACAGCCGGTCCCCATCCTGTCCCCACAGAGGACACTCTGAAAGCTCTGCGGCAGCCCTGCCAAAGCCTTGAGGACAGTCCCTGCTGCTCCCCCGCCTGTCCCCACTGCCCGCGGGAGGATACAAAGATGAAATCGTCCATGAAACGCTTCTTGAGGTTCTCCACGATGGCCTCCTCGGAGATCTTGGACAGCAGCACCATGTCGTCCACGCCGCTCTGCTTGACATTGTGGCTCTGCCAGTGGAAGCGCTCCTTGCTGCCCTGCGGGGACAGGGACACAGCGACAGTGCCACCGCCTGCCGCCAGGGCTGGCTCTGCCCCCGGAGCTGCCGGGATTGCTGTCACCTCAAACCAGGCACCTCCTGCTTTTGGTTTGGCCAAGCTGGTTTGGCCAAGGAGGTTTGTCCACCTCCTTGGTTTGGCCAAGCTGGGAATGCGCAGAGCTCAAAATCCAGAGCACTGGGGTTTGTCCCAACCCTCTGGGTCCCTCCTCCCCTCCTGGCACCCCGAGAGGAGCAGACAGGACCTTTCCCAGCTCCTCACCCGGGTTCATGAAGAACTCATTAGCTCAGGTTAATGAAGGACTAATGAAGCTGTTGACGCACAGATTATGAACCAGAACAACGCAGGGGAAGGAGGGTGGTGACATCCTCTGCACCCCCACATCCTCCTGGCACCCCTGTGCCCCCATGCCCCTTCCCCCTGCCCAGGGAGATGCCAGCAGCCTCTGTCCAGCTGTCCCCACCCCACCCAGCTCTGCTCTCTCAGGGGCAGCAGCAGAACCGGGCTGTGATTTCAGCCCTTTTGGGTGAACACAGCCCTGCGAGGGGAGGGGAGGGGAGGTGGGGATTTCATTGTGCCAAACCCACCCCAAGGCCTCCCCTCGGCCTCGATGTCCCCAGACAGCAGCTGTGGTGCCCGTGTGGCCCCGGCACGGTGCCCAGGAGGGGACGCCCTGTCTGGAGCTGTCTGTGGCCCCTCTGTCCCTGTCCCCACGGTTCCTCTTTCACCCCCATGCTCCCATCGCCGATTTCACTTCTCCCCCATCACCCCTGGCCTCTTACTCTTTCCGTTTCCCTTTTCTTCTTCTCTTCCCCTTTTGCTTGATTTTCCTGCAGGCTCTCAAGGTTTCAGGGCTCTGGATCCCAGCACCTTTGGAGGTTCCTGATTTTTGCTGGGTTCCCCCAGCCCCCCACAGCCACCCTGGGGTGTTTGTCCCAGGCTGGCTCCATCGTGATCCTGCAGCCCTGCCTGCCTCCCTCCTCACGGGGCTCTGCAGCCCCAAACAGCCCTGTGCCCCCTCCCCAAACCCCAAATGCCTGCCAAACACCCCTATAAGCTGGTGAAGGGGATGTGTTGTGCCTCCACCTTCTCGTGGGGTGCACAGAGCTGGGGCAGCTCAGGGGGTCCAGGGCTGCTCACAGAGCGTGAAACCACCCAGGGAGCTCCTCCTCTTCCTCCTGGTTGTTGTTTATAGGCCTTTTGCTTGCCTTCATCCTAATATCCCCCGGAAAATCCATGTGGAGGAACACAGGCAGGCTCAGCCATCCTCCCCAGGTCACTGTGGTGTCACCTGGGGAGCTGCCAGGGACCCCAAGAGCTGTCCAGCTTCACCCCAACCCCTCTACCTCAGGAGGAGAGGAGCAGGAGGGCAGCCAAACCCTGCTGTGCCCTGTGACCATCACCCCAAACCTCTGGCACATCACCCCGGGCTGCTGACTGAGGCCAAATGAAGGCAAATTAGAGCATTTCCTGCACTGAGAGCTCAGAGCTTCCTAGCTGACATACAGAGATCCTCCCTCAGCCACACAACTGCTCAGAGCTGAGCACATCTTCACCTCCTCCTCTTCCTCCCAGACAGCTCAGGGGCTTTCCTGGCTCTGCTGGGGCACCTGGTGCAGCCCAGCTGTGAGGAAAACACCAGCTCACGTCAAATTTGAGTTTGTCCTGGGGATCTGCAGAGCTCTGGGTGTTCCTGCCCTGTTTCTGGGGGCACAGAGCCTGCCTGGCTGCCCTGAGTGGGGCTGCAGGGCCACTAAACGGGGGGAAATCGGGATGGAGAGGAATTCGGGTCCCTTAAAGCCCTGGCATAGCCAAAGCTCAGTGCCCAGCGAGCCTCCAGGGGATGGGGCTGCAGTGGGGCACCAATTAATTGGCTTTTAGAGGTTTGGGGCAGCAGTGCCTCAGTCCCCTGCTCTGTCCAGTCCCCTGCTCTGTCCCAGGCCACAGCTGCCCAGGGAAGGTAGCCTGGACCAAACACTTCCCTGGAGCTGTTCCATCCTCAGGCCAAGCAGGGAGAAGCTTCTGTGCCCCCTCGACCTTCCAGGTGCTCTTTGCAGCCCCTGTGCAGGAGGGACTTGGCTCCTGGGGTGACAGGTGACACACGAGGAGCCCCTCAGCATCCCCAGCCACCACCCCTGTGGATCCCAGCCACCTCCCCTGTGCCCAGGGCTAGGATGCTCCTGCACTTGCAAAACATCATGTTTTTCTTCAAAGCTGAGTTCGAAACCACAAAAAACCAACCCTCGCAAGCCCTGAGCAAGGAGCGGATGCAGCCCAAGGTGGCACCTTTTGAGTCAAGATAGGCCAAGCCCAGAAACAGCAACACCTTAAAAACCACAGGAAGCCTCGAGAGGAGCAGCAGGTTTGTCACCTCACTGTCACAGCCAGGCAGGGCTGGGGATGGGGGCTGACCCTGAGCTGGGCCCTGGCAGGGGTTGGGGCTTGGCTGCAGAGCTCCTTGTCCTTCAGGAAGCCACAGAGCAGCTTCAGGGGACGGGGAGGGGACAGTGTGGGTGTCTTTGGGGACAGCATGTGAGCAGCCTCTCGGAGGTGGCAGCCGCAGCCGTGGGTGGGAGAAGGTTTGGTTTCAGCCTGGCTACTGTCCCCTTCCTGTCTGGGTGGAAATAGCTGGGGACAGCATCACCCCAGGGACACAGAGCTGGGGGCTGCAAGGACACAGCTGTGGCAGCCCTTAGCCCATGGCTGAGCATCTTCCTAATTCGGGGAGCTTTCATCTTCCTAATTTTGAGATCTTTTATCTTCCTAATTTTGAGAGCTCCCATCTTCCTCTTCTGCCTCCACACCAACCTCCAGAAGTGGCTGCTGCCCTCCCAGCAGCCCCTGTCCCCCACAGCAGCCCCTGTCCCCTGCAGGGTCCCCCCGTGGGGGTCAGCACCCAGAGGGTCCCTGCTGGCCTGGGACACGCGGCTGTCACCCCCAGCCCACGCTCAGCACCGTCAGAGCTGAAATCAGAAGCCCCAGTGGTCAGCTGGCCAGGAGGAGCACAAAGCTGTCCCGTGGGTACCACGGCAGAATCCAAAGCTGTGCCAGCACAGAGCCATCCCCTGGTTGTCCCCATGCTGTCCTAGGGGACACCAGCCCCCAGCACCCCACACCCACCCCCAGCGCCTCCGCCAGCCCCAGTCGCTGTCCCCAAGCTGGGCACAGGGTCCCCCCTCCAGCAGGGACAGCAGGCAGGCCCCGGGCAGCTCCCAAGGCAGAGGGACAGTGCTGGGGACAGGGGAGGGCAGGGCCGAGGGGGTGACACCCGGGGGTGCCCCAGAGGAGCAGGGTGGGGGTCCCAGAGGGCCCTGCTTGCACTCACCATGGTGTCCCCGTGTCCCCTGGCCGGGCCGGGTGCTCCAGGCTCTGTCACCGCCGGCCCGAGGCCATCCCGGAGCACTTTGTTTTTGCCTTTCTGCTGCGACTATGAATTGTGACAGATTCTCTTTCCCTCCCCCCACTTCCTCATTTTGCACCGTTCCTGGGCGTGGGGAGGACAGCGGTGGCTCTGCTGCCAGGGGACCTCGGGGTGGCCCTGCCCAGGGTGTCCCCACCTCTCCTGCTGGTGTCACCGAGCCGGCTGAGGGGTGGATGCTGGACAGAGCCTGGCAGGGATGCTCAGAGCCTCTGTGAGGGCTTTCCCCTCGCCCTGCGGTGACAGGTGGATGTCACCTGTCCAGGGGAGGTCACTCAGTGCTGGGGACACTCTGCTGGGAGGTGGCTTTAGCAGCAAGATTCTTTTGGTTGCTGATCCTGCCCCCGGATCTTTTAAATTAAAGAGGTGCAGACAAAAGTGGGGTTGCTACAGGAAGCCAAGGCTGAGACAGCTCTGGGTCACCATGTTGTCTCTGTCCCCTGCAGAGTCACAGAATGGTTTGGGTTGGAAGGACCTTAAAGCCCATCCTGTCCCACCCCCTGCCATGGCAGGGACACCTTCCACTGTCCCAGGCTGCTCCAAGCCCTGTCCAGCCTGGCCTTGGACACTGCCAGGGATCCAGGGGCAGCACAGCTTCTCTGGGCACTCTGTGCCAGGGTCTCACCAACCTCACAGGGAAGAATTCTGTTCCTTTTCCCATCTCTCCCTGCCCTCAGGCAGTGGGAAGCCATTCCCTGTGTCCTGTCCCTCCATCCCTTGTCCCCAGTCCCTCTCCAGCTCTCCTGGAGCTCCTTTAGGCCCTGCCAGGGGCTCTGAGCTCTCCCTGGAGCTTCTCTTCTCCAGGTGAACACCCCCAGCTCTCCCAGCCTGGCCCCAGAGCAGAGGGGCTCCAGCCCTTGGAACATCTCCATGTTCTCCTCTGGCCTGGCTGCAGCAGCTCCATGTCCTGCTGATGTTGTTCCCCAGGGCTGAGGCAGCTCTGCAGGTGAGGTCTCACCTGAGGGGGCAGAGGGGCAGAATCCCCCCTCCCCTGGCCCGGCTCAGCATTACAAACACAGGGAGGTCTCTGTGCCATGGGGGGAAACTGCTCCTCCATGTCCTGCAGCAGCTCTGGGTGAACCCCTGCAGCTCCAACCTGCTCTGATCCCAGGGAAAACCTTTCCCTGCTCCCAAACCCTTCCTTTGGTGTGGATCGTGGTGTCCAACCCAAACCCCAGGCTCGAGGAACACAACTGGGAGCAGAAGCTGTGCCCAGGCTCGTAGCTACTCCTTTATTATAATTCATGCCGTTACGTCGCTCCTCCTCAGAGTTAGTATGTTAAACATTGGTCAGTAGATATATAATCGATATAAAAATGGTGAAAACACCCCCTCCCCTCACCCAAAAACGTCAGCATGGCACCAGGAAGGAAGAGAAACGAGGTTTGCTGAGCACCAGAGAAGCTGCTGAGGAGCAGGTGGACACAAGAAGATCGGCTGAGGAGCAGGTGGACACAAAAATACAGCTGGGAGAGGAACACACGGGGCTGTGCTCGGGGGAAAGGGGGCTGTCCCCTCCCTGCCCCACAGGGATGTCCCCAGGGGAACAAAACATGGCTTTGGACGAAGGTTTCCCATCGCTGTGATGAGGAAAGGCCTGAAAATAATCAAAATAATAATGACAGGAATGCTAACAAAAAGGACGCGCTTTGGAGATTTGAAGTCAGGTCTCTTCCACAGGCTGCCTGTGGAGAAATTGGCCCAGCTTTGGCCACGGGGTGACCTGGAGGAATTCCAAGCCTGCTCTTTTCCCATCACCAGAGGCCTCCTGCGGGCAGAGGAGTGGGTGGCACTGGGATTGGCACCCCGAGGCCACAGCCACACGTGGCCAGGCTGCCTTGGGAGGCAAAGCACCTTTTGGAGGCAAAGCACCTTTGGAAGTCAAGCACCTTTGGAATGAGGCTGCTGCAGGGGCTGGGGCAGTCTCTGGGCAGTGCCCGGCTGTGCCAGGCCATGGGGACACTGGACAGGACACTCCTTGTCCTGCATCCTCCTCTGCTCTGCTCCCTGAGCCTGGCATGGCCTTGTGAAGTGACCACAACCCCGAGAACACCTCTGTCCCCACCTCAGCTTGTGCTTCAAGGGGTAAAAACTGGTCCTAAAAGTGACAAGGGCGTTAAGGACAAACGGGAACACCCCAATCCAGGTAGGTCACCACGAGAGTTTGGACTGCCAACCCCCTCTCCCAGTTAAACTGGTGTCACCGGTCTGCTAAGGGGGTGACTGCTCCCTGTCCCCTGCTGCCAGTGCCGAGGTGACAGGCTCCAAACCAAGGGGACAAAATCCCTGCTCCAGCCCCGCTCCCCATGGCGGCTCCTCTTCATCCACTGCCCAGGAGCCACAAGCCATGCTGGTCACCCTGAACCCTCCTCCCTCTGTCCCCCGGGGTCCCGAGGGAAGGGCAGCAGCCCCGGGAACGCTCCAGCCCCATCGGGAGGATGCCCTGGGGACACGGAGCAGGATGAGGCAGGAGCTGGTGAGCAGTGCCACTTCCCTCGGTGGCTCCTGCAGGACCTGGCTCCACTCCGAATAAATAACAACAGCAGAATTTCAAGTAAAGTCCCTGCTCTGCCCAGCTTCCCCCTCTCCCAGCGCTCATCCTGCAGTGGTTTAACTGGGAACCTGCCGTGGTGAAGCTCGGGGGCCAAGGGGGTTTTTGGGGACGGGTTTGGGTGATGCCAGCTCCCGCTGGAAGCACGGCTGGAGTCTGTGGGAGATTCCCAGGGCGGACAGGGAGGGCACAGCTCGGTGGCCCTCCGGCGTAGCTTTGGCCTTCCAGTTTTGCCACGGGGGTCCTGCTGTGTCCCGCTGTGTCCTAGTGCCCCTGGCAGGTTTTACAGCACATCTGTCGGAAGTAGGTCCGGCTGCAGAACTTGAACTTGAGGACGAGCGGGCAGTAGGCCACCTTGTTCACATCCTTGCACTCTGGAGGGGACATGGAGGAGGGACAGGGTCACAGAGGGGTGAGAAGACCCTGGCAGGGTTTTACCAGACACAGCTGTGATGAAGAAGCTGCTGAGGACCTCACTCATGAAAGCCTCTCTTTGCCCAGGTGCAGCTCCTGCATTTCTCGGGGTCATGGGACATCAGGGCGGCCTGGGGCCAGAGGGGACGGAATGGCCACATTTTCAAGTCAAAGCACTCCGTGCGGTGATTGGAAGGGACCTGAAAGCTTCTCCATGGGCAGGGACACCTCCCACCACCCCAGATTGCTCCAGGCCCATCCAGCCTGGCCTTAAACTCTTCCAGGGTTGGGGTCTCCTCATCCTAGAGCCCACCTCGTGCTGTGCTGGCTCTGATGTCCCTGTCCCCAGAGCTGGCAGTGCCCCCTGTGTCCCCAGCCCAGGGACCTCTCACCTTCAGGGTTGTCTGTGGGTCCTGACTCGCACTTGGTCTCGCACTGCTGCATCCCGGGGGGCTGCAGGCTCTCCACGCACTCCATGGACGGCTGGCCGGTGTGGGCCAAGCACTGGACGGATCTTCTCTGCTGGCCAAGGCCACACTGGGCGGAGCACTGCGGGGACAGCACAGAGGGAGCTGCCGTGGCCACCACAGCTTTAGGAACACGGTGGGAAGGCACAGATGGGTGTTAGCGGGGGAAAAGGGTGCTGGAGGTGGCTGTCCCTTCCCACCCCTTCCTGGCATGACTGAGTTCCGTGGCCCTGCATCCCAAAAAAGCTTGGTTTGATTCTCCAGGCCTCCGAGAGGTTCCCTCCATCCAGCCCTGAATCCTTTCCCGGGCCTCCTGCACCTCGATGTCACCGTGCAGCTCGAGGGGCGTTAAGGGCAGGGGGGACTGTCAGGGTCACCCTGCTGGGCTCTGGGAGAGACCAGCAGTGGCCAGTAGAGCCAGCCCAGCTCTGCAGCCACTGGGTTCCCAGCTTCCTGTGGCGACCCTTCAACAACTCCTGGGGAGTCCTGCTAGGCCTGGGAGACCCCCAGGGCCAGCTGTGCCCTTGGGCCACCATCTCAAATGAGCCAAAAGGGGGCAAAGGGCTCTGCCACAGGGTCCTGCCGTCCCCTGGCTGGTTGTGGTGGCCGTCAGGGTCCTGCTAGCCGATAAAACCCCGTGGAAGGGCTGTCCCTACCTCTCCCCACTCGCCGGTGACCCAGCGGGGTGGGGGGCAGCGCCGCAGGTTGCACCTCATGCTGGTGGGGGGCTTGGTGGCCTCGTGGCACTGGGCAGTGGGCAGGGTGACGCTGTGGTCGCCGCTCTTGCACAGGACGATACGGTGGCGGAAGCCAGGCCCGCAGCTGGGGGTGCACTGTGGGGACAGGGAATGGTCAGGGCAAGGAGCAAACCCCTCGCTGCTCCCACCCGTCCTGAGCTAGAACATTCCCCACATTCCCTCTCCACGGTTCATCACTGGGGATTGACACTGTCCTCCCACGGAGCAGTGCACTCAGAGAGGTGAGGGATGTTTTAATCACAGAGTTCCAGAATATTTTGAGCTGGAAGTGACCCACAGGGATCATCAGTCAGAGCAATGTTCTGCAGAGCTGACTGCACCCAGTGCTCTGGGCCTGAACTGGAAACACTGGGCAGTGCAGACTGGGGAAGGTGGGAAGTCAGGAGTGTTAAAACAATCCACAGAATCCCAGAATATCCTGAGTTGGAAGGGACCCACAAGGATCATCAGTCCAGCCCCAGACCCTGCACAGACACCCCAACAATCCCACCCTGGGCATCCCTGGCAGCATTGTCCAAACGCTCCTGGAGCTCTGGCAGCCTTGGGGCAGGGACCATTCCCTGGGGAGCCTGGGCAGTGCCCCAGCAGCCTCTGGGGAAGAACCTTTCCCTGAGATCATCCCACCCCTGACCCAGCTGCAGCCATTCCCTGGGCTCCTGTCCCTGTCCCAGAGCAGAGCTCAGCCCCTGCCCCTCCGGCTCCCCTCGGGAGGAGCTGCAGCCCCCGAGGAGTCTCCCCTCAGTCTCCTCTGCTCCAGCTGAATCAGCCAAATGCCCTCAGCTGCCCCTCAGAGCCTTCCCCAGCTCCGTGTCCCTCCTTTGGCACTCGCCTCTGACCAGTCCAGGGCCACCCACTCCGGAGGACATGTTTGGTTGTTGCAGGGCTCGAGCATCTTTGGCCGTGGCTGGGGGCAGGAGGCATCATCCAGGGTCTTCTCCTCGCTGGCTGAGATCTTCCTCTTGCAGAAGACGCTGCGGGTCCTGACGCCTTCGTTGCAGCTGCGGCTGCACTCGGACCAGTTCCCAATGACCCAGCTGGGGATGGTCACACAGCACAGCTGGGAGAGGCATGCTGGGCTGAGCTTGTCCCCCTCCTCCTGCAGCCACAACCTCCCAGGCAGCTCTGGTGGAACCACAGAGCTCCTCCACATCTGCCCTTTCCCTCCAGGAGAGCAGCCAGGGAGCAGCTGGGACAATTCCTGAGGGATTCACGGAATATACGGGGCACAGAGGAGAACCCCCCATTCCCCAGCAGAGTTGCTCCAGCCAGGCAGTGCCACCCCTGGCTGCTGTGGTGGGGGCTGTGGGAATGGCAGCCAGGGGGGAATTCCAGGAATTTCACCCTCTCCCAGCCTGCCTTTTCCCCAGGTACTCACGCCGGGGCACAGGGCTCGGTGTTGCAGGGTCTCTGCCGCTCGGGCACTTTGGGCTCAGCGCCGCACAGATGGTTGGGCACGGTGGAGCCGTCGGAGAGTTTCCTGCACACCACAGACTGGATCTGGCTCCCTGCCCAGGGCAGAGAGAAAGGGAAAGGGAGCAGGGGTTGAGGCTGGAGCAAAGTCAGGCCCCACAGCTCTGCTCCCATGGGGTGATGTGACACAGCCGCTTGTTCCTGAGTGTCCATGTTGTCCACCTGTTTGTCCATTCATAACCAAGGGCTCCTCTGGCATCTCCAGAAAGCATGGATGGTGTGGAATGATGGTGTCAGTGTTTGGATGTAGCACTCTGGGTGACAAGGTGGGGATCGGGCACAGGTTGGACTCGATGGCTCTACAGGGCTTTTCCAGTCTCAACAATCCTGGGATTCTAAAGCTCTCCAGCTAGGGCAGGACATGCCAGAGGATGGAGGATCAAAGCATTCCAGGGATCTCATGCTCAAATAAACCTGTTCTGACCGTGGCCTTGTGACACTTTCTGTGAGGGTGATGAGGTCCTGGCACAGAGTGCCCAGAGCAGCTGTGGCTGCCCCTGGATCCCTGGAAATGTCCAGACCAGGGTGGACAGGGCTTGGAGCAACCTGGGATAGTGGAAGGTGTCCCTGCCATGGCAGGGGTGGCACTGGATGGGATTCAAGGTCCTTCAGACACAAACCATTCCGCAATTCCATGATATCTCCCCGCCTTCCATCCCCTCTCCCACCCACACCTGTGGCCCAGCTGAGGGTGGCACCAAGGCCCTCTGCCCTGGCACTGCCCGCCACACCTCTGACATGGCTGAGAGCAGGGCGGGGACATGCAGAGACCCCCGAGCTCCTCGGAGCCACGAGGAGGCCCAGACACAGCACAGGGGGTGTCCCACGTGTTCCCCCAGAGCAGCAAAACCCACATCAAACTCACCCCCTGCACAGAGCACGGAGCACTTGGTCCATGGGGTGTAGTGCCAGGAGTACTGGCTGGAGCCATCCCTGCCCACCGGAGCGTTGAACTTGTAGCGAATCCCCTGCTGCTCTGTCCTCACCAGCACCTGCAGGAAAGATCCCCAAAGAGGATCAGTGCCACTGAAGTGACCTCCCAGGTGGCATCCCACAGCCTCTCCAACATCCAGGGCAGCTGGAATTGATGCCTTAGGATTTTAGCTTATATATTTTTCATGTATCTGTAATTCTTTAGTGTATAACTCTGGACTCCATACAGGGTGCTAAGCTGCTGTTCTCTCATTTTTAGACAAAACAATTCCTCTAAGCTTGGAATACAAGGAGACCTTATTGTCTCAGGTCCCAAGATATGTAAAAAACAGTGAATTGGGGGAGCAAATTTGGAGTAATTGGCTTCATTATCTGAAGCTGTAATTGGAGGATTAAAGCTCGATATACAAATGGGCAAAACTTGTAAAAGTGTGAAAAACTCATGACCTGCTGTCCATTTTGGGTGTAGCCCCTGGGTGGGCTGTGATTGCCCTGAATGCACCTGAAGGCCTTCAATAAATATAACTGCTTTTTATTCTCTTAACTTTGTCTATCCTCTGTTTTAGGTTTAGCTCCTCCAGGCATCAGATCTTCCCCTCTCCCCTTTGCAGCTCCTCCCAGGACTGGCAGGGCAGCCAGCAGGGCTGACAGCTGTGCACAATCAGAGAAGGAGCTCCCATGCACTTAAGGGTGGAATCATCCAAGGCCTGGCAGGTTATGGAGGGAGATGTGGAAATTAGGGAGGGAGACCTCAGAGTGCCTTGTGGATTAAGCACTGGACTCCCGAGCCAGGCACTGTGGGTTTGTGTTCCGCCTGGGGTGACTCTTTCACAGTCTGAGTGCCATGGTCTGGCTAACAAGGTGCTGTTCAGTCATAGGTTGGGCTCGAGGATCTCAAAGGCCTTTCCCAACCTAGTTATTTCTCTGATTGTGTGGATTGAGCCCAATTTCCCTGTGCTCTCTGTGTCCCTTTACTCCAGTCAGCCACACCAGGGACCAATCAGCTCCAATCCCCACGCAGCCTGGCAAGATCTCTTTAACCCAGACCAGAACCAGACCAGGAGGGGTATGAAGTTACCAACCATGACAAAGAGGGTGACATTGGTGGGTCCCAAAGCCTCCAGCGACTCAGGCTCCTCGGGGGACCTCCTGTAGTGGAAGGTGGTGCCGGCGATGTCGAAGCGCCGGGGGGGATCGATGGAGAGCTTCCCGTTGATGAAATATTCCCCACTTTCCCCTCGCAGCGCTGCAGGGACAGGGGAGAGAGGTCAGCACTGGCTGGAAGCGCCTGGAGCAAGTTCAGCTGATGCTTGGAAGCGCCTGGAGCAATTTCAGCCAGGTGCTTCCCACCTGCCGGGCTCAGAGCATGGCTAGGACAGAGAGTAAACAGCCTCAGCCTCACGTCACACGGAGGGGACAGCGGGGAGCTGGCTCAGGATCACCAGCAGGGTGGCACCGTGGTCTGACTCAGCACTCCCTGTGGGTGCAGGGGGCTGGGCACACCTGGACGAGCTGTGGCCATGAAGCCAGCCTTGAACCCAGCTGTGCAAACTGGGTGGTGGCTGCTGCTGGCCGGGGCCGGGCTGTGGTTGCCCGCGAGAGTCACTAGAGGGGGATCGGACTGCTCGCTCCTTCCCCACCGCATTCCCACGCTCTACACCGCCAAAACCCCGGGAGCAGCTCCGGGGCAGGGAAGATTCTCCGTGCTGGGCAGGATGGAGGGTTCTCCCTCCCTCTGGGATGCCAGGAGAGACCCCGGAGTGGGAGAGCCGGGAGGGAGCCCGCCCCAGAGCACAGGAACCCAGCGTGGATGGACAGGAGGAGTCCCCACACACCGGGCGGGAGGGATGTGGGGATCTCTGACCCCAGCAAAGGGAGCTGCCAGGAGTTCCAGATGCAGGGATGCTGCCGGGAGAATCCTGCTGCCATCCCAGCTGGCCGCTGCTCCTGGAGGCACCAGGGAGCCACAGTGAGCACCCTGCCCTCCCCTGCACTGCTCGGAGGGTGGGGAGGGGAAAAAAGAGGAACGAAAATCCTCCTTGTGAAACTGGGATTGAGCGAGGCTGGAAAATCAAGGCCGAGGAAAATGGGAGTGTTTTGAATCCCCAGCCCAACAGGGGTGTCAGGGAGCCACAGGGAATGGGGGGGATGTGGGGTTTGCTCAGGGTTTGATGCTGCTGCAGGACTGAGGCACAGACAGGGACAGACACATGGACAACCCACA
>VZRM01003293.1:140840-151595 GCA_013397955.1 Grantiella picta | reverse complement strand
GGGCTGGGCACACCTGGACGAGCTGTGGCCATGAAGCCAGCCTTGAACCCAGCTGTGCAAACTGGGTGGTGGCTGCTGGGGCTGCTGCTGGCCGGGGCCGGGCTGTGGTTGCCCGCGAGAGTCACTAGAGGGGGATCGGACTGCTCGCTCCTTCCCCACCGCATTCCCACGCTCTACACCGCCAAAACCCCGGGAGCAGCTCCGGGGCAGGGAAGATTCTCCGTGCTGGGCAGGATGGAGGGTTCTCCCTCCCTCTGGGATGCCAGGAGAGACCCCGGAGTGGGAGAGCCGGGAGGGAGCCCGCCCCAGAGCACAGGAACCCAGCGTGGATGGACAGGAGGAGTCCCCACACACCGGGCGGGAGGGATGTGGGGATCTCTGACCCCAGCAAAGGGAGCTGCCAGGAGTTCCAGATGCAGGGATGCTGCCGGGAGAATCCTGCTGCCATCCCAGCTGGCCGCTGCTCCTGGAGGCACCAGGGAGCCACAGTGAGCACCCTGCCCTCCCCTGCACTGCTCGGAGGGTGGGGAGGGGAAAAAAGAGGAACGAAAATCCTCCTTGTGAAACTGGGATTGAGCGAGGCTGGAAAATCAAGGCCGAGGAAAATGGGAGTGTTTTGAATCCCCAGCCCAACAGGGGTGTCAGGGAGCCACAGGGAATGGGGGGGATGTGGGGTTTGCTCAGGGTTTGATGCTGCTGCAGGACTGAGGCACAGACAGGGACAGACACATGGACAACCCACACTGCCCTGGGATACACTGCCCTGCTGCCCTCCCCTGCCCCAAATCCCATTCCCTGCTGCAGTGGGAAGTTCTCCTTGCCAGGCCTTTCCCAGACCCCATTAAACCCCAGGGAATGGCAGAGCCTGGCTGGGATTTCAGCATTCCAGCTCACCCAGGTAGTTGATGGAGAGGTTCAGCTCCCGGATGTCGATGTGGACAGAACCCTTGGGAATCTGGATCACCTCCTCGTAGCCTGTGGGACAACCAGGGCTGGTGAGTGAATGTTCAGCCTCCAACCCCAGAGCTGCCCTGGCCCGGATGGGAGTGTGAACAACCCCTTACCCATGGGGAAATGATGGGAAAAGCATTTTGGGCACTAGAATGGAGTGGGTTTGTGGGCTTTTGGGATAGGACTGGCTGTACTGGGAATGTCCTGGGATCTCCATGGGCATCTCCCAGCATGAGCTGGGGAGCAGGGGAGGAGTTCGGAGCTCTGTGCCAGAGATTTGGCTGCCAGTGGAGGCTGGGCTGGTGGACAGGACGGATTGGATTCCTCCCAGCCTGCTCCTATCCCTTGGGATGTTTCTCTGGGATCCGTCCCTGCCTGTCCTACCCATCCCCGGGGCAGGTGAGCTCCAGGAGGGATTTGGGGGTGGCCAGGCCCTTTGTTCCCTACCTCCCTCGGGCAGGGACTGGTTGAAGACACCCTCGATGGTCTCGCAGGAGCTGCCATCCCCTCCACACACACGGCACTTGTCCTCCTTGGAGTCAGAGCCCAGGACACGATCACAGCCCACGTGCTGCGGGAACGAGCGGCAGGAATGAGCCACCCCGGTGCCATCTGTCCCTCCCCACAGCCGCCCTGCAGCACCCCAAGTCCCCTTGCTGTCCCCTCGCTGCCCTGGACACCAGAATTTTCTTGAAAGGAACCACAGTACTCGAGATATCACAGTCCTGCAAGCACAGCTGCAAGCTACAACCCAGGAAACACAGATCTAGTTCTCACTTCTGATTCATTACATCACTTTCTGCCTGGTGACTCCCCATTTTTGTCTGCCAGCAATATTTGTTCTACTAACAATCAATATTTTTTGGTAGGCTTGTTGAAACACAAATTATCTCTTGCAGAATAAGCACAATGAAGAACTAAATCCAACTCTAGCAGGGAGTGATCTTTCCACCAAGAGAACACATGGGCTGTCAGAAATCAGCTCATCTGCAGCGTCACCTCTGCCACCCCTCTCCTGGGAGTCTCTCTGCAAGGCTCTGAGGGCTGCAGGCAGCAATCCTGGGATAAAGCAGGGCTTGGGATGGCTGTGTGGAGCTGCTGGAGCTGCAGCAGCCCAAGGACGGCCCTGTCCCTGCAGCTCTGTGTCCCTGGGAAGCTCTGGCTCTGTCCCACTGTCACTAGGGGTGGCACATGGGTCACCAGCACGGCTTTGCTCCCTCTGGTGCAATCCTGCTTTATTCCACAGGGTATCCAATCCCATGGAGACACAAAGATCCCAGAGACACAGGAAGGGAGACAGACAGACACAGAGAGAGCTGTCTGTCTGTCTGCCTGCTGGGGGACATTGGCCACTCCCACAGAGCTTTCCTATAACTGAACTTTTCCAGCTCCCCAGATCCCATTGCAAGGGAAATACCAAAGTGCTGGGAGTGCACAGCTCCATCCTGGGGCAGGGAATGCCTGGAGAGTGGATGGGCACACCCAGGGTGTGAATGCTCCTGCTGCCATGGGGGAACTGGGAGTGCGGGCAGAGAATTGTGGAATTACAGAATGGTTTGGGTTGGAAAGGACTGTAAAGATGATTTATGGTCACCTGCTGTGGACCCCTTCCACTATCCTTCCACAGGTTGCTCCAAGCCCTGTCCAGCCTGGCCTTGGACACTGCCAGGGATCCAGGGGCAGCCACAGCTGCTCTGGGAATTCCATTCCAGGGCCTCATCACCCTCACAGGGAACAATTCCTTCCCAAGATCCCATCTCTCCCTGCTCTCTGGCAGTGGGAAGCCATTCCCTGTGTCCTGTCCCTCCATCCCTTGTCCCCAGTCCCTCTCCAGCTCTCCTGGATCCCCTTTAGGCCCTGGCAGAGGCTCTGAGCTCTCCCTGGATCCTTCTCCTCTCCAGTTGAACACCCCAAACTCCCTTCACCCTCCCCATCCCATGTCTGTGTGAGCAGTTTTGAGGGCAGCGCTGCCCCGCCTGGTTGTGGAATTACAGAATGGTTTTCCTGAGGGTCTGTCCTTGTCCCCCCTGCCCTGAGGTCTGTCCCTACCCCTCCCCAGGCTGTCCCAGCACCTTGCACTCGCCGTTGACGCAGATGTCGTGGGAGTCCTGCCTGCATGGGGTTCCATCCACCACGGCCGCTGCCCGCTCCGTGTAGAAGTTGAAGCCCTCGGCCAGGCAGTTGAGGGAACAGGCCTTGACACCCCCTGGGGAAGGAGCACATGTTCCAGTGGGGCCACCAAGGAGAGAAGAGAGGTGGAAAACCAGGAGGATGCCCCTGGAGCAGGGATCTATATCCCTGAGCTGGACACTGACCCACAGGGGGGACACTGTCCCTTCTGCACAGCCTGGGGAACATGGGCTGGATGTGATGGGGAAGGAAATAAAGATTTGTTCTCATCTGGGTCACTCCTGGCACTTCACGAGTTGTCAACACTCTTATGCCCACTTTACCAACAGGGAAACTGAGGCAGCAGCTCCTAAGTGACTTTTCCAAGGTTTTTTTTCAGCTGCCAGAGCAGAACAACCAAGTTTTCCACCTCCTAGCCCAGTTAGCAGGCCAGAGGAACCATTTCTTTCTGTCCAAGGCTGGTGGATACAGCGCCCTTCACAGCAAAGATGAAAACAGCAGCGTGAGGATGAAAGGCAGCAACACTCCAGTTACACATTGCTGTTCTCCAACACCCTTTGCCAAAGCATCACCCCAGGAGCAGAGCCTGGATATCGGCATAAAACGGCTGGGAGCACGGTGTGGGCCTGCAGAGCAGTTCCCTGGCTCCTCCAGTGGATTTTATCAAACCCTGGTGTGGGTTGTGGCATTTGCTGCCTTCCCTGAGCATGCCAGGAGGCCCAGCACGGCCCTGGCAGAGGTGCCTGAGCTGAGCAGCTCCCTCCTGCAGGCACCACAGCCCTGCTCCCTGTGCCAGAGCTGGCGAGCACCTGGGATGGGAGGAACGGGAACGTGCAGAACCTGCAGCTCCATGGAGCACATCAAAGGGGCAGAGGGAGGGGAGGGGAGGGGAGGGAGCCCAGCTGTGCCTGGGAGCATCTGCGGGGAGAGAGAGCAAAGCTGGGAGAGGGAGCAACAGGAGGAGACAGGAGAGGGGAATTCAGCAGCTCGCAGGCATTTTCTGGAGCAGGATGCCTGGGCAGGCCCCTGGAGGAGCTCGGGGAGCTGGGAAGCAGCTGCTGAGCAGGGGGAGCTCTGAGAGCAGGGGCTGTGTTTGGGCTGCAGGCACAGGGCTCAGATCCTGTGGGATAAATCCCTGCTGCAGCTCCTCACTGCTCACTTGGGAAAGGCCTTCACATGGGAATTCTGCCCTTCAAACTCTCATGGTGGTGCCTTAGGATTTTAGCTTCTGCATTTTTCGTGTATCTGTAATCCTGTAATTCTTTAATGTATAACTCTCTAGGCTCCATTCAGGGTGCTTAGCTGCTGTTCTCTCATTTTTAGACAAAACAATTCCTCTCTAAGCTCCAAACTCAAGGACACCTCACTGTCTCAGAGCCCCAAGATATGTAAACAACAGTGAACTGGGGAGGAGCAAATTTGGAATAATTGACTTCATTACCTGAAGCTATAATTGGAGGATTAAAGCTCAATATGCAAATGGACAAAACTTAGTATGAAAAACCTGTGACCTGCTGTCCATTTTGGGTGTAGCCCCTGGATGGGCTGTGAGTGCCCTGAATGCACCTGAAGGCCTTCAATATATATAACTGCTTTTATTCTCTGACCCTTGTCTAGCCTCTGGTTTAGGTAAGCCCCTCCAGGCATCAGTGGAAGAGGAACAGGGAGAGGGAGAGTGAAGGAGGAAGGAGGGACAGAGGAATGACCCTTTATTTGTACCCATGTCCTGTGACTGCTCCATCGAGCTGGCTGGGCCACCTGAGCTCTGGAACAGTCCCCATGCCCTCCCTGGGGACAATTCCCAGGCAGGATTTGTCCTTGGCAGCCAGGTGAGCATCTCAGCCACCAGAGAGAAGGACAATGGGATCACTGCCCAGCAACTGTGGGGAACTGGAGTGTCCTTGGCGCTCAGCTGGCCCAGAGGTACCCAAGGGGCCTGGACATCACCTTGTCCTTGTTCAGGTGGCTCCAGAGACAGCTGTGTCCCCAGGACAGCAGCACTGACCACAGCAAGGGGAACTCTGGAGCACAGAAAGATCCTCTGAAACAGCACAACATTGTCTTGAAATTCCTGGAGACGGGAGAAGAGCAACTTCCATGGAATGAGTAGGACATCTCAGCCTGCCCAGGGAATGTTGCTAAATACAGTCATGGAATCCCAGAATATCCTGAGTTTAAAAAACCCACAAGGATCATCAGTCCAGCCCCGGCTCTGCACAGACACCCCAACAATCCCACCCTGGGCATCCCTGGCAGCTTTGTCCAAACGCTCCTGGAGCTCTGGCAGCCTTGGGGCAGGGACCATTCCCTGGGGAGCCTGGGCAGTGCCCCAGCAGCCTCTGGGGAAGAACCTTTCCCTGAGATCATCCCAACCCTGACCCAGCTGCAGCCATTCCCTGGGCTCCTGTCCCTGTCCCAGAGAGATGAAAGCCCCAGCCAGGCATTACCCTGCAGATTTTGACCGCCTCCCTTCACTTGGGTCTGCTGTGGTTCCTCCTTTGCACGTTTAACACAGCTATTAAAATGGAATATTTTCAGCTGGCTGCTGCCTCCGAGGATGTTTTGTTCTCCTGCATGCCGCCTCCCATGGAGGAATGAAGCCTTATTACAATTTCTGACGAGCAATCTCCTGTTTTTCTCCAGCCGCTGCTCCTCCCATCCCTCTCCCAGCCCTGCTCCCCCCGAACTCCCGCATCGGAAAAGAGCAAAACGAAGAGCGGAGCGAACAAAGCAAAGTAAACAAACAATTAAAGCGACATTCCACCAGCTATCCGCGCACTGCTGAGCTCAGCGCTGCTCTCCGGAGCTCCCTGTCTCCATCCCGGGCTCTGGGATCGCTGGAAATCAGCGCCAGGAAAACAGCCCCACACAGCCTGACCCGTCAGGACTTGCTGTCAGGCTCCTTCCCTTCCCAAATCCCTGCAGGATTGGGGGTTCCCTCCTCCAGGCTAGTGGGGGTCTCCCTGTTTTCAGACTGGGGGTGCTGCCCACAGTATTTCCCGAAGACATGTGGAGTGAAGCACCTGATGGGCAGAAGGCACCCCTGAGTTACCTTTTGGGAAGCCCAAGGGTGCTGTGCCACAGGGGCTCAGGGTGGGGAGAGGCTCCCAACGTGGGAACTCATTCCCAAAACCCAGCTGAGGAGCAGATTCCCTGCCAGCTGCAGGGCAGAATGCCCAGGGGTGAGGCTGCCAGCACAGAGGGTTCCTGGGGGGCTGCTGGGGCCAGCAGGAGGGAGGGACTGACGCCTTCCAGAACACCTGAGCCCTCTGGGCACTGCTGGAAGAGCTCTGGGGGGAATGGTGGAGATGAGGAGCTCAGGAGGGGATGGTGGAGATGAGGAGCTCAGGAGGGAATGGTGGAGATGAGGAGCTCAGGAGGGGATGGTGGAGATGAGGAGTTCAGGAGGGAATGGTGGAGATGAGGAGCTCAGGAGGGGATGGTGGAGATGAGGTCCAGCCCTCATTGCCAGCCCATGTCTGGTGGCACAGAGGGAAATGTGGGGCCTGGCAGCAGAGCATGGGTGACAAGGGCAGGACAAGAGGGGCTGTTCCATGGGTTGGATCCATGGCATGGACAAGGTGGAGGTGAAAGGGATGTCCCCACCTCCCCCCAGGATGTGCCTCTGACACCCAAATGCCACCAAGGATCACAAAATCCCACAGGGGTGTCACGATGAAAGTCTTCATGCTGCTAGAGTCATCGAGTCACAGAGGGGTTTAGGTGGGACGGGACCTTAGGGACCACCCAGTGCCACCCCTGCCACGGGCAGGGACACCTTCCACTATCCCAGGTTGCTCCAAGCCCTGTCCAACCTGGCCTTGGACACTGCCAGGGATACAGGGGCAGCACAGCTGCTCTGGACACCCTTTGACACTGAATAAACCAAACAAAAGTGCTGAACAACTCAGCTCCTCGTGACCTGGGGTGAGCAGAGGGAGCTCCTGGATCCCTTCAAAACACAGCACTGTCAGCACTGCCAGCCTCCTGTGAGGGATTTCAGCAGTTGTTTTATGGCAGAGGAAGCTGAAGCAGAGAGAGAGGAAGGGGCTCTTTTTGAAAGCCAAAAATCCATGTCAGGATCAGATGACACCTCGAGGGTGATGTCCAGCTGGCCAGCCAAGCCCTGGGCCATGCCTGGGGAGGAGAGAGGTGTGAGCCAGGGCAGCTCCAGCCTGCAGGGTTTATCTTCCACCTTGGCATCCACTGGGGTCTTTGGGTAACTTTAGAGCCTCCCAATTTTATTACATTTTCATTGATCCATGCCCTGCAGGCTCAGCACAGCTGCTCCAGCTGCAGGACCCCGCAGGGAGCTGGGCTGTTGACACAGCTGGGAAGGATTTCCCCAGCCCAGTTCATTAACTCCATGGAGGAGATGAGCTCTTCCTCCTCATTATGAAGAGATTTCTGCCCCAGAGCCTCCTCCTGACCCTTCTCCTCGCCAGACCCTTCTGCTGAGCTCAGGAAGAGGGAAGTGCTGCTCTTCAGAGGATCCACAGGATCTCATCCCTTCTCCTGCTCAGGAAGCTTTCCCTGCCCCGTTTCCTCCCCAGCGGGCACAAAACATTTCCCTTCTCTTGTCCATCTTCCCCTGCTCCCTCAGCAGCTGAGGAGCCAGGCTGGAGGAAAGGGGCTGCACAGCTCCAGAGCTGCGGGGATTGGTGCTGGCAGAGCAGTGAGGGTGGCACAGGGGGAGGTGAGCCAGGATGGGTCACAGAGCAGATTCCTGAAGGGTTGCACTGCCCTGTGAGGGGAGGCATGATGCCTTAGGATTTTAGCTTCTATATTTCTCATATATCTGTAATCCTGTAATTCTTTAGTGTATAACTCCAGGCTCCATACAGGATGCTAAGCTGCTGTTCTCTCATTTTTAGACAAAACAATTCCTCTCTAGGCCTGAAACTCAAGGACACCTTAGTGTCTGAGGCCCCAAGATATGTAAACAGCAGTGAATTGGGGGAGCAAATTTGGAGTAATTGACTTCATGACCTGAAGCTGTAATTGGAGGATTAACCCCTGATATGCAAATGGACAAAACTTATAACGTATGAGAAACCTGTGACCTGCTGTCCATTTTGGGTGTAGCCCCTGGGTGGGCTGTGAGTGCCCTAAATGCACCTGAAGGCCTTCAATAAATAGAACTGCTTTTATTCTCTGAACCTTGTCTAGCCTCTGTTTTAGGTAAGCCCCTCCGGGCATCAGGCAGCACATCCCAGGAGCACCGAGAGGGAAACCTGTGAGAGCAGAGCTGTGGAAATCCCCCCCAGCAGCCCCCCAGCCCTGCACAGAGCAGCCCCGAGCTCTGCCCGAGGCAGGGCTGCCCTGCCCCACCCCACACTCACCTCCCCGGTAGGTTTTCCAGGTGTAGTACTTCCCTCGGAAGGGGACGTTGTCGAACTCGGAGCACTGCAGCTCTCGGAAGTCCTGCGAGCCTGGCGGGCAGTCCTGGGGACACAGGGCCAGTGAGGGGCTGGGGTGGCCTGGCTGGGCTGCCAGGGGGGCAGGGGCTGCTCTGGGCACTGCCAGCAGCCCCTCGGGGACAGGGACACCAGCCCCCTGGGGACAGGGCCACCAGCCCTGACACTACTCCAGGGTGTCCTGAGCATCCCTCCTGCAAAGCTGGACACAATTTGAGGACCAACAGCACAAGGGACACCCCAGGAGCTGAGATTGACCCTTGGGAACAATCCCTCAAAACCCAGTGCGAAGCCCGGGGAAGCGCCAGGCCCCATCTCCTGTCCTCACCAGCAGCCTGTGGGGGTTAAAGCTCCAATTCACCAGGTCCAAAGCCTCGCTGAGCATCCCCTCAGCACAGCTTTTTGTGGGAATCTGTGAGGTTTAGCCCTCAGCCCTGGGCAGCAGGGTCTGCTCTCCCCTGGGCAGCCTGGGAGAGGCATTGCTGTCCTGGCCCAGCTGGAAGCCTCTGCTCTTCCCCTCCTTTCCCCTCTTATCCTCTGGATCCCCACAGGTCCCGGCAGCCCTCCCGGCCCTGGAGCCAACTCCCAGAGCTGCCTGGCCCTGCCTGGAATTCCCCACTGTGGGATTGCTGCAGGCACAGCCTGCCCTGCTCCTGCCCAGCCTCCTCCTCCTCTTCCTCCCGGGGGTCGCACGGCTGTGCAGAACAGCCGGCACTGGGTGGGGAGAGCTCATCCCAACTGGAGAGAGCTCATCCCAACTGGGGAGGGCTCATCCCAACTGGAGAGAGCTTATCCCATCCAGAGAGGGCTCATCCCAAACAGAGAGGGCTCATACTACTGCCAGAGGACTCATCCCAACTGGAGAGGGCTGATCCCACCCAAAAAAGGGCTGATCCCACCCAAGAAGGGCTCATCCCAACCTCAAGAGTCTCATCCCACCTGGACAGGGCTGATCCCAAACTCCAGACGACTCATCCTACCAAGAGAGGACCCATCCCACCGGGAAAAGGCTGATCCCACCCGGACAGGGCCCATTCCCCCTCCTCCATCCCTCTCCTCCCTCCCAGCCCCGCTGCCCCCAGCCCCACTCACGTCGGTGTTGCAGGAGCGATAACGCTTCCTCTCTCCCAGGCAGTACTTCCCTCCGATCGTGGGCCTGCCAGGGAAGGAAGGAGAGGCTGGAACAGCTCCAGGCAGTGTTTGGGGCAGGGATTTGCCCTGGAGAGCTCGGGGTGGTTGCCCCACATGGCTTTTCCCAACCCTGCTCTGCCACAAGGACTGATCCTTCCTGGCTGGGCAACGGCCAGAGTGCACAGAGGGCAGAGCTGACCCTAAAACCTCCCCTGGAGTGCACAGAGGGCAGAGCTGACCCTAAAACCTCCCCCAGAGTGCACAGAGGGCAGAGCTGACCCTAAAACCTCCCCCAGAGTGCACAGAGGGCAGAGCTGACCCTAAAACCTCCCCCAGAGTGCACAGAGGGCAGAGCTGACCCCAAAACCTCCCCTGGAGTGCACAGAGGGCAGAGCTGACCCTAAAACCTCCCCCGGAGTGCACAGAGGGCAGAGCTGACCCTAAAACCTCCCCCAGAGTGCACAGAGGGCAGAGCTGACCCTAAAACCTCCCCCAGAGCACACAGTGGGGTTTGGGGTGTGGTGCAGCCCCAACACCAATGCAGAGCTCAGAGCTGGGCATTCAAAACCTACCAAACCTTCTACAAGTCATTACTGAAGTGGAAGCAGGCCCAGGTCAGCTGTCAGTGACACTGCAGGTGACACGGAAGGACACGGACAGGGTTGCTGTGGCACTGGGGAAGGGGATCAGTGCCTTTCATAAGAGAATGTTCCTGCCCCACTGAGAAGGGCCTGAGGGTGCTTTTCCTCCCCTCCTCTTCCTCACTTTCCTCTCCCCAAACCCATTCTTGGGCATAGGTGGAAACAGGGCAGAAATCGTTGGATTAGGGAATTGCCTCCTGTCCTCTCAGGGCACTGCCAGCTTAACCCTTCGTTCTCTGCTCCTTCATTCCTTGCCAACCCTCAGGCACTTCCAGGGCTCCAGGGAGGGAAGCCAGAGGTGGATAAAGCACCTTCCCTCCAGGAGCTGAGCGTGGAGCTGCACAGGCACCTGGATGTGCCTTCCACAGGCAGCTGGAGCGCTGGGGACACCGCAGGGTGACAGGGCCACAGTGACAGGGCGACAGGGCCACAGTGACAGGGCGACAGGGCCACAGTGACAGGGCGACAGGACCACAGTGACAGGG
>VZRM01003293.1:128761-139754 GCA_013397955.1 Grantiella picta | reverse complement strand
GGCCACAGTGACAGGGCCACCACTGGAGCGCTGGGGACACCGCAGGGTGACAGGGCCACCACCCCCCGCGTACCTGGGGCTGTCACAGTGGCGCACAGACGAGGACACGCCGCCGCCGCAGGTCCGGCTGCACTCCCCCCACGATGACCAGGACCCCCAGGCTCCATCCACGCCCTCCGGCCGCGTCCCGAAGGGAACACACTCCCTTTTGTAGCACCACTGTGGGGACACAGGGCGTGATGCTGGAGGGATTTTTGCCTTTTTCCTTTTCTATATTTGTAGCCTTCCCTTTCCCCCGGCTAGAAAGACCAGAGCCGTTGCAGAGCTCCGAGGCCAGGGGGCTATGAGGCTCCTCTCCTATCCTGCTTCTTCCTGGGAACCGAGGTGGAGAGCAAAATCTTCAAGAGACACTGTCATCAACAAGACCAACTAACGACAGGGCTGGGGGGCTCCAGAGAAGAGAAGGGGCTTAATGTGGGGGGAATCACATCACCACTTGTCCTCCGAATTGGTGCTTTTGATCAATTCTGTACATTTCATCCTAAAACCTACAGGACTATATTCTGCCCTCCAGGCTGGGCTTCTGTGGATATTCTTCCAGGAGTGCTCCTGCAGCTGCAAGGAATATCCACTTCTCTGAGCTCCTCAACTCAAATGATCTCGAGTTTCATTTCCAGGCTGAAAAAGGCAACAGAGGCTTTCTCCCAGAGCTTCCACAGGACACCTGGAGTTCACCTGGAGAAGGATCCAGGGAGAGCTCAGAGCCCCTGCCAGGGACTAAAGAGGATCCGGGAGAACTGGAGAGAGACTGGGGACAAGGGATGGAGGGACAGGACACAGGGAATGGCTTCCCACTGCCAGAGGGCAGGGATGGATGGGATATTGGGAAAGAATTGTTCCCTGTGAGGGTGGGGAGGGGCTGGGATGGAATTCCCAGAGCAGCTGTGGCTGCCCCTGGATCCCTGGCAGTGTCCAAGGCCAGGTTGGACAGGGCATGGAGCACCCTGGGACAGTGGAAGGTGTCCCTGCCATGGCAGGGGTGGCACTGGGTGAGCTTTAAGGGCCTTTCCAACCCAAACCATTCTGGGATTCCTCTCTAAAGAGGTCCTGGGTCCCACACCTCACATCCTATAAAAGCAGAGAGTTCCAGGTGATCTTGGAACAGCAGCTGCTGCCAGGCAGGGCCAGGATCCCTGTGGGACACAGCCACTGCCACTGCCAGCTGCTCCCTGCCGGGACAGAGTGAGTTTGGTGTGCAGTGGGAGCTCAAATTGTGGTTTATCTGTCCAAAATGCGCTGATCAGCAAAGAGCCTAAATCAAATTTAAATGGTAATATCAGCATTCCTGTGTGTGGTCCTTACAGAATCCGCCTGTCCCCGTCCTGCTGATGGAAATTTGCCTGTGCAGTATTTCCCTGGGCTCTGGCAGGTGTCCCACAGCTCCTGGAGTCCCCAGCAGTGGGACAGTGCCAGCGCTGCTCTCTGGGCACAGTGCCGGACACAGAGCCTCGGGGGCCGAGATAATCCCAGGAAGGAAGAAATTCCAGTGCTGTGTGCTCCTTCCAGGGGCAGAGAATCCACTCATGGCCTCTCCCAGCTCCTCCCGAGCCAAGCTCTCTGTGGGTAGCCAGGAAAACCCACGTTGGCTTCCTGGGAATCTCAGCTCCTGATCCCTGGGAGCACCAGCACCTCTCCAAGGGGTGATCCCGTGGGGAGGAGATGCTCTGCAGGCACAGCCTGGATATTCCAGGATATTTCCACAGCCTGGGAACAGCATCCCATGAATCCTGAGGATTGCGACTCCTTCACTTCACTTCCCTTCCCTCAAGGCTTTTGGAGAGCCCTGGTTAAATAGAGGTCACCAAGTGGGGGGAAAGGGATGTTTAATAGTGGGAAAAGATGAGAAAAAGACATAGATAGGAGGGAAAAGTGCCACTGTGGGTTCTTGGGGTAAGAGAGGTGAAGCCATAACAATCACAGGAGATCCATTCATCAAAAAAGGAGGATCTGGGATGGGGAATAACCAGAGGTTTGGGAGGTGGGCACAGCAGAGCTTGGCTCAGCCTTCCCCCACACCGGGTGGCAGAGCACAGGAATTTTCTCTCTCCTTTAATCTTTCCTACTCTAAATACTCTGATTCTTCCCAGTGGGAAGGGAGAAGCCAGGGAAGACCTTGGAGAGCTGCTCCAGCCAGGGTTGAGGTCTGGGGCTCACCCCACGAGCTCCAGCTAGGGATGGTGCAGAAATTTAATGTTAAAGTTCATCTTCTTCCACCCAAGGCCATCAAATCACTTCCAAGGAATGAATGGATCCCAAAGGATGAGCACAGGGAGGTCACTGGGGGTTCCAGCTGAGCCAGAATTCTCACTGGGAACAGCTCCTCTAAATCCTGAGGGCTGTGACTGCTTCCCTTCCCTTCCCTTCCTTTCCCTTCCCTCAAGGCTTTGGAAGAGCCCTGGTTAAAAAGCAGTCACAAAGTGGGGATAAAGGGATAATAAAGTTGGAAAAGCTGGGAAAAAGTACGAGGAGGAAAAAAATTCCATAGACCCTGTAGGTGTGCAGCAGGAGGGATGTGCAGGGAGCTGCCTGCAAAGAATAATGGATTTTTCGAAGCCATCATTTTCCCTGCACATCAGCTTGTCCAGCTTCTTAAGGATTTGAAATGTTTCTCAGGAATTATTTCTCTTCTAGCGGATTGGGGAATGTCCCAGCCCTGATCCTCCGTTGTCCCTTTGTTTTAGGGGTGCATTCGCTTTATGCTGGGGCAAATGGGGTGGGAGGAGCAAAGAATGGAGCAATCCAGGCAAAATTCGTGGTCAGGGAAAATCCTCCCCTCCCAGCTGAGCATGAAAACCCAAGGTTCCATCATAGCCAGCTTTTCCCAAGTTCCTCTGAAAGCAAAAATCTGGGAAAACTGGGGGGGGGGAAATCCCTTCTCTCAGGCCAGGTAGGAGATCCCAGCAGATCCCAGGAGATCCCAGCAGATCCCAGGAGATCCCAGGAGACCCCAGGAGATCCCAGGAGATCCCAGCAGCCCTGAGGACAAGGTGTTGATTTAAGGACATGGCGTTGCTTGAGGTCACCTTGCTCAGGGGTGACACCAAGAAGGGCCTTGCTGGAGCAGGCAATTCCCTTCCCTTCCTCCATGTATTCCACTATATTCCACATTCCAGATACCACATTCCGTATTCCATATTCCACTTTCTACATACCACATTCCAGATTCTATATTGATTCCATATTCCAGCCCTGCACAAGCTGAGCTCCAAGCTGGACTTTGGGGTGATTTCTGGGCTCCTTGGCCCATCCCAGCCTCCCTCCGGGCTCTGGGTGCTCCTAACTCAACTCCACGCCCCCAAGGCCAACACTAACCCTGGTTTTTGCTGGAACAGGGATCCAGCCCCTCCCTGCCAGCTCCCCCCGTGCCCAGGGCTGCCTTACCCCCTTGTCAATGGTGTTGGTTTGGCAGATGGTGCCCTCGGCTGCGGGGATGCTGTTGGTGATGCAGCGATTGCTTTTGCTCAGACACCACAACTCGCTGCAGACTTCCTGCAAACAGGGGGATTTGGGGGAGAGAAGGGCAGCGGGGAGGAGAGACAAAGAGACAAAACCTAGATTAGGATTTGCTTGCAGCAGGGGCAGCGTCACGCCCGGGAGGAACTGGCTGGGTGGGACTTGGGGATATCATGGGGACACCATGGGGACACCGAGTGCCTTCAGCATGGTGGGGGCAAAATAGGATCAAAATAGGATCAAAACCTGCCAGGTGCTGCCAGCTGTAGTTGACACCTTAGGATTTTAGTTTCTGTATTTTTCATGTATCAGTTATCCTGTAATTCTTCAGTGTATAACTCTGGACTCCATACAGGGTGCTAAGCTGCTGTTCTCTCATTTTTAGACAAAACAATTCCAACCTAAGCTCCAACCTCAAGGACACCTTGCTGTCTCAGGCCCCAAGATATGTAAACAGCAGTGAATTGGGGGAGCAAACTTGGAGTAATTGACTTCATTACCTGAAGCTGTAATAGGAGGATTAAACTTTGATATGCAAATGAACAAAACTTATAAAATATCAAAAACTCGTGACCCATTGTCCGTTTTGGGTGTAGCCCCTGGGTGGGCTGTGATTGCCCTGCATGCACCTGAAGGCCTTCAATAAATAGAACTGCTTTTTATTCTCTTAACCTTGTCTAGCCTCTGTTATAGCCAAGCCCCTCCAGGCATCCCAGTCACCCCACAGCCACTGACAGCTCTCCCCCTTCCCTGGGCTCAGCCCAAGCCCTCCTGGGGTTCCCTGGGTGTGGAGGTTCCCCAGGCTCAGGCGGCAGAGCCAACTCCCAGCCAGCCCATGGCACAGGGGACACCTCTCCTCAGACACCTCGGTGATACCTGAGCCAATCCCACTGTCCTTGTCCCCACCCCTCTTGCCAGGGCTGAGGGATGCTCCCAGGGATGGATCTGTGCAATGGGGACTGAGCTCCTGCCAGGAGCATCCCAAAGCTGTGTCCAGAGCTGCCTCTGGGAATCTGGAGCTCCCTGGGGCACTGACAGCACAGCTGGAGATGTCCCTGCTCAGTGTGACAACCTGGCTGCTGGCCATCTCGAGCCAGCCTGGGAATCCCAAAGGGAAGACTCCTCTGGAAGATTCAGAGCTGTTTGTGGAATAATCAAAATAAATCCAGATCCTTAAGCAGCTCCAGAACTGGGCAGCTCTGCTCTCGGTGTCTGCTCGGTGCAGTTGTGTTAACTGGGTGACACTGAGGACTCCAGACCTCCTTCCAGAACGTTTCCTTAGCCACAGATCCTGAGGTCCAACCCATCCTGACCTCTCAGAGCTCACAAAAATCTTCCTTTGGCTGTTCCAGGAGTCACCCAAAAGTGAAATCAGAAAGGCCAGGCCCTTTGAAGCTGCTGTGTCACTCAATGCCCCAGGCTGGATTTCAATCCCTGCAAACTGCAAAGCAACCCCTAAAATCTCATTTCCTGAGTTTGCTGCCTGGTCCCCATCCTGCTCCTATTCCTGCTGAAATGACCTGTGGAAAGCTTGCTGCTTTTCAGGGAGCAGCTTGCCATGATTTAGGGAAGTGTTAAACAGGTTCACGAGTCAGTGAAGGAAACTGTGAGCTGCCATGGCTGCTGCTGCTGCCACACTCCAGCACACAGCAATGCCACTGCCATGGAATCGTGGAATTCAGGCTGGAAAAGCCCTCTAAGACTGGCAAATCCAACCATCAACCCCACACTGCCAGGCCCACCACTTTCACCATGTCCCCAAATGCCACCTCCAGAGATTTTTTGAACACTTCCAGGGATGCTGACTCTAACACTGCCCTGGGCAGCTCAGTCCAATGCCTGATAATCCTTTCCATGAAGAAAGTTTTCCAAATATCCAGTCTAAACCCACCCAGGAGCAGTTTGAAGCCGTTTCCTCTTGTGCTGTCACTTGTCACCTGGGACAAGACTGACCCCCCAGCTGTCCCCTCCTGTCAGGAGTTGTGCAGAGCCACAAGGTCCCCCTGAGCTCCTTTTCTCCAGGCTGAGCTCCCTTCTCAGCTCCCCCAGCCTCTCCTGATGCTCCAGCCCCTTCCCAGCTCTGTTCCCTTCCCTGGACATGCTCCAGCCCCTCAGTGTCCTTGTCGTGAGGGGTCCACAACTGTCCCCAGAATCTGGGGGAGACAATCCCTGCCCTGTTTGTCCTGCTGGCCACACCACTGCTGCCACAAGCCAGGGTGCTCTGGGCATTCTCGGCCACCTGGGCACTCACTGTGCTCCTGCCTGGCACAGCAACCTCCTCGCTGCCCTGGGGAGAGAGTGACCCAGCTCTGGCCGCCTGTCCTCGGCCAGGTGACATCCCGATCATCCCCCCCGGCATGGATCCAGCCTTCCAGCCCTGAATTCCTGATAGATCCAGTATTCCATCCCCACATTCCTGCCCCGGCTGAGCCGGAGGAGTGGCTGATTCAGCGGCTGGGAATCCTCTGGGCTGTGGGGGGAAAAGGGATGAGCTGGGATTGCTCTGCTGCCCTGCAGCTGCCGGGGCAGCTGGCAGAGGGAACCCTGCAGGGCTGTGCCAATCCGGGATGCAAAGGGAATTTGGCTCCTGCTCCTTTGCCCAAGCCTGGCTGCAGCTGAGTTTAAGCAGGCAAAGGAGAGAGCCTTGCCCATCTCCAGCCCTTCTGGCAGAGCCAGAGTGATGTTTGGGAAGCAGGAGCCTTTCTGTCTGTCACCAAGGGCTTCCTGGGGACTTCCCAGCTCCAATTCCTGGTTGGAAGGGACCTTAAAGATCACCTCATTCCAACCCTGGACACCATCAGGTTGCTCTGAGCCTCCTCCAGCCTGACCTGGAATCAGCGACTCTCCATCCTCATCCTCATCTCTCTCCATCCCCATTCCACCCAGGAGTCACCCCTCTCCTGGCTCCATCCCTCTGCAGCTCATTTCCAGGGGCACAGGATGGGTGGCTCACACCCTGACCAGGATTTACCCACACACAGTCAAACCCTGGCATCCCCTGGGTTGTTCCCAAACCACGCCAGGGCTGGAGGGATCACCCCAGGGACATCTTTTGTCATCCTTGCGTGCACAGGAAGCATCTGCCTGGGCTAAAAATTACCTGGGAAATGTGGGAAGTTCCCATTGCCTGCCTCTGGCTCAGCTGGGAGGGGCACAGACCCCGCTGGGTGGCACTGATGTGGGACACCACAACCAGGTTCTCTGGATCAGACTGCTCCTGCTGCATCTGCCCCACACCCAGCAGGCTCTGTGCCCCTGGGCCATGGTCAAGGCACCCCTGGGCTGTGTTGAAGGCACCAACTGGGCCCTTTTCTCAGCAGGATGAGCTGGTGAGGCCCCACGAGCAGGGTGAGGCTGGACCAGCCTGGCTCACACCAGAGCATTCCCACAGCTGGGATCTGTGCAGAAACCAAACCCTGCGCTGATGTGTTTGCTCCTTCACAGCTTCCCAGGGCAAGGACTGGGGCTGGAAAATAACTCCAAGATCACTGAGTGCCACTGTTGACTGATCCCCAAATTTTCAACCAAGACAGAGCCCTGAGTACCACAGCCAGGCCTTCCTTGGACACCTCCAGGGATGGGGATTCCAAACCTCCCTGGGCAGCTCCTTCCAGTGCCTGACCACCCTTTCCATGGAGAAATGTGTCCCTGCTGCCTGTGCATCACACTGCTGGCTCCTGTTTTCCTTAGAGGAACATTAAGGGCTCAGGCAGCCCTTCCTGCAGAGGTTCCCTCACCACTCTGCACTGATCCTTGGCAATATTTGGGATGTTGGGAGCAGCAAAACGCCAGGCTGGGATCCAGGGAGACTCTTTCTCCTGGAACAACCTTTCCTTTCACTATTTTCCAGGGTTCAAAGACCAGGGGACAGCAGGGAGGTGGCTCAGGTGGGCAGGAACCTCCAGCCCATCCCTCAGCTCAGCGGGGAGACTTTTTGTCTTTGTATGAGCAGCACAAGGAGTTCTTCAAAGGATTATGGAAAATATGGAATCTTAGACTTCTTCTGAGGATTATGGAAAATATGTCCCTGTGCAAAGAGAGAGAAGCCTGCATGAGGGGACCTTGGGGACCAGTCAAGGCATCAGGCCGAGGCAAGAAATCTTCCCATGGGATCAATCTGACCCAAACTGAGCTGGAACCAACATTTCTGGACAGGACTCCCCTTCCTGTGGGGGAAACACAGCATGGAGCTCACCGGGGACACAGCAGAGCCCCTGGTCTGGAGCAGGACAGCGATGGGGACAGCAGGGACATCCCCAGGGACATTCCCACCCCCTGTCCCCCCTCCTCCCGCCCTGGGAACCGATAGTAAAGCAGGAAGGCTCTCTACCCCGTATTTACACTGGCGGGATTTGACTCCGTACTGGAAGCGGCATTGCTCGTCAGCGTCGTACGCCTGGCCTGGAGCCACCGTGGGGTAGATGAAGTCCTGCTTGGGAGGAGCGTTGTTGAGGCACAATCCCATCCCGGAGCTGAAACCAGAGAGGGGATCAGAGAGGCTGTGAGAGGGAGCAGTGAGGTGGGGATCAGCTCTGCTGGCTCTGCTGGGGCTGGGCTGCTTGGGGACATGAATTTGGGTTTGCGCTGGGCAGGAGAAAGGGCTCTGAAATCCTTGCTCCAGGATGGGAAGCACATCCTGGTTCCAAGGTGACTCTGGAGGTGTTGATCTGGGGGTTCATACAATCCTGGAATATCCTGGGCAGGGAGGAATCCACAGGGATCATCAGTCCAAGCCCTGGCCCTGCACAGACACCCCAACAATCCCACCCTGGGCATCCCTGGCAGCATTGTCCAAACGCTCCTGGAGCTCTGGCAGCCTTGGGGCAGGGACCATTCCCTGGGGAGCCTGGGCAGTGCCCCAGCAGCCTCTGGGGAAGAACCTTTCCCTGAGATCATCCCAACCCTGACCCAGCTGCAGCCATTCCCTGGGCCATTGCCAGCCCCTGGTTGTCCCCATGGCAGAGTGCAGGCAGCTGTGCCCAGCCAGGTGAGCCCAGCCAGGTGTTTCCAGCACCCTCAGGTGGGCACTGGGTGGGCAGCAGGGCTGTTCCCCCCTCCAGCTGTGCAGCCCCAGTGAGAACAGCTGGAGCCCCTGCACTCCAAGCCTGATCTCTGCTTCCAGAGCTTTGTAGGATCATCCAAATCTGGCAAGAAACACCTCTCCCTCCCCTTTCCTCGCTGCTCTCCGAGCTCCTACTAAATCACAGCCCCTGTCATCACCCCCAGCCCCAAATCCTGCCCACACCATGTCCCACTGGAGCTCCTGGAGCCTGGGGTGGCCAGCAGAGAGCACGAGGAGCTGGGATGAACTCTCCATCCTCCCTCAGCCCTGCCAGCAGCTCGGGGTCAGCGGAGGACGAGGCAGCCTGGCCGTGCAGGGTCACCGGCGTGGGGGACAGGCCTGGCTGCGGCCAAAGCTCAGCTGCCAGATGTGGGATTTGCTGCTGAGCCACGAGGTTTGGCTGAGCCGGGCAGGGCAGACGGAGCCCCTTGGGGAGGAGCCGTGGCTGCTCCTCTCGCTGAGCTCCCAAAGCTGAGCTGCTCTGGTGTTCAGAGTCCCTGGGGTTTCTCCTCACCCTGACCCCACACTGGGGCTGCTCCCAGTCAGCCCTCGACTCCTGCCCAGTTCTTCCATCAGCAGGTGCCAATGTCCGGCAAAAAACCTCAGCAAAACTGGTCTTGGCTAATTGTTTTGGGATGGAAACCTGGGGCTGCCAGAGCCCTGCACGAGGGTTTGGCTCAGGCACAGTGACAGCCTCAAAACTCTGGGATTTAGGAGCCTAAATCATGGGATCATGGAACGGTGTGGGCTGGGAGGGACCTTAAAAATCGTTTCATTCCACCCCCTGCCACGGCAGGGACAATTTCCACCGTCCCAGGCTGCTCCAAGCTCTGTCCAACCTGGCCTTGGACACTTCCAGGGATCCAGGGGCAGCCAGAGCTGCTCTGGTTAATCCATTCCATCCCCTCCCCACCCTCACAACAAAGAAATTCCTCCTAATATCCAACCTAAACTGCTCTCTTTTAGTTTGAAACCATCCTCCCCCCTTGTCCTGTCCCCTTTCCTGAATCCTAAAGGTGCTTTGGGAAAAAAGAGAAACAGAATTTTCCCCTGCTTTGCTCATTCATTCCCACTGAAAACTCTCCTCACTGCCTGGAGGAAGTGCCTGCACCATGGAGACCAAATTCTGCCTCCAGATCCTCCTTCCCCACCACTCCAACCCCTCTCTGCAATTCCTGGCTGGACGTCAGGACAATCCAAAGGCCTCCAGAAGCTCCTGATCTATTTGTGAACCTTACGGATGTGGGAAACCCTAATAAACTCCAATAAAACCCAAATAAAACACTCCCAGCTGCAACATAAATGGGTTTAGACGTTCAGCAGGCAGGAAAAACAAGGGAAAGTCAAAAGGAAGGAAAGCACATGGCTCTGGGGCCAGGATGAGGTGCTGGCAGATGAGAGAAGGTGCTGGGGGATTTGGGTGCTTTGTTTGGCTTTCCCCCCTCATCTCAAGAGACTGGGGGAGGCTGGAGGGAGGGTGAGGAGAGGTGGATTCCTTACTCCAGGAAGCTGGTGATGTAATCCCTGCTGCAGGTGGACCACACGAAGGGGTTGGTCTTCATGGTGATGTGAGCTGCCATCAGCTTGGCTGTCTCCTGCCCCCGGGAGCCACAGCTGTTGCCGACGCCGTCGTGGTTCATGCCGAACCTGGAAACCACCAACGGGATCATCAGCTGGGGTTTGGCCCATCTGCCTCACCCCCAGCAGGGATTTCCAGCTCCTTTCGGCAGGAATGACCCAGCTGGGGGCTGTCCTGGGGAAGCCTGATGATTTTTGCCTTTTTTTTACAAACCCTTTTGTACATTTTTATACCCTTTTCCTATTCTCTGTTTCCCTGTAACCCTTTATACACTTTTTGTACCCTTAGCCTGCATGCTTGTAATTTTTGTAGTTTGATATTTTAGCTTAGTTTGGGGTCCTGCAAGGCAGGAAGACCAAACATCCACAGTAGGAAGCCAGAGAGCTATATATAATCTCAAAACTTGAGGTTTTAACCTTGGTTGAAACCTCCTCTCTGGAACATATTTTATAAACTGGGGCTCTAGCCTCCTTTAGGGGGTGTGATTAGAATAGCAAGACAATTACTTCATTCATTAAGTTTCTAATTGAGGGATTTCAGGGAGGATATGCGAATTTGCAAGGTCCGTACAAATGTATGCACATCATCCAGGGCGTGCATCTCGGCGTGTTCCACCCTTGCAGAGCTGTGCACCTCAGATCCCATGAAAACACTGAAATAAAACCCTTTTACCCCTTTCTAGCCACGTCTGTGTCATATTCCTACCAGCTGAAAGGCAACCCTGGGCTGCACTCACGTGTGGCCAATCTCGTGGGCGATGGTGAAAGCAGTGGCCAGGCCGATGTCCTCGTTGATGCTGCAGCTCCTCTCGCGCTCACACATGCCACCCACGGGGGCCA
>VZRM01003293.1:106069-128325 GCA_013397955.1 Grantiella picta | reverse complement strand
GATATTTTAGCTTAGTTTGGGGTCCTGCAAGGCAGGAAGACCAAACATCCACAGTAGGAAGCCAGAGAGCTATATATAATCTCAAAACTTGAGGTTTTAACCTTGGTTGAAACCTCCTCTCTGGAACATATTTTATAAACTGGGGCTCTAGCCTCCTTTAGGGGGTGTGATTAGAATAGCAAGACAATTACTTCATTCATTAAGTTTCTAATTGAGGGATTTCAGGGAGGATATGCGAATTTGCAAGGTCCGTACAAATGTATGCACATCATCCAGGGCGTGCATCTCGGCGTGTTCCACCCTTGCAGAGCTGTGCACCTCAGATCCCATGAAAACACTGAAATAAAACCCTTTTACCCCTTTCTAGCCACGTCTGTGTCATATTCCTACCAGCTGAAAGGCAACCCTGGGCTGCACTCACGTGTGGCCAATCTCGTGGGCGATGGTGAAAGCAGTGGCCAGGCCGATGTCCTCGTTGATGCTGCAGCTCCTCTCGCGCTCACACATGCCACCCACGGGGGCCAGGCCTGGGGAGGGGACAGAGCTGTCACACGGGGCCACCACAGGGCGTCTGAGGGGACACAGGGGGTGGGGATGATGCCTTAGGATTTTAGCTTCTCTATTTTTCGTGTATCTGTAATCCTGTGATTCTTTAGTGTATAACTCTAACTCCACACAGGGTGCTAAGCTGCTGTTCTCTCATTTTTAGACAAATCAATTCCTCTCTAAGCTCCAAACTCAAGGACACCTTAGTGTCTCAGGTCCCAAGATATGTAAACAGCAGTGAATGAATTGGGGGAGCAAACTTGGAGTAATTGACTTCATGACCTGAAGCTGTAATTGGAGGATTAACCCTCAATATGCAAATGGACAAAACTTATAAAGTATGAAAAACCTGTGACCTGCTGTCCATTTTGGGTGTAGCCCCTGGGTGGGCTGTGAGTGCCCTGAATGCACCTGAAGGCCTTCAATAAATAGAACTGCTTTTTATTCTCTTAACTTTGTCTAGCCTCTGGTTTGGGTAAGCCAGGCATGCCCGATGTGTGTCACACACTAACGCTGAGCACAAGCAGTTCCCTCCCACCTTTGCCCTGGATTTTGGGATGAACTCGTGGCTGCTACGGTTGGTCACTCAGCACTGATGCTAAATTAAGAGCGACAGGCTCAGAAATGCTAAGGAAGGGTCAAAATGCTCTGAATTTCATATCCAAAGTGTGCAGAGCAGGAAGTCCTTGGCACAACATTGGTGCTGGTGGGGGGAGAAGCTTGGATCAGCTGCAGCAGCTCAGGGACATCCAAACCCAGACAGGGACAGCAGAGCCAGGATCCAACCTTGGTTCTGCCTGGCACCCACCAGGAGCCCAGCCTGGCTCCATCGGGAGGACTGGATGATGCCAAAATTCCCCCTGAATTGGGACAGGAAATGCCCTCAGCCCTCTGCCCACCCCACCAGGACAGGCTGTGCCAGTGGAATGATTGCAGCCATCCCAGCACCTCCAGCCTCAGCTCCCCTCCAGACTGCTCCTCTGCCGTCCCATCAGGGCAGAGATCCCCCAATTTCCCCTCTGCACCGCAGTGATTCGGAGCAGAAATCCTTCCCTGCCTGCTCAGTCCAGACCAGGGCAGGACAAATTGGGAGCTGCAGGCAGGGAGAGCTGCAGGGTCTGGGAAAGGAATGGCACAGCTGGGAAGGGGAATGGCACAGCTGGAAATGGATGGCACAGCTGGAAAGGGGAATGGGAGAGCTGGGAAGGGGAATGGAACAGCTGGAAGGGGAATGGCAGAGCTGGGAAGGGATGGCACAGTGGGAAGGAATGGCACAACTGGGAAGGGGAATGGGAGAGCTGGAAAGGGGAATGGAACAGCTGGGAAAGGGAAATGGCAGAGGTGGGAAAGGGAAATGGCAGAGGTGGGAAAGGGGATGGCACAGCTGGGAAAGGGATGGCACAGTGGGAAGGAATGGCACAGGTGGAAATGGATGGCACAACTGGAAAGGGGAATGGAACAGCTGGGAAAGGGAAATGGCAGAGGTGGGAAAGGGGATGGCACAGCTGGGAAAGGGATGGCACAGTGGGAAGGAATGGCACAGGTGGAAATGGATGGCACAACTGGAAAGGGGAATGGCAGAGCTGGAAAGGAATGGCACAGCTGGAAAGGGGAATGGCACAGTGGGAAAGGGGAATGGCAGAGCTGGAAAGGGATGGCACAGTGGGAAGGGACGGCACAATCCACCCTCACCACGTTGCCGAGGCTCTGTGCTGCTGAGAGCTGCTGTCCCAGCTCCACTCACCCAGGGTGCCGCAGGGTTTGTTCTTGTAGATGCAAATGTCATACCTGCAGGGGAGAGAAGGCAGCGTTGGGGACACGGCTGAGTGTGGGAGCTGCCATTTCACTGCTGTGTTCACATCCAAACCCCATCCAAGCAGCCCATGGAACGTTTCTGGGATGGAAAGCACCGGTGGTGACAAACACCTCTGCTCCTGGTTGGACAGCACTCACTGTCCCCAGGCTGAGACTTACTGGGGGTTTTGAACAATGGGTTCTGATAGGCTGGCTTCTGGGGAAATGTAGTGGGGGAGAGTGACCAGGGAAGGGAATGGAGCTAGGGAAGGGGCTGGAGCACCAGGAGAGGCTGAGGGAGCTGGGAAAGGAGCTCAGCCTGGAGAAAAGGAGGCTCAGGGGGACCTTGTGGCTCTGCACAACTCCTGACAGGAGGGGACAGCCGGGGGGGGGTTTGGGCTCTGCTCCCAGGGAACAGGGACAGGAGGAGAGGGAACAGCCTCAGGATGTGCCAGGGAAGGTTTGTACTGGATATTGGGAAAATTTAATCATGGAAAGGGCTCACGGAATGATAATCCTTTCCTTCATGGATTATCTGGCACAGGCTGCCCATGGCAGTGGTGGAGTCACCACCCTTGAAGGTCTAAAAACATGGGCAGGTGTGGCACTTCATGGTTCAGTAGCCATGGGGGATTCAAAGGTTGGTCTTGGTGATCTTGGAGGCCTTTCCAACCTTAATGAATCCATAAATCAGCAGGGACAAGGCTATTCCAGGCTTGGAGCTCTTTTGGGAAGCCCAGCTCTGCTCACCAGCACTCCTGGGAGGCATGGGGCACAGGGGGAAGAGAACAGGGCCAACCTCGGGGCTGTAAACTCAGGTCTCTTGCAGGAAATTGCATCAATCAAATATAGAAGCACAGAACCAGGATGGTTTGGGTTGGAAAGGACTTTAAAAATCATCCCATCCCACCCCTGCCATGGCAGGGACACCTCCCACTGTCCCAGGCTGCTCCAAGCCCTGTCCAGCCTGGCCTTGGACACTGCCAGGGATGTGGCATATGAAACTCTGATTAAAAACAAATAAAAATAAGGAAAACATTTCAGTATGAAAACACGCTCCATTTCAAACCCCGCTGGGGTTACATGAAAGCACGCAAGTGATTTTTTTTACAGACTTTTTTTGCAGTTCAGTTCTTCCCTGAAAATTTTCCAAACCAACCCAATCCGGGTTGATTCAAGGTGACTCTTCCCTCTGTTCCCGGCCTCGACTGCCAGCCCTTGCATCAAGGAATCCACTGTTTGCACAAGGAAAAGCTCAAACGAGAAGAGGAAAAGCCTCTTCCAGATGGAAACGCAGCAGCCCCGAAATGGGAAGTTGTGGCAGCTCCAAATGAGAGCAGTTTGTGTTAGAGAGGGAATATTGTCATTTCCTGGCAGGGAGAAACATTTCGGGTTTGCAAAATGTGGGCTGAAAGGGGGCAGGTGAGATCTGTGTAGGGTGGGGGCAGCTGGGGGAACCAGGGGCAGCTGGGCTGGAGTGAGTTTGGGGTTGCACTGAGGACTGTGACCCCAGTGTGTGTTTGGGGACACCCAGGGGGAGGGCAGGATTAGGGATTGTGACCCCAGTTTGGTCTGGGGACACCCATGGGGTGAGGACTGAGGACTGTGACCCCAGAGCGGGTCTGGGGACATCCATGGCATGGACAGGTCCAGGGAATGTGATCCCAGAGTGGGTTTGGGGACACCCATGGGGTGAGCAGGACCAGGAATTCTGACCCTAGAGCGGGTCTGGGGACATACACCGGGTAAACAGGATCAGGGACTGTGACCCCAGTTTGGTCTGGGGACATCCACGGAGTGAGGAGTGAGAATTCTGACCCCAGATTGGGTTTGGGGACACACACTGAGTAAACAGGACCAGGGATTGTGACCCCGTGTGGGCTTGGGGACATCCACAGGGTGAACAGGACCAAGGACTGTGACCCCAGAGCGGGTTTGGGGACATCCGGCAGGACCCTCCGGCACCACTCGCCCCGGTGACCCCACGAGGACGAGGCGAGAAGTGCCAGCACACGAGGGGTTAAGTGGCCATTCCCTCCTGTCCCTCTGGCGCTCCTAGAAGTGTCCAAACCTCTCCCCCTCGGCAGGAAACCGCGCGAGTGCACAACACTTGTTGCTTTGTTTCGAGCGAACGAACGCCTTTAAAGCCTTCGGAGGCTCTGCTTTGACAGGAGAAAAAAGCCCGGAGCTCAGCAAGATCTTATCGGGACACCGGGAATTTCTGGGGCCGGATGAGCTCTCCAAGCCCAGCGAGCGGCTCCGGGCTGCTGCCAACATCTGGAGGGAGCACGGCGAGCTCGGAGCTGGCGTTTGCATCCCACACGAGGGGAGGGAGGGCAGGAAAAAGCTGCAGCCCCCTCGGGAGGGGGGAAGTCTGGGGTTGAGGGGGTTTTGTCGCTCCTCTGTGGGGTCTCAGCCATGGAACTGGAGCCAGGAGAAAGAAACAGCTCCCACTTGGAGGCTCCCCTCTCCAGCACTTGCATTTCCTGGCTTTCTTCCACTCCGCAAGACAGGGGGGAAAAGGCACCGAAAAATCGTGGGTTTGCCTTTGCCCTCTCCCGGGATGTTTTGCCACTGCCCAAGCAGGGATTTGTGGGTGCTGGAGGGACAGCGCTGGACACAGCCAGGACTGCCCAGAGCTCAGCATTCCCTGTCCCCTCCCAGCAGCATCCTGCAGCCTTCCAGCCACTCTGCCATTCCTTCTGATGTCCCTGTGACCCTCTCTGTGTCCTCCTTCCTTCTGAAAATTCATCCATCCAATGGAAAATCAATCAAATCCCTGCATCCATCCCTCCATCCCTCCATCCCTTCATCCATCCATCCCTCTCACCAGCCATCATCAGCCACTCTGCCATTCCTTCTGATGTCCCTGTGACCCTCTCTGTGTCCTCCTTCCTTCTGAAAATTCATCCATCCAATGGAAAATCAATCAAATCCCTCCATCCATCCATCCATCCATCCATCCATCCATCGCCTTCCAGCCGCTCTGCCATTCCTTCTGGTGTCCCTGTCATCCTCTCCTCTCTTTTTTCTTTCTTTCCTTTTTTCTTCCCTCCCAATGTCCCTGTCACCCTCTCTGTGTCCCCCTTCCTCCCAGCTGTCCCTCCCACCCCTCTGCTGCCCCAGGCTTGAGCACCCTTCAGTTCTGATGGATTTTTTTGTCCCTCCCGCAGCTCTTGGGCTCTGACCCATCATCCAGACCCCTCTGCTGACCCTCACTGCCATGGGATCCCGCTGGAATCCTCTTCCCCTCTCAGAGCAGAGGCTGGCAGGGCTCTCCATCCCAGCAGGAAGCTCCAGGACTCCAGGACGAGCTCCCACACCTGCCCAACGTGGCCTTTTGGGGCAGAAACTCCCCGTGGCTGCAAACTGAGCTCCTTGAGAGCTCATCAAAGACTGAGGGAAGGCTGGAGGGTGATAAAAACCGGAGTGGAGAGTGATACCAAACTGAACTGCAATCATCTGCATGGATCGAGGGCCAGGAAGGCTCGGATGAGCCTGGGGACAGCTGCCACCCCCGAGGGGACAGTGCTTACCGGGTGATCAGCACGGCCGTGTCGTGGTTGGCGATGCCGTTCTCGGGGATGGCGTTCCCGTTGCCGTTCCTGTTCACGATGGATTTCTGCCACTTGCAGAAGCTGTCCAGCGATTTCCCGGCGTGGTGGTTGATCTCCAGCGTGGGCTGGAATGGGAGCAAAGGGACAGTGTGTTCCCAGGAGAGCTCTGATGGGAAGGATCTGCCTATTCTGCGCCAGCAGAGCACTGACACAGCTCCAGATGCCCCCAATTCTCATGGGGAAGCAAGAAAAGTGGGACTTTAGGAGGACTAAAGCTGCTTAAACATCTTTAAAATCGCCTCATCATAGAAAAAAAATCAGATTCCCAGAGGTGTCTTCAACCCAGGTGGAGCAGCCAGACTGCACTGGGAGGAATTCCTGGGAGTGACATCCAGGGGGATACAGATCCTCCAGGGAAGGGCAGACAGAGGAGCTCAGCAAAGCCCAGCTTACCTGATCCTCGGTGAGCAGGATCAGCCGGGTCACCAGGATATTGACTATATTGCCCAGACTCGAGTCCTGGAAAAGTTTGGCAACCTGACCTCCAAGAAACAAGAAAAGAGGAGTCTTAAAAATGAGCTCTGTGGCCGGGGAGGGCTGGGTACTGCAGGGAATCGGGGCTGGGGTCTGAACACAACATTTTTGGGAAGCAGGGATGGGTTTAGGACTCCACGCCACCACCTGGGTTGCAGAATCCCTTAAACCACGATCAGAGCTCGGAGCAGTGGAGCCAAAATCCCGCAGCAGCTGCTCCTTGCCCGGAGGCCAGGTGGGGAAAACCTCCACTGCTGGCGTTTTGTGCAGCGCCGGGGATGGAGATTTGCTGAGGGAAGGGCACGGCATTCCGGGGAATTGGGGAGGGCACGGCTTCCATCGGGAATCGAGAAGGGCTCAGCATCCCCAGGGAACTGGGAATGACGCAGCATTCCCAGAAATCGGGGAGGGCTCAGCATCCCCCGGGATCAGGGAGGGCACAGCATCCACCGGGATCTGGGAATGACGCAGCATTCCCAGGGATTGGGAAGGACTCAGCATCCCCAGGAATCGGGGAGGGCACGGCATCCATCAGGAATCGGGAAGGGCTCAGCATCCCCCGGGATCAGGGAGGGCACAGCATTCCCGGGAACTGGGGAGAGCACGGAATCCATCGCGAATCGGGAAGGGCATGGAATCCACAGGGGATCAGGGAGGGCACAGCTTCCATCGGGAATCGGGAATGGCACGGCATCCCCAGGAACCGTGCAGGGCTCAGCATCCCTCGGGAATGTGCTCCTGCCGGGCGTTGCGGAGCAGATGGAACAGCTCGCGCCGGGATCGTTCGGAAATCTGGCTTTAGAAATGCGAACCATGGAAAGCGATCCCGCGGACCAAGAGCCCTCCGGAGGGGCTTCCAGAGGGCTGATGGAGAACCTCCAAGCCCATCTCCCCTCGCAGGAGGATCCAGTTCGGGCTGTCCACGCACGCAGCCCTGCAGTGCCCCAAAGCAGAGCTGCAGCTCGGGGATTCCTGCAGAGCCGCTCAGCCCCAAGCGTGAGAGCTCCCCGGCCTTATGCTTTCCCATGTGTTTCCCAGCTTGCCCGGCCGCATTTGCAATGCTAATTTGGGAGGGGAGATGCTGCTCAAAGAAAGGCTTTTGTTCCCCAGCCCGGATCCGGCTGGGCACACAGTTTACCTCTCCCGGCTCTGTGCTCCTGCTGCTCCAGAAACAGGATTTCTGACCCCAAAGCCTTGCTCTGAGCCTGGGGAAAACCCACTGCCAGCCTGGAACAGATCCGATTTCCCCATTCCCACCCTGCTCCTTGCAGGAAAAGCTCCTTTTCCCCCCCGAGACATTCGGGGTGATGTGCAGGAGTTCTCCCCGAGGTTCACGGTGTGAGTTGTGGAGCAGAAAGGCCTTGCAAAGTGAGGTTCTTGCTGCCTTTGTAAAATCCTTGCTCACTTCTGCTACTTTGGCTAACTAGGAAAGCATTCTGGGAATGACTCAGCTGAACTAGAGGTGAAAAACAACTTACATAATTGTAAAATAATTATTAGAACCAATGAGTGCTCACACTGTGGGGCTCATTGTTGGTCACACCTGATGCTGTTCCTATCCTGGTCTGTGGTGGTTAAGCACATTTGTTGTGCCTCACAAGTATGGAAACTCATAACAAACTAACAGTTCAAAAACCCTGGATTTTTGCCATAAAGCGTCTTCCCCATCCCATCGAGGAGATGGTGTGTCTAACCTACAGGTGTGGGTGTAACACTTACAATATTCATGATGGCCAGGATGTACTGCTCGATGTCCCTGCGGCCGTGGTAGCCAACCATCATCTTGTCAGCCACCACCAGCGTCTCCACGTAGCGCTCGGTGCTCACCGACCTCTTCAGGGGCAGCTGCCCCCGCTGGCTGTGGTTGCCCGAGGGTTTCAGAGGGGAAGGTTTCAGTGTCCTCAGCCACCAGTGCCTCCCCTTCCAGGGCTTCTCGTCTGAGTGTTGGAAACAACAGCACTTTTAAAATTTTATTTTATTTCTCCGGTTAGGCTTGGTTTGGCTTCGCCATGGGGAAAGGAATTTTTTAAAAGTTTTTTAGGAGATGTATCATTGCTCTATGGAGATGGGCCTAACATATGAACAAAGTGGGAGTAGCCCAAAAGAGAGCCAGAAAGATAGAAGATCATCAATAGGACATCTGTGGCAATCGACAAACATCTGCCCCAGACCTCTGGCATGATTGGAGACAACTAGTCCAGAAAAGACTGACAAGGAAAATCATAGAAGGAAGACCTAATTAACATCACAGACGAAGAAATTCGGATCCTATAGGAAACTGAATACTGGGGGCTGCTCAACTCTGGACCAATGAACTTTGAAACAATACATCTCTACGAGCTCTAACTGCATAAAGTTTGAGGGGAAAATCCTGTAAAAACATGGAATGATTCTCTCTGCACAGCCGGGCTATGTGTGGAGGAGATGATTTCTGTGGCACATCCTGGCCTGAAATAAAGTAATGCCTTGACTCTCTAACATTAAAAACGTTGTTGGAGGGTTTTTGTTTTTCCCGCAGTTTCGGTGACATGAGGAGGGAACAGGATGGTTCTGATGCCCCCAGGAAGGAACTCCCAGCTCACATGGTGAGGGAAGGAAAGGCCATGGAAGGGCTCTTTGTGCACCAGTGTGGACCCAGAAAATGTCCCCAGTGCAGCCCAGGGCTGTCCCCAGGCTCCTGCCAGCCCTGCTGGCATCTCACCTGCCCTCCTGTCCCCTCCTGTCCAGCAGATCTGTGCCCATCCCATCACAGCCCCAAACCTGCACAGCCCTGCCCTCACCTCTGCCCCACGGTGGGTTTCAGGGGCTACACTGCCATAATCTGAAAATAAAACCCTTGCAGACCCTTTCCTCTCTCCTTTTCCTGCCAGGACCTGGATTCAGGACTTCGCTTTTCCACCACAGGAAGGACTGCAGTTTCCACAGCAGCAGCAGCTTTGTAGGACTTTGTTGCCCTGAGCCCAGGGATGTCCCCAGCAGGGCCATCAGCTCCAAACCCCCAGCCTGGAGACCCCACGGGGCAGGGGAGCTCTCTGGGAGACCCCAGCCCTGCTCCTGCCCTGCCAGCAGGACCAGCCGGATCCTCTTCCCTGCTGGATCATCAAACATCCAGCCAGGCTGGGAAAATGGGCAGAGCTCAGGCAGCCCCACAACCTCCTGGAGGTGCTCCAGAGCAGCTCCCGGGGGTGTTCAGGGATCAGGAATGCTGGGCAGGACAGGCTCAGCCCGAGGGGCGAGGGGACAGGGTGGCTTTGCTGGGGCCATTGCACTGCGGTTGTTCCAAACTGCCTTTGGCTCCCACTGCACATCTCAGCTTTCCAAGGAGCAATTAGGAGAAGGTTCAATTATTCCTGGAAGCTGGGGAATGTGGCACAGAGTCAGCACGAGGGGAGCCTGCTGGAGCTTCACCCAGTGCGGCTTTGGGGCTGGGATGGAGCAGGCCAGGGAAGCCCGGGGTGGCTCCAGAGGGGCTAGTGGCTCTGGGGACACTCAGAGAGGGTGACAATACCCTGATGTCCCCAGAGGGTCCATCCCTTCCAGCTGTGACCCCTCCTCTGCTCAAGTGTCACCTCTGGGGCTGTGGATGGACATCCTGGGGTGACACAAACCTGCAGGGGCAGCCAGGGCCAGCTCTGCCCTGCAGCCACCAAGTGAGCCATAAAAACCACGAGCCATGAACTCCTGCAGGGGTGACACCTCCCCTCGGCCTCACAGAGCCTCCCCAACCCCAGGGAGTCACCTCACACATTCTGGGGAGATGGAGAAACTCTGCTCACAGGGCCAGGGATTTGGGGCAGACTCTGGGACAGATCGGTGGGAAGGACAAGGACCACGAGGGCACCAGGACAGACCTGGTGGGTCCTTTTGGAAGGCAAAACCCTGTAGGTGCAGAAATGGGGTTGATGTGCACTCACCCCTCTCCCTAAACACCCCCAGAGCCCCCTGTGACAGAGCAAACCCCACATCCCTCCCTCTAAGGCACTTTTCCACCCTAACTCCAGCAGAGTTATCCTAACACAGACACGACCCGCAGTGACCAGACCCCAAAGCCAAGGCTGGGCTGGGCACACGTGAGCTGCGATTTCCCAACACTCTGTAAATTGGCCAGATATGGGAGGATTCTTCTGAAGAAAAATAAGAGGGTTTTTTTTCCATCTCTTCTATTCCACGCTCTATTTACAAATTTTAAAAAGTGAGGAGGAGAGGACGGGAACCTCCCAAAGCCCAGAAACGGGTAAAAACAAACAGCAAAAGCCTGAATTCAGGAGATAAATTTGATTCTTTGCCACGTGAAGAACCAAAACCAAAATCCACCAGGATTTTCCCAGCCTGTTTATGGTGGCATTGAGGAGGAAATAGCAGGATCACCTACCCAGCACTCCGCAGGCTGCATCCATGTGAGGGTACTGCAGGGACGAGCGCTTGTACACGACGTGGGGGCTGCCCTTGCCCTCTCCCCCCATGCTCACGTTGGCCCCAGGGCTCAGGGGCTCGATGAAATATTCCTCCTCATCCGCCACGATCACCCCGTGCTGCAGGAGGGAACAGAGGGGAGGATAACAGAGAGCTGGGGGGGCAAAGGTGCCTTCTCACACCGAGGGTTTTGCTGATTAAACCACAAATTTCTGGGGGCTGACAAAAGCTTTGGGGGATGCGGAGGAATCCTGCGTGAACTCTGAACTGAAGGAAGCTACAGAGCAGGGAAAACCCAGCCAGATGGTGGGGGATGCCTTGGGACATCTGTGTTCACTAAAGGCCTCTGGAAATCAGAGTCTTGCCGTGCTGAGTTATGAATGAGTTGTTTCCTATTCCACCCACTCGGTCTCAGCAGGATCCCTGTGGGATATCAAACACAGCAGCACCACTCAGCTCTGAGCTTGGCCTCCTGTGCTCCTAAACCTCCCCAGAAAAACTTTCCTAAGCAGCCTGGAGCTGCAGAGAGGGGTAAATACTCAGCAGCTTTGAGAACAGCCCAAATGTTTAAAATCTGGAGGCTGAGGAAGCAGAGACACAACCAGCAGAGCCCCAGGAACCTGGATGGGGCATCCCTTGTGCCCCTCAGATTGGCCACTTCAGGCTGAAGACCTGGGGCTTTGCTCCCTTCTTTTAGTTTTTTTTTCCTTTGAATGAATCTCAGCTGTGAGCTCTTTGCTCTCAGAGCAGACCCAGCTGTGAGGCAGTGACACGCAGGAGGAGCAGAGCCCGGTGGGATGATCCCCAAACCCACCAGGTGCTTGCCAGATCCCTCCTCTCCACCCTCACAGCAGCTTTCCCCCTACCCGGAAGGTCTGAGCAACCCAAAAATTTCTCAGAGCCCACCGCGAGCTCCATCCCTGTAACAACTCCTGGCACCAGATCCCCCCAAGAAATGTGGTGTGAACATCACCTGGCATGGCTCAAACACGATCCTGAAAGTCCAAGAGTCACCAGTGCTGGCTGTCACCCCCTCCCTGTGTGCCAACACTGCTCTGGGTGCAGAGACACCCCCGCCCTGCCACCAGTGCTGTCCCTGGGATGTGACAGCACTTTTCCTGAGCCCCCAGGATGGGGAGCAGGGAATTCAGTCCCTGCAGAACATCCCGAGGCCCTTGCATGGAGGTGATGCCTGATGATTTTTGCCTTTTCTTTTACATACCTTTTTATACGTTTTTATACCCTTTTCCTATCCTCTGTACCCTTTATACGCTCTTTGCACACTTAGCCCACATGCTTGTAATAGCTGTAATTTGATATTCTAGCTTAGTTTAGGGGTTCTGCAAGGCAGAAAGACCAAACAGTCACAGTAGGAGGCCAGAGAGCTCTGTACTACCTCAAACCTCAAGGCTTCAACCTTGGCTGAAGCCTTCCCTCTGGAACGTATTTTGTAAATTGGGCTCTAGCCTCATTTAGATGGGGGGATAATTAGAATAGGGAGACAACTGCTTCATTTATTAAGTTTCTGATTGGGGGATTTTAGGTAGATATGCTAATTTGCAAGGTCGATAAAACAGCATACACATCACACAGGGTGTGCATCTCGGTGTGTTCCAGCTTTGAAGAGCTGTGCACCTCGGATCCTGGTAAAATACCGAAATAAAACCCTTTTACCCCTTTTTAACTGCCTCTGCATCGTATTTCTACCAGCTGAAAGGCAACAGAAGTACCACCCAGAACAGCCTCCCTGCCGGCTGTCACTGGCAGAGCAGAGCCTCTCCGGGGGTCACTCTGTCCCTCCGGGGCTGTCGCTGTCCCCTCCCGGCCCGGGGCTCAATCGGGGCAGTGTGTGCAGCCAATCCCAGCCCCATTGCCGGGGGATTTCCTCCTGCTCTGCTGCTCTTGGCTCAGCTCCACCTTTTCCCACACAAGCGAGGTACTGTGAGGTGACCCCGGTTGGGAGAGGCGGCTGGCAATGCTGCCGGTTATGGGATGGGGAAGGAGGTCACCCAGCCCGGGGCAGAGAAAATCCTGCCCCAAACCCATCCGGCTGCAAAAGGGGAATTCTCACTCCAAGCTCTGCAGAGGAACCCTCCAGCAGCGAGGGGGATGTCACAGGGGCTGGCAATTGTCCCATGGCTGACCCCGAGGCCTGAGCTAGGAGGGACGTGACGCAGGGCTGGTGAAGGGGGCGGTGAGAGGTCCTGGGAGAGATGCCTGTGGTTTGTGGGCGAGCTGGACTGGACATCCTGTGGGTGATTCAGCCAGGTCAGCTGCAGAGCGAGGAGGAACTGCACTGCCAGCTCACAATGCACTGGGGAAAGGCACAGCCACAGCCTGGGCTTGGCTCTCCTGGCTCCAGAGGGGACAGCAGGGTCACCTGGACATCCCTCCAGCTCTGCTCATGCTGGGCTCAGGGGGTTCCCGGGGGAAAGCTGCCCTGCATCCCTGGCAGTGCCCAAGGCCAGGCTGGACAGGGCTTGGAGCAGCCTGGGACAGTGGAAGGTGTCCCTGCCATGGCAGGGGTGGCACTGGATGAGCTTTAAGGTCCTTAAAACCATTCTGGGATTCTCTGATGGAGACCTGGCCTTTCAGCTGTTCCTTTGACACAAGAGGGACAAGAATGGCATTTCTCTCCTCACTGAGTTCTCCTGGCTGTGATTGTTTGATGGTAGCACATGGATTTCTTGGGATGAAACACAGGGATTGCAGCTCCTGGCCAGGCTGAGGCAAAGCTGCCCAGGCTGCTCCCTGGAGGCTTCCAGGGCCCTTCTGGCAGCTCAGAACTCAGAATATTCTGGAAAATGGACCCAATCACCCTTTGCTGCAGACAAAGGCCACTTGCTGGGATTGGGGCTGTCCTGTGCAGGACCAGGATGGGTTTTGATATCCTTGCGAGTCCTTTCCAGCTCAGGATATTCTGTGATTTTGGGAACAGGGTGACTTTCCCAGGTGAACCTGGAGCCCAGCAGGGTGTGGGGAATGCGTGGGGTGAGCCCTGTTCCCTGCCTGCCCTCGGGCCAGGGTGACAGAGCCTGTGGCAGGGAAGAGGAATCCCTGGGAGTGTGTCCAGACATTGGGAAGAGGAGTCCCTGGGAATGTGTGTGGATTGGCATCCATAGCTGATGTGCTGCAAGGGGAGAGTTTGGGTGTTCAAAAGCAAAGCGGGTCAAACCCAAACCTTGCAGGCCCAGGAATTCCTGAGGGATGTGGGAGTTGGATGCCTGATGATTTTTGCCTTTTCTTTTTATATACCCTTTAATACATTTTTTTATGCCTTTTATATATCCTCTGTGTCCTCTCTACCCTTAACCTACACGCTTGTAATTTCTGTAGTCTGATATTCTAGCTTAGTTTTAGAGTTCTGCAGGGCAAAAAGACCAAATATCCACAGCAGGAGGCCAGAGAGTTCTGTGCTATCAAAAACCTTTCAACCTCGGTTGAAAGCTTCTCTCTAGAACATATTTTGTAAACTGGGCTCTAGCCTCATCTGGAGACAATGTCTTTAAAATAAGGGGATATTACTTCATATATTGAGTTTCTTATTGGGAAATTCTAAACAAATTTGCAAAGTCCATAACAGTTGTATACACATTATACGGTAGGTGCATCTCAGCATGTTCCACTTTAAAGAGCTGTGCACCTAAAATCCTATTAAAATACCGAAGTGAAACCCTCTTATCCCTTTAACCTCATAATTCTAAGGCCAGCTGAAAGGCAACAGCATCACCTGGGCAAAGGTGGGTCAGGGCAGTGTCCCCTCCGAGGAACCTTCATTTGGGGACACTCTTCTGTCCCCATCTGTCCCCTCCAAAGTGCAGGGGAGCCTGCAGGGATGGCCCGAGGGGATCAGCTGTTCCTGATCACCCAGAGCTCGGCAAAACACCTCCCATGGCAAGTCCAGCCCCCTCTCTACCAGCTAAAAACATGCCAGACTCCTCCTGCCCGAATTCCTGACCCCAAAGCCCTCCTCCCCCATCCCCGCCGTGTCCACCACTCTGCAGGGCACAAGGACAGGGTTCAGGCAGAGGAGAGGCTGCTGGATGACCCTCTGTCCCTCTCTGGGCTTGGCTGCATTTTCCTCCAGACAGCTCTTGGTGCTTCTCCAGAGCCAAACACAGCCTGGGGATGGAATTCTCCCAGTTCCAAGCACTGCCTGCCCTGTGGATCAGCATCCCAGATTCCTCCGGAGCCATCAGCACCCAGCCCACCCTTTGTGAGCACCACGGAATTCTCTGGGGCTGCAGCAGAATGCCTGAACAAAGGAGTTCGTGCAGCTCGCAGTGCTGGCTGTGAGCTGGAAGCTTCAGACTCTGCGATATAATGAGTCAGATTCTCATTTCTGTTAATAACCCACAGCACTGTTCTGGCAGGCTCACCCAGCAATAAATCAAACGGGAATTCATTCCCGTTTGGAAGCTTTTCCACACTGCCAGAATGCTGCAGAGAGGTGGGGCTGGAGCAGAAATATGAACCTCGCCTGGAGAGCCTTTGTCCATCTTTCCAAGGGAGCCATCAGCCCTGGGATTCACTCACGGGGTCTGTTTGCTCCATCCCTCCATCTGGCAGCTCAGCAAATGTGCTGAGCGAGCCAGGAAGATCAGAGAATCACAGAAAAATAGGGATGGGAGTCCTCAGTCTATTCCCAGGGCTGGGAGAGCTAATGAATCATACCTGGAGGGGTTTTGAGAGGCTTTGGTCTGGTTTGTTTTTAAAGATCTCCCAAGATCGATCTCCCTCTCTCCAAGCAGAGCTCGGCTGTTCTTATACTCATGCCCACCACTAAGATTCCTTGCTGATATTTAGGACCAGGATGCTCAGTTTGAGCTGTCAGGGCTTGGAAAATCAACCACTCCCACCCTCCTTTCCTCAGCCCTGCTGGTTTTGAGAAAATACCACCTCGCCCCCTCTTGATGTTCCCTTTTTCATATTGAAAAACTGATTATTTCATCTTTTTTTCCCTCAGCAGTGACCTTTTTTTAGCTCCTGAAACGTGGACAGAAGCAACTGGGAACCCCAGGAATGCATCTGCAGTTGGAAGGATCTGGATGCACTTCTGACATTCCAGCAGTGCTGGGGAATCTCTGCACTTCTTCCTCACTGGTGCACACAAAGCATTTTTTGCTGCTGCTGTTGGAAGAGCTCGCTGAGAGCCAGGTCTGGATTATCCCATTCCAATGAAAATCAATGGGAAAATGCCCAGGAACTGGACTAGATGTGGAACAGGGATCAGGAACTCCCACGGATGGGATGAGGGATGTGTCTCTCTGCACCCTCTGATGATTGTGATCAAATATTCCCGCTCACCACCAATCCCAAAATTATCCCACCCCATGGGATGAGAACCTTATCTGCACACAAAACTGCACACACTGGGAAATAATAAATGAGTCTGCAATAGCTCATTTGGCAGATTCTTTGACCAGTGACTGGAACTAACGGGTTCGGTGTTGGAATTACTCAGCAAGGGTTCCCTCCTATCAGGAGGTATAAACTCCTCTATTTCAAGGTTTAGCAAAGGAGCACTGACGTTGCCTCAAAATTAATTGTAGACATCGGAGCAGAAACATGTAAGGAAACATATCTCTTACTCAAGGGAACTGGAAAGACACTGGGGTGAGGCCTGAGGACATCGCAGGCAATGTTTTCTAGTTTGCAAAGAAGGCCTCCAAAATTCCTTTGGGTTGTGTGAATGTGGTACTTTTGGAAAGCTGAAATTCTCGGTTTTCTATCCACAAAAATGAGATTTCTAGTTGAACGGGGAAGCACTCACTTCATCTTACCCCAACCCCAATCCCATCCCACCCGCTGGAGGCTCCGAGAAGCATCTCCAGCTGTCAGCCCCACCCCTGGCCAGCCCAGCCCACACTCACCAGCCCATTGCAGTTGCTGATGGCCACCTTGGAGCTCAGGTACTGATCCTGCAGGTGACCAGCGTAGTGACAATCCTCGTGGAAGTCGTGCTGCCAGTCCATTCCGTCCCTCTTCCAGTACTCCACCGTGAAGTGCTCGGCCAGCAGGTTGGAGTGCAGCGTCAGGTTGAGCAGGAACTGCGTGTGGTGGGCAGAGACTTTGTAGAAGACCTGCTGCTCCGAGGGCTCGTAGGGCAGCGAGCGCCGCGGCCGAGGCTTCAGCTGCCGGCGCATGTCGAAGGTCAGGAAGTCGCCGTTCTGGTCCACTTGGATGGGGAAGGCGATCTCATAGTGATCCAGGCTGGAGAGGAATTCCTCTGGGGAGGGAATGACACACGTGGGAATGACAGTGTTGGAAAATATGGCAGTTTAAAAATTTTGTGTATCTTTAGTCAAAGGGTTCTGTTCGTCTTTATCCCGGGAAAAGGAATTTTAGGTTTCTTTCCAGAGCATTGTTCTGCCAGGTGAGGTCTGATGGACTCAGCATATCAACAGACTGGAGGAACCCAAAGATAAAGAGCTATCAGCAGAACATCAGCTGGACATCAGTGGCTATCTACAAACAGCTACCCCAGAGCACCTCCAGCAGGGGTGAAGAAATCCTGGCCCAGAAAGAACTGATAGGAAAATTGAAGAATGAAAAATCTAATTAAGATCAGAGGTGAGGAGATTCAGATCCAATGGGAAAATGAATACTGGGCGTTTGCTCAGCTTTGGACCAATGAACACTGACCCAATACTCTTCTATGTATTTTGACTGCATAAAATACTTGAAAGATCTAGTAAAATCATGTATCATGGCATGATTCTCTCTGCACAGCCGGGCTGTGTGTGGATGAGATGATTTCTGTGGCACATCCTGGCCAGAACAACATCCTGGCCAGAAATAAAAGTAATGCCTTGACTCTCTAACATTGAAAATGTTGTTGGAGGGTTTTTGTTTTTCCCGCAGTTTCGGTGACAACAGCCTGGAAAGAGAGCTGAACACTCAGCAACGTCAGCCCAAGTGTGGCTGCAGCTGGTGCAGGTCAGGGTCCTGCCACGGTGTTCCAAAATTGGGATCCCAAGGCTCTGCAAGATCCTTGGCATATTCCCCAAATCATGCAGCCTGAAGAATTCTCGGGATATTCCCCAAACCTTGGGATATTCCACAAACCCTGCAGCCTACAGAATCCTTGGGCTATTCCCCAAACCTTGGGATCCTTGGGATATTCCCCAAACCCTGCAGCTTGCAGAACCTTGGGATAGCAGTTTTTGGAATGCAATTTTTTCCTCTGCAGGTGATGGAGAGAAACAGCCTGGCCCAAAGGGATCCCTTCAGGACACCCTGATTGCAGCTCTGGGCCTGGAGTATCCCAAATCCCTCAATCCCCAGTGGGCAGAGGGAGTCCAGGCTTTACAGAGTGCAGCTCTGGGCTTTGAAGGGTTATTTTAACCTGGATCCTTCCAGGAACAGACCCAGCCATGAGGTCTCTTCAAAAGGAGGCAGAAGGAACCTCAGGAGAAAAGTCTCCCTGCGGGTTCCTCAGGACATCTCCAGGGACCTGCTGACTCTGAGGACACAAAACCAGCACCACCCCAACCTCCCCAGCCAGAGCTGCAGGGGCACAGAGTCCTTGAAACGCCAATCCTGATGTCAAAATAAGAGAGGGTGACCAGAATTCCCCCAGCTGTGCTGAAAATGAGTAAGACAAGAAGTCAGACAGCCCAATTCCCCAGCCAGGGCTCTGTGACTCCATCCTGCCTTCCCAGCTGCCTGGGTTGGTTTTCAGCAGCTCCTCTGGGGAGCCTGGGGCTGTGAGGATGTGAGGTGCCACCCTTGTGCTGTGACAAGGTCACTGTCCCCAGCCCCTCTGCCCGCACTCACAGCACTCCTGGCTGTCACACGAATTGGATCCCTGTGGCAGAAATTCCTGCTTGTCAAAGGAAAATGTTCCAGATTGGATCTGAGCAGAGACCTGGCTGTGTCTGACAGCCTCAGCCCCACAGGCTGCGGCAGAAAATGGGAAATATCCACATGCTGGACAGGACAGCTCCTCCTCACTGAGTGCTCTCCTGAACCCCTGCAGGGTTTGAGCCTCCTGAGCCCTCCTGGGAGACGATTTTCCCTCTGGAAAAGTCTCCCAGTGCTTTCCGCGTCCTAGTTGCCGTTGTTTCCTGAGCAAACAGGAGGGGCCAGGCTGCTCCAGGGTGGCTGAGATTTGCCTGGCTCCACATCTCCCCTCAAAGCCTTCCCAGCCATCAGCAACTTGGATCCAAATTGCACTCTTACCACAGGGCAGCTCTGCAAAGCCTCCTGTTGCTCCAAGTGTGTTTTCCAGAGTGGTTTCCTTGGCCACCAGGACTGGGACAGTCCTTCCACCCTCTGGGATTAGGGATGAGCTCCCATCTTTCCCAGCCATGAACACTTCTGGCACCTCTGCCTTGCCACAATTAATGATTAGGGTTTTTAACTTCCCGTGCTCCAGCTCTGCCTGCATCCCAGCACCTCCCTGTGATGGGCCAGGCAAACAAGGGTGACTTTTTGCACTTAAGGAATGACTTCAGGCTTGGAAAAATTTGCTGTCGGAAGTGTTTTGTTTTCCTTTTCCCTCCTTGCAGTCCATGTGGGCTTGGAAAACAGTGAATCAGAAGGTGGTTTGTGCTTGCTGTGGCTACAGAGGGCCTGGGATTCCAGGCTGGAGGCTCTGATGCTGACCTGACAGCTCTTCCAGGGGCAAAAACGTGTCCAGAGCCTGAGGTGGCGTGTGAGAAGCTGGGGGTGGTGTAGGGTTGGACACTGCAGGTCCTCAGGGATGTCACCCTGGAAAGTGAGGGACAAAGAGAGTCCAAGAGCAGTGCCCTGCACTACATCAATGGGTTGGGAAGTGATGCTTTGGAGTGGGAATGTGCAAATGGGAAAAATGATCATAGAATAGAATCATGGAATGGTTTGGGTTGGAAGGGATCAGAGCTCATCCCATTCCACCCCTGCCATGGCAGGGACACTTCCACTGTCCCAGGCTGCTCCAAGCCCTGTCCAGCCTGGCCTGGGACACTGCCAGGGATCCAGGGGCAGCCACAGCTGCTCTGGGAATTCCATTCCAGGGCCTGCCCCCCCTCACAGGGAAGAATTCCTTCCCAACATCTCATCTCAGTCTAACATTCCCAAAATCCAGTGTCACACGTGTGACAGCTCTGCCGCCAGCCCTGTGTCCTGCGGACAGCAAAGGGAGACTTTCAGCACAGAACAGAGGTCACTGTCCTCGCTCAGTGCCACAGCTGCCTCCTTCCTCTGCCCTCAAAGTGGAAAATATCAGTTCAGGCTTGAAGAGATTCAGCTCTCTATTTCCCCAGCTCTGTGTAACCTTCCCAACATCACACACATCCCCCAATTCCATTTCCCTGCCTTGCTCCTGCTCCCCAAATCCCAACCCTCCATCCTGTGCCCTCTGCCCCTCAGGCACTTCCCAGTCCATGAATAGCTCCTGCAGATAAGCTCTGGTGTTCCCAGAGCCCTGTCAGGCTGCTCGGAAGGGAGGCTATAAAAAGCCTTTTCTCCAGGAAAACCTGCTGGTGGCTGGGCAGGACCCTGGGGGAGCACAAGGACAGAGCAAGGGGGAAAGCTGGGATGGAGGAGGGATGGGGAATGAGGAGAGGCACCTTGATGGTCCCATTTCTGGTGGAAATGGAGCAGGGATGGCACAGGAAGGGAAAGAGCACCGAGGGGCAGAGCAAAAAGGAGAGAGAGAAGGGGAAATGGAGGAGGGAGGATTCTGTTCCCCTCCTGAGGTGCTTCAAGCATGGAAAGGAAGCAGATGTTGGTGTTGGTGTTGGTGTTGTCACCCAAGGGGAGCCCCAGCTGCAGCCCAGCCACGATTCCCAAGGGATGGCTGTGGAAGAGGCTCTGGAATGCCCTGGCTCAGGGCGCCCTGAGCCCCACTGCATGCTGCCATTGTGTACCTGTGAGCTGGGAACAGGTAATTGTTGCGGTTTAAGGGATGTTTTAGCAGAGCTTACCAGGAGCTTCTCTACCCAGCCTGGTTCAGCGCCTCAGTGCACCAAACTGTCTCAGGGCTGGACACTGTGCTCTCACCAGCCAGCGAGCCAAAAGGCTAGCTCTGCTTTCTCTGGTCTGCTTCTACAACCGGCAGTGGTAAAGGAGGCGAGGAGGGTCGACACATCGTGTCCACGGAAGGTTTTACTCACATGGCTGCACCAGAGGCCAAAGGCCTCCCCTGGTGCACACACCATGTGTGCAAAGGCACATGTGCATGCAGGTCATGCTCTGTAAAATGGGAATATCTGCTCTGTGCCCGGAGTCAAACCAAGGGCCTGGCAGGAATTCCCTTTGGATTAAAACCCATCCAGCACTGGGAGCATGTGCTGAATCCTTGGTCAGAATCCCAGAATAGTTTGGGTTAGAAGGGACCTCAAAGCTCATCTTGTTCCCTCCCACTATCCCAGGTTGCTCCAAGCCCCATCCAGCCTGGCCTTGGACACTCCCAGGGATCCAGCGATTAGCCACAGCTGCTCTGGAAAAGTTGTTCCAATGATTCCAGCTGTTCCCTGAGCTGTTCCAAACGGCACCCCGAGTGTCCAGGTTACATCTGAACCTCTCTGCTGCCCTGCAGAGCCCTTCAGTGCCAGGCTGCTGCTCCCCACAAGGATAATTAGAGCTCAGGAGTGACACTCGGATCTTTCTCCTGCACAGACCAAACACCCTGATCTGGAGTGGGGTGAGAATTCTGCTCCAGAGCTGACAGGAGGGATTAGGGATCTGTCCCTGGGTCGAAACACTGCCCTGCACTCTCCAGCTGCTCCAGGAGATAACAGCACCTCGCCCTCTCCAAAGGGTTCTGAGGGGATTAGGAGCTCAACAGCCTGGGGAAGTGCTGGGGGACAGCAACAGCCTGTGCCAAAAAATGGGATCTGCCAGCAAGAGGAGCCCCTGGGACAGCAGGGACAGGGACTGGAGAGGAGAAAATGCCTCCTTTCCCTGGAGATGATGGAAAACCCCTTCCAGGGGAGCAGAAGGAGCTGGGCAGGAGCAGAGCTGGAGGCGACTCCATCTGCTCCCCCTGTACCTCCCCAGGCCAGCATTATGGGTTTCTGCCAGCAGCAGCAGGTGAATCCAGCTGCCCTCCCCACAGGAGGATCCAACAAGGGTGGATCCAGTTCCTCTCCCCATGGATGGATCCATCCAGCTCCCTTTCCTATGGGTGAATCCATCNCCCTACCTTGTGACTGGAAGGAGTAGCCGGGGAAGGTGGCCGCGGCCAGGCCGAGGGTGACAGTCCAGGTGAGGATTCTCCAAGCTGTGGCCATGGTCAGCGCCGCCAGTGCCGGAGCAGGGAGATCTGTGCCAGCTGGGAGGGCGCTGTCCCCACATGTCTCTCCCTCGGCCACCCCTTATGTCCAGAGAGGAGTCCCGGGTCGCTCCGCAGGCATCCTCGGCCGCTCCCTGCTCTCCCGAGGCCGGTGGGCAGCGAGTGGGCAGTGCCAGGACAGGCCGGCGCAG
>VZRM01003293.1:81692-100523 GCA_013397955.1 Grantiella picta | reverse complement strand
CACTGGGAGGAAGCAGCAGGGCCAGTGGGAGCACTGGAGTGTAATGAGGAGCACTGGAAATACTGAGAAACCAGTAGGAAACTAGTAGGAGACCAGTAGGAAAGCAGTGGAAAAACAGTGGGAAAGCAGTGGGAGCAACACCCCACAGCCACAGCACTCCAACAGCATTTCTGGGCTGGGTTATTTAAAGGAATGAAAGCCTCAAGGTTACTTTTTGTTGTGTAAAATTGGGAATTTACATCACTCCTGTAACCACACTGGGGCTCTTGGGGTTATTGGGGTGTCACATCCCACAGCTTGGTCCCCTTTGGCCCCAGGTCACCCTCCCAAGGGGCTGAGCAGCACCTCAGCCCCACAGCAGAGTTGTCCTGAGCAGCCCTACAAACCTCACCAGAGGGATTTCTGCTCCTCCAGCTGCTCCAGCCTGGGAGTTGTTCCACCACCTCAAGGTTTATCTTTGGGGGAAGAGCTGTGAGCACTGGGTTAACTCCACGGGCCTCATTTTCTATAGGGACCAAGTTCAGTGCAGCAGGGACTGCAGGAACTGGGATTGGTGGCTCAGGGCTGTGCCACCCTGTCAGCAGCAGCACCAGGTTTCTCAGGTTGCCCACACGGATCCCCTGCTGCCCTCTTCCCTGTTGCTGGGGTCCCAGCTGCCCTCCAGGTCACACAATGACCCCTTAGTGTCTGCAGCTCCTGGATGCTGATCCCAAAATGTCCTGACAAAACAGTTTCCTTGTCACCTGCCGTCGCCGCTTCACGGTTTTGGCTGTAAACCCTCAGCTGGAATCTGCCTTCACCCTTTCAGTGAAGAAATTTTTCCTAATAGCCAATCTGAACCTCTCCTGGGGCAGCTTGAGGCTGGGTCCTCTTGTCCCGTTCCTTGTTCCCTGGGAGAAGGGATCAACGCCCACCTGGCTGCCCCTCCTGCCAGGGAGTTATGCAGAGCCAGAACATTCCCCATGACCCTCCTTTTCAGGGCTGAGCCCTTTCCCAGCTCCCTCAGCTGCTCCTGGTGCTCCAGAATTACAGAATCATAGATTTGTGCATAGAACCACAGAATATCCTGAGCTGGAAGGACCCACAAGGATCATCAGTCCAAGCCCTGGCCCTGCACAGACACCCCAACAATCCCACCCTGGGCATCCCTGGCAGCATTGTCCAAACGCTCCTGGAGCTCTGGCAGCCTTGGGGCAGGGACCATTCCCTGGGGAGCCTGGGCAGTGCCCCAGCAGCCTCTGGGGAAGAACCTTTCCCTGAGATCATCCCAACCCTGACCCAGCTGCAGCCATTCCCTGGGCTCCTGTCCCTGTCCCAGAGCAGAGCTCAGCCCCTGCCCCTCCGGCTCCCCTCGGGAGGAGCTGCAGCCCCCGAGGAGTCTCCCCTCAGTCTCCTCTGCTCCGGCTGAACAAGCCAAGTGCCCTCAGCTGCTCCTCAGACCCTTCCCCAGCTCCGTGTCCCTCCTTTGGACTCTCTCCAACAGCTTTAGATCCTTCTGATCTTGTGGTGCCCAAAGTGCCCCCAGCTCTCGAGGTGAGGCTGCCCCAGTGCAGAGCAGAGCAGGACAATCCCTCCCTGGCCTGGCCAGCAATGTTTGAACCTTTCTCATTCTCTCTCTACACCCCCCGTCCTCCTCATCCTCACCCTGCACACCCCAGGCCATAGCAGGGGCAGCTCTCTCCCAGTTTGTGATGCATTTCTGTGTTTGCAGCTGGCTGGGGGGGTCTCACCCACCGCACTCCCCGGGGCAGTGGGTGTTCCATGCGTGCTCAGCCACCACCCAGCTCCAGCTCCCAGCAGGTCCCTGCATGCTCCTGAGGATGGAATAAACAGCCCTGCTCCCCCCACCAGGCTGCTCCTCCTGCGCCACAGGCTGAGCACGTGGGGGATGCAAAGCTGTCCCAGAGACCTCCCTGGCTTCCAGCAGAACGTCCTGATATTCCCGACAAAATATTTGGCCGGGCTGCCAAGTGGAAAACATGCTGAGCTGCAGATGGCAGAATCTTCCTGCAGTCATCTTGCCAGCGCAACAGGACTTCCACTGGGAGTCATTTCTCAGCTCCAGGCCAGCACTAAGGGGTTAAACCCAAAAAATCAGCATTTTTGCTGACAGGAGCGTCCACAAACTGCGAGAAAGGGGTTAAAGTCACAGGTCTGCAGAACACAAAACAAGAGCTTGAGCCATAATCTGCTTTGCTGCTCCAAGCTTGGCCTCTCTGGGGCCACGGCGAGCAAGGAATTAGAAATATGGAGTTATCCCTGTTCCCAGAACACTGCAGCCTCCAGCCCTGGGATGGTTCCACAGCCACTCTTTGGATGCCCTGCCACCCCTCTGCTCGCTCCTGACACCAATCCCACGTGGAGCAATGCCAAGGGCTCTGCCTGTCCCTTCCTCACTGCCACCCTCGGGGCTGGCAGGGAACCAGGACACTCAGGGAAGATTGGACACCCTGGAAGGGAGATTCACCTCACCCCAAGAGCTGTTCTTGCAGACCCTGAAGACGGTGGATCCAATTTAGGGCTTCCCAGGAGGGGAGATGCCGTTTCCACACGGTTAAAATCAGATCCACCCCATCCAAAGGCAACGTGGGAAATGCAGAGCGTGACCCCGAGAGGTGAGGGGTCTGATCCGGGGTCTCTGTCCCCCTGCCAGCACCCCGGTGCCAGCCTGGGTGCCAGGGGCACACCCTGCCTGCCTCTGGACCACCAGCTCCCTATTCCAGGCTCTCCCTGCTGTGCTCTGGCCGGGCACACCCTGCATCCCTTTGTACAGCAGCTTCGCAGGGCTTTGGGCTCGCTCCAGCACTGTGTGGGAGGAGGGGATTTTTTTTTTCAGAAACGCGAGAATTGTTTTACAGTCAGATCTGTTCAGTGCGATCTTAGTGAGGAAAGGGCTGAATTCCCCCCTCGCTCCTCTCCAAAAGCTTTAATTTCGCCAGCAAAGGGGCAAAAGAAGCTCGTGCCAAAGGCAGGGCATGTGAGAGGAGAGCTGGGAGCAGCGACCTCGCTCTGACACCGCCTGCTCGGTTCTCTGGAAATCCTATCCCCGTGTTACATAAGGATCTGGCCCTATCTGGAACGCCGGGGTCACTGCACTTCTCCAAGTGTGGTAAAATGCTCGGAGGTGCTCAGCAGGAAAGCAGGAGGGAAGTGCCAGCTCGGATCCTCCTCGGCGTGGGGAGCTGAGCCTGGGCAGGGCTGAACCCTGCCGGAGCTGCCGGAGCAGAGCCGCAGTTCCAGCCGGACGGAAGGTGGGCACCGAGATTCCCAGCGCTCCCAGGCCTGGATTCCTTCTGCTTTAAGGAGAGGACTCCACCAAGCAGGTCCATCTCAGACGGGACTTATGCAATAGCTTGGAGCTGCTCCATGTGACCCAGACTGGCTGGCGCTCTGCCACTGCTCTTCGCGCTGGCTCCAGCCAGGCACTGAGCGGGGATTAGAGAGAGACCGGCGGTCATTAACGGGGTGTCGGTCATTAACGGGGTGCCAGTCATCAACGGGGTGCCCATCATTAATGGGGTGCCCATCATTAACGGGGTGCCAGTCGTTAACTGAGGGTGCCATCACTAACAGAGTGCCAGTCATTAACGGGGTGCCGGTCATTAACGGGGTGCCCGTCATTAACGGGGTGCCCATCATTAATGGGGTGCCAGTCATTAGCTGAGGGTACCAGTCATTAACAGAGTGCATCCCCCACCACACAGGGACCTGCCAGTGACACACGTGTTCCATGGGTGTAGCGACGCACGTGTCACCCACGTGCACCCACGGCACGGCCACAGCCGTTTGTGTGTCTGGGGATGGGGATACGTGGGGTTTGTATGTGGATTAGGGCTGTTTGCACATGGGTACACATGATCTGTACATGGATCCATGATATCTGCACATGGATCCATGCAGCGTGTACATGGATCCATGCTATTTGCATGTGGGTAACATGTTATCTTAATGGGGAGACATGTTATCTCCACATGGATCCAAGTTATCTGCACATGGATAACATGCTATCTGCACATGGATACACACTATTTGCATGGGGATACACGTTATCTGCGTGGGGACAGACATTATCTGTACATGGATAACACATTATCTGTGCATGGATAACGTTATCTGTACATGGATAAGACATTATCCATTGTAATTATCCATTATTGTGGAAAACATATTATCCATCCTGCACGTGTATACAAGTTATCTGCACATGGATAACATGTTATCTGCACACAGATACACATTATCATCATGGGAATACATGCATGGGGGTACATGATACCTGCACATGGATAACACATTAGCCACATGGGCTACATGTTATCTGAACATGGATACACATTATCTGCACCTGGATACACGCTATCTGTACACTGATAACACGTTATCTGCATGTGGACACACACAGTAGCTGTGGGCACATCTGATGCCCACAAGCCTTGAGCTGCCATCCCATTCCTGTGGATATTCCAGGCACAGTTTTTTATACCCAGCATCTCTGTGGCTGCCTCTGCCTCCAGGAAATGCTCCTCTGTGGGGTTCAGCACAGCCAGAAGGGAATCCAGAGCTCCTGGGCCTCTGCACAGGCAGCTCTCCCTGTGCTCCTGCTGCTCCTCCCAGGGCTCTGCTGCGCCTGGGACGCCAGGAAAGTATCCCAGGCTCTGGGAAAGGCTGGAGTGGGCAGGGGAGCAGACACAGACCCAGCCATCTCCATCCCGGCAGGGCTGCCTCCTGTCTGCATCCCAGCAGGGCTGGGTTCCATCTGCATCCCAGCAGGGCTGGCTCCACTTCCATCTCCATCTCCATCTCCATCTCCATCATCTCCATCTCCATCTCCATCTCCATCTCCATCTCCATCTATCTCCATCTCCATCCTGGCAGGGCTGGATCCCACAGCTGCCCCCCAGCAGTCCCAGCGCTCACACAACCCAGCCCTGCACGGCGCTGAGCCCTGACCTTGCCAAAAGACAAACTCTCCTGTGCCAGCCTGGAGCTCTGCTCACCTGTGTCACCACCCTGGTGCTCTCCAGCTGGAGCTGCTCTGTGCTGGGAGTCCCAGCTGAGGCAGGAGCGGGGTTTGTGCAGTTACAGCTCACAAAGGGCTGTCACAGCTCTGACACACCATGTGTCACACACGAAATTTGGCTCTTCATCAGCCAGGCTGCAGGGCAGGGCCATACCCCAACCACAGAATGGTTTGGGTTGGAAGGACCTTAAAGCTCATCCAATTCCATCCCCTGCCATGGGCAGGGACACCTTCCACTATCCCAGGCTGCTCCAAGCCCTGTCCAACCTGGCCTTGGACACTGCCAGGGATCCAGGGGCAGCCACAGCTGCTCTGGGCACCCTGGGCCAAGACCTCCCCACCCTCACACGTCTGGTTGTCAGGCTGGATGTGCTACAGGGAAGGGCAAAGCCACACCACAACCCTTGTCCCCACCTGCCATACCTGCACACCCACAGCCCTGCACAGCCTCGTGCTGCAGCTGCAAAGATGGGAGAACCCCGCTGAGCTTCCCAAGGAAAGCCTCAGAGGTGACTCCTGCTCCCCAGCAGGGCTGAGAGAAGCACTGTGGGACCTGCAGGGAGCCCAGGGCTCAGCAGCTCCTTCTGCCACCACCACGGCACAGCCTCACCCAGCACTGCCCCAGCAATGGCCCAGTCCGGGCCAGGGGGAAGATCCACAGCACGGCCCAGCTCCAGCTCCCTTTGGGCTGGTTTGGTCCTGCCAGGCTGAATCAAGGAGTAACTGAGGTTGGGAGGGACTTGAGGGGGTCTCGGTCCCATCCCACTCTCAGAACTGGGCTGCCTTTGATGTTAGACCAGGACAACGCAGCCCAGGCTGTGCACAGGAGTGGCTCGGAGGAAATGCAGGGAGCTGTGCAGTGGGAGCCTAAGGCAGCAAAGCCAGTTTGGAGCTCCCTGTCCTCCCAGGAAACCAGAATCAGCCAGCAAAGTGACATCGTGGTGACCCGGAGAATGTTCCTGTGGCAGCAGGACAAACCAAGGAGTGATTTGGGGACAACCGAACAAACATTCAGTGCAAGACCTTGAGATCACCCCCAGGCAAAGGCCCCGGGGTCCCCTTTGTGCAGGGCAGGGACCACGACAGCAGCACCCACAGCCCCCAGGACAGGTCACCCCATGCCAGGAGAGCCCTGTGGGGACAGGGATGCATCCTGTGGGATGAAGCCTTGAAGAACACTCTGGCTGTGAAATCCCTCCAGCCCTTGGAGACCTGCAGATCATGTCCAAGCTCCATGGGAGCTCTGGGAGATCTGCTGGGCAGAGTTTTGAGCCCTTTCCCCCTCCCTGCATGTTCTTCACTCAGGGGAAGGTGTTACAGATGTTGTGGGCCAGATGGAGCTCCTTCCTCCATGGCCAGGGAATGAAGAGTCCCTGATCCTGACAGGAGTGAACTCATCCTTTCCACTTTCATTTTGGTCGAAGCCACTTCCCACTGAAGTCACAAATCCCACAGGAGGAGGCCTGAATTTCACCTGCCAGTGTAGCTCAGTTGGGACCAACTTTTGGGAGTGGCTGAGTTCAGAAAGATTTGCAGGACTGCACAGGAATAGATTGATTATAACTCATTTTTCCTTTAAAATTAAACTACTGTGGAAGAGTAGGAAACACAATATTGATAACGGTGGGTTGGGTGATAAACAGAAGGGAAGGTGTGGATGTCCTATCCCTGGAAGTGTCCAAAACCAGGCTGGACAGGGTTTGGAGCAGGGTGGGAGAGGGTGGGACTGGATGGGCTTTAAGGTCCTTCCAACCCAAACCATTCAATGATTCCATGAAAGCCACTGAGAAGTCAGATATGGAATATCCCAAGAGTTTCCCAGCCTGGAAGGATGCAGGAGGTCAGAGAGGAGCAGCAGTGGAGCAGCTGGATGGAGACCCAACACTTCACACATGCACTGATGTTGCTCCACTGAGGTCAGATGGAGCTAAAATATTCCGGCAGAATTTCCCAGTGGAGACTCTCCCAATCCTTCCGTTGGCGGCAGACTCCATTGAAGGCCCTCACAGTGACCAAGGCAGGAAAACTGGCTCGGATGGTGTCCCTGCAAAGCTCCTCCGGTGCTGGAACACCAGGCTGTATCCAGGCTGGTGGTTTTCCACGTGTCTCACTCCCCAGTCGCCGCACGAGATCCAACCTGCTCCCAGATTCCCGGGAAATGTTTGTAACTCCTCGCCCTGCAAACATTTCCTGCAGTGCTGGGGTCAAGTAAAGACCTCTCTGCCTTGAGTGTCTTCAGCACATCTCAGCTGACATCACCCAGGGAATTGCTGCTGAAAACATGATGAGTTTGGTCCCAGTTCTGTTCGGTTTAGGCTCACTTTGTGTAAACTCGAGATCGAGGCAGGACAGGACGTGACAAACACATCCTGCGGTGCTCCCGGCTTAGAAGGAATTAATTGCTGGAAACTTGGCAAGAAAAGTGGGGTTTGGAGTCGGGGGGTTTCAGAGAAGCTGGAGATAAAGGTTTGCATGGAATCATCCCTGGATGGGCCTGGAGCAACCTGTGCTCCGCGGAGCTGCTCCTTTGGGAAGCAGAGCCCAGGCAGTCAGTCCCTGGAGCAGGATTCCATGGAATGATAAGAACGGTGCCTCCTCCCCAGGAGTCTCTGGGTGGCCTGGAGCCACGGGAGATAAGAGAGCCTCTCGTGTTACAGGTCTGAGGAACAGACACTGTTTATGTTGAGCGGCACCACCTTCCTCCCCTCGGGGCTCCTCTTCAGCCTCTCCGCGGCTTCTCGGGGCCTCGCCGTGCCAAGGGAAACAGCGCAGCCCCCCCAGCCTTATCGGGCAGAGCTGATTTGCAGGAGATGACAGTACCTTTCCCATTCCACCCCAGGGCCAGCCGCTCGGGGAATGCGGCTGGAGCCTCCCCAGGAGGTTTTTGGGATGGCGGGAGGAGGAGGGAGGCAGAGGGTGCTGCCATGGGGCAAAGGAGGAACAGCAGGAGGCTGAGGATGGAGCAACTGGAGCACTCAGCACGTTCCATATATGGAGAAACTGCGGGAACAACCTCCCAAGGACTGGAGAAGCCTCAGTGATGGAGGAATGGCAGACCAGGCCAGGCCGGGCTGTTCCCAGCCCTGGGAATCACCTGGGTGTCCCACACAGCATTTCCCTTTCACCCCGGGCAGTGAGGGAGAGCAGAAGGGAACAAAGACCCCAAACCCTCTCCCTGCCATGCCCAGCCATGCCCTCCACCCCAGCCTGGCACTGCCAAGGAGAGCAGGACTGAGCACAGCCAGGAGCAGAGCCCTGGTGGAGCCATCTCCAGCACCAGGGATGTCGGCAGCAGGAAAACAAACTGAGGTTTTGCATCTCGACCGAAAAAAAGTCCCCAAAAATGGGCCTCGGTGTGCAATGGGAAGTTCTGCTTGCAGAGGTTACCTGCCCCCAGTGCAGCTCATGCTTCCCTCTTGGTCGATTCTTCCCCTGTGGAAGATACTTGCCAAGGATATTTTATAAACTCCTTTCTATTTATAGCCCAGCTCCTTCAGCTCTAATGAGATAATCTTCTGGCATCTCACCATCACTAATATTTACTTTGATGTTTAAAATAACATCTTCTGAGGGATTGATTTTTTTTTTCCCCCTTAAAAAAAGTACCCCTTTAAAACATAATCAAAGAAAGAAAGGAGCAGAGCGGCGGGGCTGAGCTCCTGGGGATGCACAGAGTCAGTGACACTGCAACTTTTTCAGGGCAGACTCTTTATAATCCTCTGAGCACATCGGGAGGGAGAGAGGCACTGGCAGCTCCTGAAGATGGAGAGAGAGACAGGGAGAGAGGGAGAGGGAGCGCGGGCTGTGTTTATTCTCAGGAATGAAGGAACGCTTCATTCTGCAGCAGGGCTCTGTAATTGAGAGCTTGGCCCCGGGCAGCTCGGCGGAGGAGCAGTGGGGATTTGGAGCAGCAAACATTCGATCCCTGGGTTAATGCAATTAAAAAAGTGCAGCCGAGAGGGGCTGGGGGAGGCGAGGGAGGCAGAGCACGGGATCGCGGCTGCTGCTGCCTGCAGCCACTTTGAAACACAAGCCTGCGTTTTTATGGAAACTCTGAATGTTGGAGAAGGGTGAACATGGTTTTCATTCTCATAAATGTTTTTCCAGCGTGCAAGGCTCTCCGGGCTCATTCCTTCTCCAGGGAGACGGTTCTGATTTCAAAGAACATTCGCGTTCCCTCCACCCCAGACCACCCCACTCCAACCTCAAAGAATCTCTGGAAAAAATATTTTAAATTATTTTACCTTTTCGAGTGTTTTCCCTTCTTTCTTCTTATTCCCCCCCTTTTAATTCCTTCAGCTTCTCTCTCTCTCTCTTTTTTTTTTCCTCTTCTTTTTCCCAGCAGCAGCCAAAAGCTCCTCTCTCCCTCTCAGCCCTGCGCGTGTCAGAAAGTTTCCAGGCTGAGGGTTTGTGTCGCCTTCCTCAAGAACCTTCTTCTGTCAGACCCAGGCAGAGCTGGAGCTGGAGGCTTTGCTAAAAAGTCCCCTTTCAGGAAGTGAGGAGTAATAAGAGAGCGGCTCGGAGGCAGCACATGGATAGGGGCTGCTCAGAGAGGGGAAAAAAAAAAAAAGAAAGAAAGAAAAAAGAAAGAAAGAAAGAAGAAGGGAAAAAAACTTTGCTCAGGAATTTTGCCAGGATTAGCCCAAAAAAAAAGAAAAAAAAAAAGAAAGAAAAAGAAAAAAATAAAAATCCCCAAACCCACAAGGCTGGAAAAGTCCCGCCCTGACTGCTGACATCAGTGCAGAAGGCAGGTCTTGCCTGAAACACTATAAAACTAATCAGCCTTTCTGTGGAGGAGCCGGAGGGAGCTGGGCAGCCCTGCGGGCGATGCCGGCAGCTCCTCGGTGCAGAAAACATCCCAGGAAAAGCCTTAAAGCAGAGAGGCCGCGCTGATAGCGGCAGACAAAGCAGATAAAGCAAGCCAGGATCGGTTTTGGTTTGGTTTTCTTTTTCCCCCAACAACAAACAACACCCTCATCCTTCATTTCAACCGGAGCTTTCAAAAATGCTTTTAAAAACCCAGGCAGTGTGTGAGGAAATGGCCTGAGAGGCAGCCGAGCTCCCAGCAATGGCAGCGATCGGCTTTGAATCGAAAAAAAAGCCCAAGAATTGGCCAAAGTTTCGAGACGTTCCTTCCCTCCGCAGTTACATCATTCTCGCCCCGCTGGCTCCGCTGGTTCCCAAACAGCTCTCCCGTCCTGCTGCCACCGTGGAATGTCCCACGGAGCACAGGCCATCCCCGGAGCAATGAACAAACCCTGGAAATCACCAAACGCTGCTGCTGCTGCTGCCCGAACAACCCTCTGCGGGACACCTCACAGCATCCGCGGGGAGAAAAGGCAGCTGCTCGTTTCCTCCTTCCCTCTTGGGGTGGATTTGGGGCTCCAAAGGTTGTGAGCCCTGCTGGGGAGAGAATTACCTGGCAGCGCTGCCCGTGTTGGGAAAAGGAGCTTTTCCAGGCTGCCCTGCTTTTCCCTGGGAAGAGAGAGGAGTCCTGGGGAAGGACACAGGGTGAGCTGAGCCCTCTGCGGGGACACAGCGACCCCAAAACCACCCTGCAGGTGCCTTTTCTGCCAGGAGGATTTGAGTGGAGAGTTAAGGGATGAAAAGTTGCCAGGGGAGATGAAATATACAGATAAATAAATAAATAAAAATACATATGTTAAAGGAAGATCCCTAAGTGTACATATATATATATAAAAGCAAGCTCCCTGAACACACATATATATATTTAAAAATATATATGTTAAAGGAAGATCCCTAAGTGTACATATATATATATAAAAGCAAGCTCCCTGAACACACATATATATATTTAAAAATATATATGTTAAAGTAAGCTCCCTGAAGCTGAGCCCCCAGGAGAGGATTACAAGGGGGCTCTGGGACAGGGAGAGAGGATTTGTATCCCTGGGAAGTGCGGTTTGGATGCCAAGAGTGCAGTTCAGGCCCTGCAGCTCCGTGTCCTGCCGTGACCCCCGGAGGCACATCCAGTGCCAAAGCCACAGGATGCAGCCCTGGAGCTCTTGGCCACCAGCCCTGGTGCCACCCAGGCTGACCCAGCACCGCTCTGCAGCCACCAGACCATGAGATGGGAATGGAGAAAGACAAAAACCCCAAAGGCCTGGCCAGCCCTGTGTCCTGATGGGATGCTGGCCTGAAAAAAATAAAGGGATGAAGGAAAAAGCGAGAAGCTATGGTAGTTTTTGTGGTGTATCCTCCTAAATCCTCTGCTATCAGCAAAGCAGGATGGACCTGAGCAGGAGCTGTGCCAGCCAGAATTAATTTTCTGCCATGAATTTTTTAAACTCTTTTCAAAGCTCCTGGGACAGAGCAGCAGCAGCAGGAGATGCCCAGGAAGAACCTCCTGAGCCCCCCAGTATTTTGTGCTGCCTGGAAGGTTTGCTCATCCAAATGACCCTGAAAAAGCAGGGAAAACATCCTTTGCTCCCAGGAGGAGCTGGCTGAGGGTGGCAGATCACAGCCCCAGCCTCTCTCCATCCAGACTGGGCAGGGCTGGCTCTGCACTGGAAAATGGAGTTCAAAGGGACTGGGATGGCTGGGCTGCATTCTGGGCCAGTTCCCTGGCTGGGTGGACAGAGTGGTTTCCTTCCTCCCCAGGCCACGCTGGCCATTGTCTGAGCCCCCAGCGCACACCCAGAAAAGAGCAGCTGAACAAAGTGTTTGGGGTTTAATGAATGGTGCTGCTGCTGGCCAGGGAGCAACGCAATGCTGCAAGCGTGGCTTAGTGCCATCCAGGGCTGTTCTGTCTGCTGGGGCTGCTCTCAAACACACTCTGTGTGCATTGAGGGGCAAATTCCCAGCTTTCCTGCCCCAGCGAGCAGCTCCATGCTGCCAGACTCTTTTCCTTCCCAGGGATATTTGGTTTTCCCCGATTTTCAGGGTCTCCGGTCCCTCCTGGGTGGTAAACACAGAGTCAGAGTCTCCTGATTTGCAAGGCGAATTCCCCCAGCCCTGTACCCCAACCCAGGACCCCCAGATTTGTACCAGACCAGCTCCAAAGCTGGGCTTTGCTCCAGCCTTGACCCGTCCTGGAAGGGGGGGATGGAGCTGCTCAACCCTCACAAGGCAAAGCCTCCATCCCCTGCACAAATCCTGGGAAACGGGGAGTGGCAAAGCGACCAGAGGCTCGCAGCAAAGAGGAGAACGTAAAACATAGAGAATAGAAAATTTCAGTTCCAGTGAAGTTGCTACAAAGTTTGTTTTCTGGATGATTTTGGTATCGCCTGAAAATCTGCCTGAAAAAAAGAGCTTCGCAGGCAACCCACTACCCCTAAATTTCACCTCCAACATCACCCAGCTGCTTCCTCTCCCTGGGATGAGGAGATTAGGCTGAATTTCCAGGAGATCTTTGAAATCCTCGCTGCTCGGGGGATGGAGAGCAGCCCGGTGACACTGCACCCTCCTGTGGCTGCACGGAGCGCGCCGGGATGCTGGAAACCTGCCGGGATGCTGGAAACCCCACCGGGACCATGGAAACCCCGCCGGGATGATGGACTGGACCCCAGGGAAGCACAAATTCCGACACTTCCAGGCCAACTTGGCACTTCCCGGTGGTGCTGGATGATTCCCAACGCAACCAACCGGCACGGCACCAAAGCCAGGGCTCATTTGAAGGCTTGAAAAGGCTGCGGGTTTTGTCCTGGTTGCCATTAGGACACACAGGGAACGCTGCTGAGGCCTGATGGGGTAATTTTGCAGCAGGATTTTGTACATAAAATGAAATATTCTCCCTCCCTCGCTACGTCTGAACTGCAGGGCCTGGGCAGAGTTCCCAGCTCTGGCTCCACATCACAGCCTGGCCCCAAGTCCTTGTTGGGACAAGCTCCTTGGCCACGGACTCACCCTTTTTATGGCTGTTCAGCACCCAACACAACAAAGCTCCATTCAGCCCTTCAGCTACTGCAGCAATAAACAAAGCGCTGGGCTTTGTTTGGAGCCCAGGGGCTGCAGGTTGGGAACCTGCGAGAGGAACGAGCTGGAAACAGTGGGGTTTGTTTTTCCACCGGGGCACAGACATGTCAGCTAATTGCCCAACAGTAAAGATCGGCTTAATTAGTCCCAGGTGTTAAATAAAATAGGGTTGGTGTTTCCCAAACTTGTAACTCCGGCTTGAAGGAGCCACAGGCTTGGAGAGCAGAGCCATCAAGGAGTGATTATCGAGATCGTTGTGCCTGATCCTGGGGTTTTGTGGGGATTTTGGGGCAAAGGACAAATATTCAGGCGGGTTTTGCCGAGGGCACTGCAAGGGGGGGATGTTGGGGTGCTGTGTTTCCAACTCAGGATCTCACCTTGTCTTTGCAAAAAGCTTTGTTGTGGATTTCTGGGTGAACGTGAAGAGCTCCTTGCAAAAACGCTGAAAAAGGCTCTAGGGGAATTTGGTGATGACATTTCATGGGGCTGAGGGATGCTCAGGGATACCTTGTGTTCTGCCTATCCAACCTTATTCCCAAATTCTTTTACTCCCCTCAGTCCTAAACATCCTTAAGCTCATCCTGCTGGGATCAGGGCCTTATTCCCAACTTCTACAGCAGCATTTTCTGCCAGCAAAAGCAAGAAACTTCAGGATTGCCTGTCTGTCTCCTTGGATTCCTCCTCTTTGCATTCAGCAGGAATTAGTCATGGATGGGGTTTGGAGCATCCTGATCCAGAGTGAGGTGTCCCTGCCCATGGAGAGAGGCTGGAACAAGATGAGCTTTAAGGTTCCTTTCCAACCCAAAGCATTCCATGATCCTGTGATGCCACAGCCTTTCTCCAGTGCTGATCCTGGACCTCATATCCATCTATTCCAGGATAGGTGGCAGTGAGCTGGGGGTGACACATGGAGATTTTTGCTTCTGGAAAGGGAGACCTTGTCCTGAGGAGCTGCTGGAAACCCTGCAAAGCATAAACGCCCTTTGGTGGCACTGGAGATGGAGGATCCCCAGCCCAGCTGACAGTGGTGGGACAGGAGATGGATGAATGGAATGGCCCATTGCCAGTTGACAGTTGTGGGACTAGAATTGGAAGGTCCCCAGCCCAGCTGACAGTGGTGGGACCAGAGGTGGAAAGTCCCCAGCCCTGCTGTCAATGGTGACACTGGAACTAGAAGATCCCCAGTGCCAGCTGGCAATGATGGCACTGGAACTGGATGGTTCCCAGCCCAGCTGACAATGGTGGCACTGGAGCTGAAAGGTCCCCAGCCCATTTGTCAGTGGTGGCACTGGAATGGGATGGTTCCCAGTGGTGAGTGGTGGGACTGGAGTTAGACGGAGTTGGATGGTTCCCAGCCCAGCTAATAGTGGTGACACTGGAATGGGATGGTTCCCAGCCCAGGTGACAATGGTGGCACTGGAGATGGAACGTTCCCAGCCCAGGTGACAATGGAGTTAGTCGGTTCCCAGCTCAGTTGTCAGTGGTGACACTGGAGCTGGAAGGTCCCCAGCCCAGCTGACGAAGTTCTGGCCTCTCTGGCACCAGAAGGAGCTGATCAGAACCAGGGCAGGAGAACCAGGCCGTGAGAGGCTGCTTGGGTTGCTGAGCCTGCCCTGGTCCATCACAAACCCCAGCTCCCCAGCAGCCCTTCCCAGAGGGCCTTTCTCAGCAGCTCCTGGCTTGGATGTGGGAAATCCAAAGAAACTCAGCTTTCCTTACCCCTCTGTGACTTCTAAGAGGCACAGCCTGGAATGACAGTGGCTCTGACAGGAGGGGGCAGCCAGGGGGTGTCAGGCTCTGCTCACAGGGAGCAGGGAGAGGATGGAGGAAATGGCCTCAAGCTGGGCCAGGGGAGGTTTAGGTTGGATATCAGAAGGAATTTCGTCATGGAAAGGGTGGTAAGGCATTGGCAGAGGCTGCCCAGGGAGGTTTGCAGTCTCCATCCCTGGAGGTGTCCAAGGAAGGTCTGGCTGTGGCACTCAGAGCTCTGGGCTGGGGACAAGGTGGGGATCAGGCACAGCTTGGACTTCATGATCTCAGAGGTCTTTTCCAACCCAGTGAACTCTGTGATCCTGTGGCAAAGCCACTCCTGCCCAGAGATTCCCTTTCCCACCACCATCTGCTCCATGGGAACCACTCAGGGGGAGAACCTTGCTCTCCAAACAACATCTCCCCCTAAGACATTATTTCAATAACGCCAGCTCCTCACCACCTCCCTCTGGTCCGTTCTCTCCACAGCAGACCCCTGCCCTGGCACCGAGAAGATCTCAGAGCTCTTTCACTCTTCAAAGCTGCACAGCTTTTGTTTGCTCTCCTTTCCTTTCCTGTGTAACAAGGAAATAGGGTCACATTTCAGAGAAACCCGGCGAGCGGTGGTTTGCGAATGCCAGAACGGGCCTGCTCCCCTCTTCTTTCCCAAAACCAGCACATCCCTCACTCAACAGAGATTATTTTCCCTCTTTTTTCCTCTCCTCCTTCCCAGCTGCTGGGAGGAGGTCCCCAAAGCTGCCGTGCTCCTCCGCAGAGCAGGTAAGAGGCACTTTTTGTTCGCTTTTGGGTTCTTGGGTGGCGGTGGCATCATGGCTGCTTTGTTCCCTGCCTGGTGCCTTTCTGCAGCACTGAGGGGTGTAGAGGGGAAGATTCTGTGAAATGTTGGTGCTAAGGTTCCACATGAATTCCTCACGAGACCTTTGTTTTCCTACTGATCACTCCACTGGGAAAAAACGGGATTGAGTTGGGGGCATCACTTTTTTTTTTGAAGCTGAGGGGGTTTAGACATCAGAAGGTGATGAAATGATAGCTCATGGACCAACACTCCCGGCCAGCCATTCCCTTCCCTTTGCCTCTGGACATGGCATCAAAACTCTGGAAGCTTCTCTTTAAATTTCCTGGGAGCCTCAGTGGCACAGTGGGACGATTGAGGATCCTGGCACCTGCTGGATAATGCTCCAAACACTCCAGAAATTCCGAGATTTGCTGCTAGCCAACATAGCAACGAATAGACTGAAATCCAAAGGCAAAGTCACCGTTATTTCCTCGGATTTCTTTGGCATCCCCTCTGTTACTGCTCGGTGAAAACAGGCTGTTATGGAACAAACTGGGACAAAGGAAAGTTGGGTTTGAACCTAGAAAACCTTTCTTAATGGATAAATCTGTTATGCTTGGAATAAACTCCCCAGGGACACCAGGGAAACACGTCCCAGGGAAGAACTGGAGAAAGGCTCAGGCTCCTCACTGGCAGGGGGATGAACAAACAGATCTGCGGTGCTTTGGTTTCTGATTTATTTATGATTCTGCTGTTTGCAATCCCTCATCCTCCTTTTTCCTCTTGAAAACTCTGGAAAGTTTGCTTATACTGAATTTCCTAAAGAAAATAGGATTTCCTAAAGAAACGTGGATGATGCCATGGCTCAATTTAGAATTCAAATATATAAATATGTAACTTTAAAATTTAATTCCCACTAAGATTTTAAGAAAGAGGCTTTCCTGGAAACTCTCAGATAACAAGGACAGTGCCATAGTCCCTCTGTAAAGCACCCAGCTCCACAAAAAGTGCAAATCCTGGGAATGTCCAGGTTCCATCCATGATCTGAACCGACTCAACCAGGCACAGAAAAATTGGCTTGAGCAGCAAAGGTCAGGAAGGACAGAGATGTGTCGGTTAAGCTGAGCTTTTGCTCACCCAAACCACGAGCAGGTGGGACTGGAGGCACAAAAATTGAGAAGCTGAAGGCAAAGGGTGGCATTGAAAGGATTTTTTCACCTCTGATAACATTTCAGGTTGAGTTCTGTGGCTGGGAAGAGAAAGAAGCAGGGACAAGCTCTTTGTGGGGCAAAGCAGGAAGTTCTGGGGGGTTGAAAATTCTCAGAAGTACAAATTAATGCCACCAGGTCATTGAAAGCCTCCCAGACTTTGTTTAGTGCTTGATTTCCTGGGAATCTCTGGGGACTCATAGGGAGAATCAGGTGGTTACAGCAAATTGAAATTAAATGGGAATTAAAGTCATGGAATCCGGGAATGGTTTGGGCTGGAAGGACCTTAAAGCTCATCCCATTCCACCCCCTGCCATGGCAGGGACACCTTCCACTGTCCCAGGTTGCTCCAAGCCCTGTCCAACCTGGCCTTGGACACTGCCAGGGATCCAGGGGCAGCCACAGCTGCTCTGGGAATTCCATCCCAGGGCCTTCCCACCCTCACAGGGAACAATTCCTTCCCAAGATCCCATGAATCCCTGCCCTCTGGCAGTGGGAAGCCATTCCCTGTCTCCTGTCCCTCCATCCCTTGCCCCCAGTCCCTCTCCAGCTCTCCTGGAGCTCCTTTAGGCCCTGGCAGGGGCCCTGAGCTCTCCCTGGAGCTTCTCTTCTCCAGGTGAACATCCCCAAAGTTTGATGCTTTAAGTACCTAGACAGGCTAGATACTTAAAACAGGCTTTAAGTACCTAGACCTTAAGTATAGACACAGATATATAATGTAACGTAACATAACATAACATAACATAACATAACATAACATAACATAACATAACATAACATAACATCACATCATAACATAATAACATAACATAACATAACATCATAACATAACATAACATATAATATGATATAATATGGGCTCTAAGTCTAACACTTGCTTAGTCCTTCATGCAGGAAAATGCATTTTTAAACACAATTTTGGTCAGTCAATGTGCTGATTTAGCCTTGCAGTATCGCAGAGGTGCCAGGGAAGGCTCTGCCGGGCATGGGGTGGAATGGAATGGGCACAGCAGAGAGAGCCCATGGGACAGATCCTGGGGGCCAAGGGGACCATGGGCAGCTGCCACCAACTCCATAGGGAGCCAGGAAACAAATTCCAGCCTCAGTGAGGGAGGCAGGAAGGATAAAACCTGAACCAGCCTTAAATAACTCCATTTTCCTGCATCCCACCCAAATCATTGGAACAAAACCCCTTTGCTGGCATAATTAACAATAAACACAATGCTCTGGGCAGGTCTGACCATTTATTTTCCTCTGGAAAACAGAGATCCCAAGCTGCCTGTGAGGGAAGCATTTCCACACTCAGGGAATGTGGGAGCAAATTCCCAGTGCTCCTCACAGGGCACTGCTGAGGATTTCCTGCAGGAGCAGAGCTGATCTCCAACCCTTTCCCTTCCCACTTTTCATAACTTTCCTCTTCAGAATTTCCCCTTCAGGAATTTCTCCTGTCCTCCCCATCATCATGCAGAGTCTGAATTTCCGTTTAATCCCCGTAAAACAGATTGATAAAGGAATGAGCTCTCTCTGCTTTGCAATAATGTTCAGGCAGAGTTTGCTCTCCAGCTCCCTGGAGATCCTTCCAGACCCTCACCCACCGGCAGGGCATCCCCAGGTGGGATTTGGGATGCTCAGCTGGATCCTGCAGAATCCCTTTCCCTGTGCCAGGTTAGATTTCAGCCTTGAATTCACCTTTCTTCTTTCAAAACCCCACCCGGAGCATCTGATGCTCAAGAAACTTTGCAGCTCTGAAACTTTCTGACCCTCCAGCCAGGAGATTCCAGCGCAGGCTCCACCACTCCAGGTTTCCATTGCTCTGGCTCTTCTCCACAGAGCTGGGAAGGAGTGTCTTGGGATGTCAAACGTTCCCTGGGCAATCCAGGAGTTATCCCCCACTTCCCTACAAGCAGCAAGTGCCAAAGGGGAAATGTGGGGACTTCAACTCCCAGCCTAACGGGACATTTCCAGCAGGATAGATGCACGTAAACCACACAGGATAAATGCTGAAGTTGAAACTTTATGCAGGACTTGGCACCTGAACCTTTGGAGATACCCACAGGTCTTTTTATTCTTTTATTTTATTCTGTTTATTCTTTTTAATTCTTTTATTTTATTCTCTTTATTCT
>VZRM01003293.1:54096-81626 GCA_013397955.1 Grantiella picta | reverse complement strand
TATATTTTTATTATTTATTTTATTTTATTATCTTAATTCTTTTTTATTCTTTTATTTTATTCTCTTTATTCTGAATTTATTATTATTTTATTCTTTTACTTTATTCTCTTTATTCTGAATGAGTCCAAAGGACATGGGAAATCAGCCACTTCACCCCCCTGGGTGCCCCTGAAGGGATGAGGCAACACAAAATTCTCACAGGGAGTTCATAACTCAAACAGATTTAGGGCTCTGGCACAAGAAATGTGGTGAAATCATCTCCATTTCCTCTCAGGGATGCCCAGGGTGGGATTGTTGGGGTGTCTGTGCAGGGCCAGGAGTTGGACTGATGATCCCTGTGGGTTCCTTCCAGCTCAGGATATTCTGGGATGTTCAGAAAATCCTCTGTTGCAAGAGTTAAATCCCAAAGCAGAACCTGGAGCCTCCCAGTTCATCCACCTGGAGCTTCAGGAAGGGCTTGGAATGGATGGATGGATGGATGGATGGATGGATGGATGGATGGATGGACACTCTGGATCCTGCTGGGGCTGCTGGGCTGGGCTGGACAGCACTGGATGAGCTGCAAAACTGCAAAGTAGAAATCAGGGAGCAGCAAAATCCCCATTTCTGGTGATTTTCTGGGGTAATTTTATCCCCCAGCTGCACCAGGAGTGCTCCAGCACCTGCAGAAAATGAGTGAAGTCTCAAACCTTCTTTTGTGATGATTTCACCAAACCCAGTCGCTCTCTCCCAGCACCTCTGAGATGTTTCTGCCTGGCAGGAATGAACTGGGCAGGAAGGACAAAAAGAGACAAATCTGGAGGAGACCCCAGCGTGTCTCAGTCACTGACCCCAATCCCCAGCTCAGATCCCACAGAAAGTCCTTCTGCCTCCAACACAGCCACTTTTTGCCCAGGTTCCCTCCCATTTTGGCCAAAAAGAGCAGGGGCTGAGGATTTTAAACCCTTAAAAGTCTCTTACAGAACTAACTGATCTGTGCCTCCGAAAATCTAAATAATCGCTCAGCCAGAGCCTCTGAGGTAAATCACTTGTGAGAGGTTGGGCCAGGGAAGAACAAATGATTCAGGTTTTTGGCTCTCCTGCTCTTCATCACACTGAAAACCTCCCAGTGTTGGTCTCTGAAGGAGATTTTACCCTTATAAAGCAGATTTAACCCTTACAACCTGATTTTGGGAAAGATGCAGACATCACTGAGCAGCCTGAAGCACATCACACCCGAATCTGCTGTTGAGAGCTGCAGGGCAAGTGGAAAGTGCTGAGTTTTTCAGTGCAAATCATGACTTTTTTCCTGTCAGATGTTTGTGCAGATCCAGTAGATTACTTGTGACCACATCCATGCATGCTTTGCCCCTCAGTTTTTATCTGAGGTTCTGCTCTTTCATGCCCAGAGCTCCGAAGGCAGAGGTGGGAGCGCCCAGCATAAATCAAATATCACAACCACAGCTTTGTTTGATTAATGCAGCCCTAGGGAGGGGCGTGAGACTCTGCAAATCTCTATAAACCGGTGGAAAAGCATCTCCCAATTTCTGATTCAGATGTCCAAGGATGTTCAAGGTGTTCCAAGATGCTGTCATCGCCACATCAAGGATGGAGGAGCCAAATTTGGCACAGACTCCTGAGCTGTGGCTGAGCTGGGAAAATATCCAGCAAGTGCTGCCCCAAGGAACATCACTGGGATGCAGAGGCAGACAAGAGTCTGGGGAAAAGCCCTGCAGCCACAGCAGAATGGGGCAAGGGGTGCCAGTGAGGCCTTAGCTGGACTTACCAAGACAGAGGCCAGACAAGGTCAGGAGAAGAAAAAGCAGACAAATTTATTGAAGGCCTTTATTATATTTATTGAAGGTATATTTATTATACCTTCAATAATAAATATACCTTATATAATACTATATATACCTTATATAATGCTACTTATACCTTATATAATAACTGTTATTGAAGGTATATTTAGGGCAGACAGAGCCCACTTGTGAGGTTACACCCAAAATGGACGCTGAGTCACAAGTTCTTCATATTTTATAAGTTCTGTTCACCAACATGTGGAGCCCCAATTCTCCAACTGAGCCCCAATTCTCCAGTTCTCCTCCAATTACCCCTTCAGGTGATGATGCCAACCACCCCAAGCTTGCTCCCCCCAATGCACTGTTTTTACCTAATTTGGGGCTCTGAGGAAGCAAAAGTATCTTTGGATTTCCACTCAGAGGAATTGTTTTGGCTAAGAGGTGCTGGGAGCAGCAGTTTTTAGCATTTTATATGAAGCCTAAAACTACACACCAAAGCTATAGGTATATGAAGAATAGAAGCTAAAAATTCTCGAGGCATCACCAGAGGAATGGGCAGAACGTTCAGGGGTGCTCAGTGCTGTGTGCACCTCCCCAAAATCGAGTGACAGAGGTTAAATGGCTCCAGGCCCTTCTGGGAGCTCAGCTGAGCCTCAGCAGGGCAGGACAGACCCTGCATTCCCTGGGAATTGGGAAGGATTTCCACCCCGGCTCTGCTGGAAGAGCTGAATTAAAGTCTATTTGCAAATGGTTGTTGCTGTCCCTAGGAAGAAGTGGCTGTGAGGGAAGTGAGAATTCTTCTTTCAGTGCCCCAAAACACTGCCAGGAACATCCTCCACAGCCTAGAGGGATCTCCAGCATCAATCCCCATTCCTTGGGCTCCACTGCTCACCCTGGAAATTTGTGCTGCTGGCTTCTCATTGTCCCCCACGAGCAGCACAAGGTGAAGACCCCAAAGGTTTTTTGTGGGGCAGCATTAAGGCTCTTCTCCTCCTTTAGCATCCCTTCCAAGGGGGAAATGCTGATTTTTGCTGAGGGATGTTCAGCTGCAAGGTCACCTCAGAGATATTTTTCCTGGGTGGAAAGGTGAAGGGAGAGGTGCGTTTTGCCCACGTGAGAATGTTGCCTTTCAGCTGGCAGAAATTTGATGCAGACACGGTTAAAAAGGGGTGAAAGGGTTTTACTTTGGTATTTTAATAGGAGGTGCACAGCTCTTCAAAGGTGGAACACACCGAGATGCACCACCACTGCATATCTCATATACAATTTTATGGACCTTCCAAATTAGCATGGTTGTCTAAAATCCCCCAATGAGAAACTTAATAAATGAAGTCATGTCACCCCTATTCTAACCACACCCCTTAAAGGAGACTAGAGCCCAGTTTATAAAATAAGTTTCAGAGAGAAGGCTTCAGCTAAGGTTGAAACCTCGAGTTTTGAGATTGTGTAGAGCCCTCTGGCTTCCTACTGTGGAAGTTTGGTCTTCCTGCCTTGCAGAACCACAAAACTAAGCTAAAATATCAGACTACAAAAATTACAATCATGTAGGCTGAGGGTACAAAGCGTGTATAAAGGGTACAAGAAAATATAAAAAGGGTATAAAAATGTATAGAAGGGTATGTAGAAAGAAAAGGGGAAAAACTAATCAGGCATCAAGAAGAGCCTGAGCATGGGCAGTTGTTGATTAATGCCACCTCCCCTTGAGAGCACAGGAAGGACAAACACCAGGAACTCACCAGACCATGCAGAATGAGCTATTTTTTCACCTCGGTGCTGATCACTGAGCCACGTTAGAGAAATGTGCCAGGGAGTATTTACTGCTGTGCAAGGGGAGGGTTTCACTCTGCTTTCACACAAAAACACCACCGAAAATGCCACCAGCAGCAGCAAAACCCTTCTGTGTTCGGTGTTTTCCACTTTCCCCCAGAACTCTGGCAGAACTGGAAATCACATTGGCCCCAGAAAGAATCTGAAAGTCGGTTTTTCCTTAAGGGAACTCAGGACTGCAGGAATTTGATGTGGGAAAGTCCTGTGAGCTCATCCTGGGTTCTCCCTGCCCCAGTGCCTGGCAATGGCACTTCCCCTCTCCCCCTGTCCCACATCCTGATGAATCTTCTTCTTTGGAAATGTTTTGACACCCAGACACTTTCCACTGATTAATTCCTTCTGCTTTATCCGTGTATCATCCCACTGGCACATCCAAACCAGTTTTTCCTCTCTGAAGGGCTCAGATGCTTCTCCTTCGCTCTCAGATGTTCTCCCATCACTCCTGGTCAACAGTTAAAGTTTGTCTCCATCCCCCAGGGCTGTGCTCATTAATCACCTCAGCCAGGCCCTTCATCTCTTTCCCTGCTCTCTCCAGAACTTGTCACGTTTCCAACACTTTGAGGCTCAAATCTCCCCCTGAAATAACTCATTCCAACCTCCCCAAAGTGCTGGGATCATAGGACAGAGCCCTGGGGCTGTAATTTATTTTATTTTTTAATTTTTAAACCACAGGGAATGTTTAGGTCTGGTCTGTGCAGACTGAAACTCCTCTCGGTGTGTCTGAGGAGCAATGAGAGCACCCAGGGCTCCTCCAGCCCTTCCCCACCTGGCAGCAGCTTTCACCCTCTGTACCCACAGGAATATTCCAGATATGAAAGTGAATCCAGCACAGGAATATTCTGACTATTACAATGACCCCAACAGGTTCATTTGGTCACTCTGGGAGCTGCTGGTGGCTCCTTCAGCTGGGCTTTCAAAGATGGTGTGACTCTGGGACTCACAGCCCCTGGCACTGCAAGCACAGAGAAGCAGCCTTGGTGTCCCAGCCAACTCCAGAGCTGGATATTTATCTATTTATACATTTTTATACATATTTATCTATTTATCCATTTCTAATCTGCCCAAAGCCCCTCCAGCAGGGCTGCAGGAGGTTCTCTCCCTCTTCCAGGCACTCCTGGAGCACAGGAGCTGCCACGCCTCACTGGAAGGTGAGGATGAAGCAGCTCCAACATCTGCTGCAGATGTTCAGAGCGCCAGGACAGGCTGGGGAGCTGTGTTTGGGATGGATAACAGGAGAAATTCCTTCCTCAGAGGGTGGGGAAGCCCTGGCACAGAGTGGCCAGAGCAGCTATGACTGCCCCTGGATCCCTGGCAGTGTCCAAGGCCAGGCTGGACAGGCTTGGAGCAACCTGGGATAGTGGAAGGTGTGGAGGTGGATTTGGATGAGCTTTAAGGTCCCTCCCAACCCAAACCATTCTGTGGTTCTCTGATTCCCCATTCCAACCCTCCTCCTCTACAGGAGGGACTGGCAAGGCTGTGGGGTGGCTCCAGAGGAGATTGAACCAGAATAAATGTACAAAGTGGCAGATCTGCACAGAAGTGTTGTCCAGAGTGGGAATGCCTCAAAAATCCACCTTGGGAAGTGAAGAATACCTTCAAAATCCACCTTGGGAAGCAGGCAGGGGAGAAGGGAGGTGAGTTGGGACAGAACCATCCATGCCTGGCAGCATCCACCACCCCAAAGCAGAGCAGAGCCTGTGCCCAGCAGGGAGATGTCACTCAGGAGGACACAACAACCATTTCCTCTCAGAACTAAATTAAGGCAGAATCACTGAGAGACAGAAACCCAAGTGTGCTGATAACTTCACACATGTGTTGCCTTTATTTTTAAACAGCAGGGGCAAGGCAAGAACTGTTCAAGCAGCAAAGCCACTGTCACTGTGGCTGGAAATGGAGGAGCAGGGCAGGTCCAGAAGGGCCTGGGGCTCAGAGCGGCTCAGAAGCTGCTCAGCACCTCCCAAACCAGTGCAGGGCAGGATGAATTCATTCCCAGTGCTCTCAAAGCCCTCTGTGTCACCTTTTCCACACCCTGCTCTGGGCTGTGCTACTCGGAGGAGTAAGGGAGGAGTAAAGCAGCCAAGGAATGGGCTCAGCCACGAGCTCCTCATCAATCCCTCACTGAGGTACCTGATTTAATCTTCCTGTAGTCTGACAAATCCCCAAACCGTCTGCACTGGCAGCAGTCAATCTCCAGGCCTCTGATGTTTGGTATAAGTTGTCATTTCAGCAAAAGGTGGTGCAGGGAGGCCATGGAGAAGCAAAGAAACAAAACCAGAGCCCTTCTCCTCCAACTTGTGCATAAACTGCTGCAGTCTGCTCTCCTTGGTTCCTGCTTGATCCCAAAGCCAGAGACCTGCTGGATTTCTGACTCCTCTCCACTTTGGTGGCAGGGATGAGCTCTGTGCTCCCCCAGCCTCAGGACGAAGCCCTGCAGCATTTGAGAGGCAAAGCTGAGTTATCAGAGCAGCCCAGGGGATGCCAGGCAGGAAATGGGGGTTGTGTTTAACTCTGAGCCTCAGCCTTCATTAAAAACTGTTCAGGATCAATGGCTCTGGAGCCAGGAGAGTTTCCAGTGGCTCCACAAAGGCTCAGCAGAGCATTTTCCCGGAGGAATCCACAGCCAGCAGAGGCACAGGGACTTGGCTTCCCACAGAAACGTCCCAGCAGTGCCACCCTGGGCCCAGCGCCCTCCATCCCACAGGGAAGTTGCTCCCCAGGGACATTTGGCTTGGGAGAAGATGTTTTTACAAACCACTTCCAGGGGCAGCTCCCAGAGCTTCTGTCCCTGCTCTAACCCAGCCTCTGAAGCCTCTGGCAAAGCTTTTCTCTGTGCAGGACACTGGAATCGGGATACTTGTGCCTGTCTGCACCTCTGGATGTTCCTGAAATATTGGTGTCAGCTGGAGCTGGGACAAAGAACCACATTCCGTTCAATTTCCTGTGCCTGTCATCGCAGAATTTTAGCAAAAATATTATTCTTTAGGGAAAATGTTGTTCTTTACATTCTGATTTACCAGGGGCTGCCAGGCTTGTACCTGGGATAAGGAAATGTCCAGGGATCTTTTCAGAGGAGATAAGGAGCTGCTAACATTTTCTTAAGGAAAGGGCCAAGAATTTTGGCTCAACTCCTCCAAGTGGTGGCAGAACTGGAGTCACCTCTGTGGCCCAAAGTCACCCAGGAACAGGAGAACAGAGACCCACGTGGCTGGATGTGCCTTCCCACCCACATTCCCACTCCAAGAACACCCAGAAAACCCAGTTTTAGTACCTCAGGTACCCCACAGACACGAGCAGAAGGAAACAGGAACAGTTTGTCCCAATCCCAAAGGAGTCACCCAGCACCTGCACCTTCCAGAGAGCTCTTGGCGCTGTGTCCCCACCGTGCTGTGGCTGCTCCCTGCCTGGGTGACCTCCTCTGGTGGCTGTGACCCCACAGGAATTCCTGTCCCAGCCTCTGTGGGGAAGCACCTGAGAGCAGCTGCAGGGAAAACCCACAGGAGGCAGGGGACCACTGCAAAACTGCTTTCTGGGAAGCAAAAAACTGCTTTCCGGGGAGCAAAAACTGCTTTGCGGGGAGCAAAAACTGCTTTCTGGGAAGGGAAAAATTGCATTTTGGGGAGCAAAAAACTGCTTTCTGGCTGTGGCAGCCATTGCAGAAACTCAGGCTGAAGTGAGGAGGCACACAGCTGTCCCCAGTGCGGGTGGCCATGTCCCCTCAGCCTTCTCCCCCCTCCTGCTCCCGGGACAAATCGCTTCTGCTCGTTAGCAAATAACCCCGAGAGAAACAATCCCCAGCAGGATCTGAGTGAGCTCAGGCCTTTGGTGCCATCTGAGGGCACCAAATTTTCCAATTTTTTTTTATTTTCCATGCTTTGCTGCACCTTTTGGGAAGGAGGAGCATCCTCAGCCAGGGTCAGGGTCTGAGTGGCTGGAGAAGGAGGAGGATCTGAGAGGTTGGGGCAGAGGTGACACGAGGCAGAGGTGACAGTGCCAGGAAGGGCTCTGTGAGCACTGTCGCCCCTCCAATGTCCACTTCAAGCCCCACTCGTGGGAATAAATGTTTGGCAGAGCTGAGGGCACCCAGGGCAGCCTGTGCAGCTCAGATCCCAGCTGGGAGGGGACAGCAAACCTGTCACTCCTCACTGGGTCAGCACTGCTGGGGCTGAATCAAGGGATTGCTGAGGGTGGAAAATACCTTTAAGGTCCTTTAGTCCAACTGTAAACCCAGAACTGGGAAAGCCACCACTAACCTTGTCCCCAGGTGCCACAGCTTTTAAATCCCTCCGGGGTGGTGACACCCCCCCTGCCCTGGGCAGCTCTGCCAGGGCTTTGTAACCCTGGCATGTGCAGTCTAAGCCTCCCCTGGCACAAGTCAAGGCTGTTTCCTCTTGTCCCATTATTTTACCTGGGAGCAATGACTGCTGTAGAGGGGAGAAGATCCCCCTGAGCCTCCTTTTCTCCCAGACCAAGGCCTCAAGCTCTTGAGCAGAGCCATCCCCTCTCCTCTGGATCTCCACTCACGCTGGGCTGGGGTGGCACACGGAAAGGGCTTGGAAGGGGGAAGAAGAGACAGAGCTCCCCAGGAGCAGCTTTTCCCTGGTGCTGCCACTGCCAGGAGCCTTCACACTCCACAGGAGCACCAGGTCCCTCCGTGGACCTTGCAAGTGTTGGGGAATTCGACATTTTTGCTTCTGAAAAGGACTGGGGATTGTCCCTGGGGCTCCCAGATTTCACTTCAGAGGGGGAGGAGAACATCAGGAAGGATTTCCTCATGGGAAGGGATGTCAAGCACTGGAATGAGCTGCCCTGGGAGGTGGTGGAACACCTTGGAGGTGTTCAAGAAGCACCTAGATGTGGGTTCAGGTGACAGGATCAAAGGCTGGACTCGACCTTGGAGGTCTTTTCCAATCCTGGTGATTTTTCATGGAGCACTTTTGCCTCTGGCAGCGCTGGGGCACCAAGCTTGGCTCAAAGCCAGCAAGAGCAGCCCTCGGTGGGAATCAGAGAGGTTTTCCTGCGGATTTACTGTAAACCCAACCATTTTGGGGCAGCTGTGAGTCAGTGAGGCTCCCTGAGCAGGAGAGCAGATCGTTATCTGCACGTTCAGCCCGTGTTTGTGAGCACAAACACCAACAGGCTCAGCTCTCAGAACCTCCATCTCCCACACAGCTCGAGTGTTAATCAAGCGCTCAGCAGCTCAGGGTTTAATGAGCAGCCAGCAGCAAGGGCAGGACAGCAGCTCCAGCAATGGGAGTGCTCCTGAACCTTGGGAAGAGCTGCGTGGAGTGCATAAATAATTCAACATACATAGAAGAATGCAGCCAGGTCAAGGCAAAATGAGGTTTTTTAGGCTTTTTCTTTGAACGAAGGAACATTGCAGTGAATCACGGTTATCGCAAGTTAAATCAAAATTATTGCAAGTTTTCTGTTCTTTAAGATTTTAAAAAAGAACCCAACCCCAGGAATCCTCCAGGAATCAGCTCCTCAGTTCATCCTCTTGCACAGTCCCAGCCACTCCTGGGATGAATGGTTTGAAAAAAGAAATGGACCCTGCAGGTGTTTTCCAGCCTTTCTTATCTTCAACCATAAATCAGGGAATGCAGGGGAGGGATGGGGGACAGCCACAAGGTCCCTGGCCATGCCCATCCCCTCTGGGCAAACAGCACTGGAATAAAGTTCATTTAGTGCAGCATTAATGCAGGTGGGTCATGAGGCACCATGAGGAGCAGCTTTGTGACATCAGGAGGGGAAAAGGAGGCAGCAGAGGCCAGGACAGAGCTGGTGCACCAAACCCACCCACCCCCTGCAGCACCCAGCTGTGGTGCTGCTGCAGGATGGGCAACCCCAAAATTGGGCTGACATCCCCTGGCCATCAGGAATGACCCCAGAGCAACCCCAAAATTGGGCTGATATTCCCTGGCCATCAGGAATGACCCCAGAGCAATCCCAAAACTGGGCTGATATTCCCTGGCCATCAGGAATGACCCCAGAGCAACCCCAAAATTGGGCTGATATTCCCTGGCCATCAGGAATGACCCCAGAGCAACCCCAAAATTGGGCTGACATCCCCTGGCCATCAGGAATGACCCCAGAGCAATCCCAAAGCCAGGCCGTGCTCTCAGGGATTATTTGTGGTGTGTGGGATTATTGCTGCCAGGACAAGGAGACAGAAATGTGGTCCTCACAGGATGCTGAACCTCACCAGTGCTTCCTCTAGTTTCACCAGTACAACCTTCAGGAACTGGCCCAGATTTGCACCAAGTGTCGTTCTGGGAAATGATAAAATGTGATCAATAAAAACTTGATCTATAAATGNGCACCATGAGGAGCAGCTTTGTGACATCAGGAGGGGACAAGGAGGCAGCAGAGGCCAGGACAGAGCTGGTGCACCAAACCCACCCACCCCCTGCAGCACCCAGCTGTGGTGCTGCTGCAGGATGGGCAACCCCAAAATTGGGCTGACATCCCCTGGCCATCAGGAACGACCCCAGAGCAACCCCAAAATTGGGCTGATATTCCCTGGCCATCAGGAATGACCCCAGAGCAATCCCAAAACTGGGCTGATATTCCCTGGCCATCAGGAATGACCCCAGAGCAACCCCAAAATTGGGCTGATATTCCCTGGCCATCAGGAATGACCCCAGAGCAATCCCAAAACTGGGCTGATATTCCCTGGCCATCAGGAATGACCCCAGAGCAATCCCAAAGCCAGGCCGTGCGCATCCCAAAGCTCACCAGTGCTTCCTCTCATTTCACCAGTACAACCTTCAGGAACTGGCCCAGATTTGCACCAAGTGTCGTTCTGGGAAATGATAAAATGTGATCAATAAAAACTTGATCTATAAATGTTTGATCTATCAAATTTGATTATAAAAACCTGATCTGAGTGAAAACAAGTGGCCAGCTATAAATAGCTCAGATTGAGCAAGATCTCCAGGGCTTCCTGCCTGCCTTTGCTGTGTCTTGGGGCACACAAGCCCCACTGATTTCGCGTGGGAGTTGTTTCTTGGGTGCATCGTCACGTCGTGACACCAACTTGCCAACGTGGCCATCACCAGAGGAGCCCTGGGCTTCCAGCCCTGCTCCCTGTGCCCAACCCAAACCCAAGGGAGCACCCAGCACCTTCAGCCCAAGGGGCACAGATGAAGCTGGAAAAAGCAGGTCCTGTTAATTGAAATTAATCATGGTGGAGGGTCACTTGCACAGGTTCTTGGGGGTATTGGTCAGTGAAATTGGTTTTTATTTTTGGCTGCATTTGATGGTGTGAGAGAACAAAGTTGGGAAATGTTTGTGCAGCTCTGCTGAGGTTGTTCAGGGTTGCTCAGGTCCAGCCAGAGGGGGTGCCAAGGAACAGAGCTGGAGTTTGGAAGAGGACTTAGAGGAGATGCTGGGCTGCTGTGTGGGCAGTGAAACCTGCCAGGACAGCAGGACAAACATTGAAAAACAGAGCTTTGGGGGGATTATAAATCTTCCTGTTCAAATCTGCGCTCAGACTTCAGGGGGTGTTTTTTTAACCATGACAGGGGGTGACTTTCTCTCATGTCTGGGGGCTGGGAAGGTTTTTCTCAGCAGAGTAATTTCCTGCCAGGGTTCATCTATGGCAGCAAGGCATGGTCTGACCCAACCTCCGAGCCCTGGGCTCTCTATCCTATCTCTGTGAGAGTTTCTTCACTCTCAGCTCCGTGTTTGGCGTGAAAAACAGCCTGTTTGTAACAGAAAACCTGTGTGGGCAGCTGGAAATTCTGTGAGGGCTTGGATGTCATCAGTAACTCCTGCCCTCTCATTTTCACCTGGCTGAACACTGACAAAGGTGTTCCATGTGCTGTGATGCTCTGGACTTTCCCAGGCTGGGATTCAGCAGGTTTGGGTGCAGATCTCACGGCTGTTGATCCCAGTGGAAATCAGCAGCTCTCATTGACCTCCCCCTGCCCACTCAGCCCTTCCTGCTCCCCTGACTCATGAACCTGATTGCAGCTAAACCCACCCCTCACTCCTCACCTCCTGCAGCCCAATTTCCTGGGGCTGAGTCCAATTTCCGGGACCCGGCTGAGGCTCGGCAGCCCTGGCAGGATCTGCTCTCAGGAGCTGAGCTTGGGGCAGCAGCTCTGGGAAGGTCTGGGCTTTGTTTCCTGGAGGCATCACAGCCTTAGGATGCTTTGCTTTGGTCCCAAGCACTGACCCCAGTTTGGGTTTGAGCCTCAAGGTGTTCCCATCCACCTCCATCTCCTGGAATGGCAGCTCTGCCAAGACCCACTTGGCTCCGTTTGATGAATTTGGTGACAGGGCCTTCACAATTTGGGTGATTTGAGCTGTGCCTGGGATGGTTTCTGCTGGTCCCTCACCCCGGCTGGGAACCACGAACGCTTCCTGTTGTGGTTTCCTGCCCTGGCTGAGACGCCTCCTCTCTGCTCTCCCTTCCTGTTCTCATCAGGGCCATTTTGGGGCTTCATGGGGACAACGAATTGGCAGAGAAGGCTGTAGTTGCCATCAATCCAGCTCTGGTTGCCATCAATCCAACTCTGGTTGCCATCAATCCAGCTCTGGTTGCCATAAATGCAGCTCCTTGCAGGGCTGAGCAGGGCAGGGTGCACAGAGCAGGATGGTTCCTCCCAAACCCTGTCCAACAGAGAGATCCAGCCCAGCCCTTCCCAGCTCTGGTGATCCCAAGGGATGGAAGGAGCCCTGTGCAAAAAGAGGAACTGAGGAGCTGATTCCTGGAGTGTGGGCACATATTTGGGGCTTTTAAAAAATCTTCAATAACAGAAAGCTTGCAATAATTTTGATTTAACTTGCAACGTTTCTTAGCTCAAAGGAAAAACCTGAAAAACTTCACTTTGCCTTGACCTGGCTGCATTCTTCTAACTGTCCTGGATTAATGTTTAATTGTTATTTATGCACTCCATGGCAGCTCTTCCCAGATTTCCTTTGCAGAATTCGGGCTGGGGGAGCCACGGCAGTGCTGACCACCAGCCCAGGCTCAGCTCTGGTCACTGCCTGGGAGGAGAGGCCACAGCAAGGGGCTTAGCCCTTGGGGAAGCGATTTCTCCCACCATGTCCAGAAATAAAAGTCAAACTGGGGAGAATCAGGGCAAATACCCAGCGTGCTGCCCCAAGATGTGGTGGTTTCTTGACTCTGTACATCAGTGAGGTGTTTGCGGGAGGCACAGAGGGGGAAAATCTCTCTGATTTTTTTGGGATCATCATCTGCGTGGGAGAAACCCCAAAGTTCAGGCTGCAGGGAACAAATGAGACCCTTTGGGTATGAGAATGTTTCCATTGATTACAGCAAATTGGGCTCAGTCAACACCCTCTGGGTGGGATTTTAGATGATTCAAGATAGAGATACAAACCTGTACAGAGACAAGCCCAGAGCTCTCCGGCACAAGGGGCTCTGCAGGGACTCTGTTCATGAAGTGCCCTCCCTGCCAATGGGATCAGAGCATCAGGAACCAGCCAGAGCCAGGTATTGTGGGGAAAAAATTCCATAGATTGTTTAAAAAACAATTCAAGGAAGGTTTCTTCTCGTTCCCGCTGACTGATGGTCGATGTCTGCCCAGAAGCGCTTGGGTTTCTCTTTCGCTGTGCTTGGCGCAGTTGTTTATCTAAATGTTGTTTTAGACATTTCATAGCCACCTCGTGTTTTAATCTTAATGCATTTATGGTTTTGGCCTTCTAGACCTCCATGGCAAAACTCATTTGTTCAGAGAGTCCAAAGAATTTCCTTTGATTGTGAACAGGGCTGGGGAGAAAATGGTAGGAAGCCCAGGCTGAAAACATCGAGATGGATGTAAGGAGCACATTTTTAATGTCGAAGGTAATTAACCACTGGAGGAATTAAGTGTAGGATTTGAGGAATTCTCTATTGCTTGTGATCTTTAAATCAAGATCAGATGGATTCTCTGTGGCTTGGCATCTTTAAATCAAGATCAGGTGGGTTTTTATTTATGCTTTCCAGCTCCAGTGAACAGGGCTGGACAGAAAATGGTAGGAAGTCAAGGCCAAAAACATCGGGATAGATGTAAGGAGCACATTTTTAATTGTGAAGGTAATTAACCACTGGAGGAATTCACTAGGATTTGGGGAATCCTCTATTGCTTGCAATCTTTAAAACAAGATGGGATGGATTTTCTATTGCTTGGAATCCTTAAATCAAGATCAGATGGATTCTCTGTTGATCGGAATCCTTAGATCAATATCAGGTGGATTTTCCTCTTGCTTGGGATTTTTAAATCAAGATGGGATGGATTCTCTATTGCCTGGGATCTTTAAATCAAGATCAGGTAGGTTTTTATTGACCCTTTCCAGCTCAGGGGGAGCTGAGAGATGCTGTGAGTTTGAAACGACCTGACAGAGAGCCAGCAGGAGAACGTCTAGATGTCCAAGTCTGAATCCCAACCAAACCATTTTGTGAAACGATGCTTCGGCGATGAATTTCCCCTTCCAGGCTGAGCCGCAGCAGCGCGTGAGCTATTAGTGTATAACTCTGGACTCCATCTAGGGTGCTAAGCTGCTGCTCTCTCATTTTTAGACAAAACAATTCCTCTCTAAGCCCCAAACTCAAGGACAACTTACTGTCTCAGAGCCCCAAGATATGTAAACAACAGTGAATGAATTGGGGGAGAAAACTTGGAGTAATTGACTTCATGACCTGAAGCTGTAACTAGAGGATTAAACCTTGATATGCAAATGGACAAAACTTATAAAGTATGAAAAACTCATGACCTGCTGTCCATTTTGGGTGTAGCCCCTGGATGGGCTGTGAGTGCCCTGAATGCACCTGAAGGCCTTCAAGAAATATAACTGCTTTTATCATCTTAACTTTGCCTAGCCTCTGTTTTAGGTAAGCCCATCAAGTTGAGCGCCAGGAAATGCCGGACGCCGCCGCCCACCTGCCCTTCTACTACGGCAGCATCGCTCGCTCCGAGGCCGAGGAGCACCTGAAGCTGGCGGGGATGGCCGACGGGCTGTTCCTGCTGCGGCAGTGCCTGCGCAGCCTGGGGGGCTACGTGTTGTCCATGGTGTGCAACCTGCAGTTCTACCACTACCCCATCGAGCGCCAGCTCAACGGCACCTACGCCATCCTGGGCGGCAAGGCTCACTGCGGCCCCGAGGAGCTCTGCGAGTTCTACTCCAAGGACGCCGACGGGCTCTGCTGCCCCCTGCGCAAGCCCTGCAATCGCCCCAGCGGGGTGGAGCCCCAGCCTGGTGTCTTTGACAGCATGAGGGACAACATGGTGCGGGAATACGTGCGGCAGACCTGGAAGCTGGAGGTACTGGGTGGTCCCGAGTGTGGGTGGGAAGCTGTGACTCCATGGTGCTGTCGTGCCCCTTTTGCAGTGATGCCTGAAACAGGCTACCTGAAAACAGAGGCTGGGACAATGAGGTGTATGAAAAGTGGACAAATTTATTCAAGGCCTTCAAGGTACATTTGGGCAAGCAATGTCTCCCTCGGGAACTACACCCAAAATGGACTCTGGGTCACCAGCTCTTCACATCTTATAAGTTCTGTCCTATTAGCATGTTGGTCCCTCATTCTCCAATCACACCTTCAGGCGATGATGTTGACCACCCCAGGCCCTGCTTCCCCCTTTCCACCGTTGTTTACATCTTTTCGGGCCCCAGGGTAACGAATATGTCCTTGAATCTCTATCCAGAGAGCTTTGTTTTGGCTAAAGGTGTTGGGCACAGAGGTTTTCAGCATTCTGTAAGAGCACAGAACTACACCAAGTTACAGATGCATGAAGAGGAAAAAAACCCCAAAGTTATTAGGCATCAGCAGCACAACAGATCAAGCTCCCTTTCCTTAAGAAAAGGATATCAGTTCCTTATCTCCTCTGAAAAGATTCCTGGACATTTATTTATCCCAGGTACTCATTTATCCCAGGCCTGGCAGCCCCTGGTAAATCAGAATGTAAAGAACAACATTTTCCCTAAAGAATAATATTTTTGCTAAAATTCTGCGATGACAGGCACAGGAAATTGAACGGAATGTGGTTCTTTGTCCCAGCTCCAGCTGACACCAATATTTCAGGAACATCCAGAGGTGCAGACAGGCACAAGTATCCCAATTCCAGTGTCCTTGGAGGGTGCTGGCATTAACAGAGGTCTGAGTTCTGCTCCTTCCCAGTTTCTTCTCTACAAACTGGTCTGAACATCTTCCCAAGCCTTCAGGGCCCTCCTTGGAACAGCTGGAGCTCACTGTGCAAGCCTTGCCCCAGATGTTCTTCTCCTCTCCAGCCCATGGGATGTTCCCTGCCTTAGACCAGAGCTGTCTCATCCCAACAAACTCATCCCAAACCCCAATAAGCCCTATGCCAAACCTCAACAAACACATCCCCAAACCTTAACAAGCCCATCCCAGAACTAAACAAACCCATTCCAAACCCCAACAAACCCATCCCAAACCCCAACCAACCCAACACCAAACCTCAACAAACCCATCCCAAATCCTAATAAACCCATCCCAGAACTAAACCAACTCATCCCACAACCCAACAAGCTATCACAAGACCCAGTGACTCATCCTAAACCCCAACAACCCCATCCCAAACACCAACAGACCCATCCCAAACCCCAACAAACCCATCCCAGGACGAAACCAACTCATCCCAAAACCCAACAAACCCATCCCAAACTAAACCAACTCATCCCAAACCCCAACAAACCCATCCCAGGACGAAACCAACTCATCCCAAACCCCAACAAACCCATCCCAAAACTGAACCACAGAGCTCCAGAGGCACACAAAGACATGATTCCCATGCCATGGAGGTGTCCCCGGTGCCACTAGTGGCAGATTCTCCATGACAGATCCATCCCAATCCTGGGATTGGCACAGTTGGCCAGAGCATGGTGTTAATGATGCCAAGTTCCTGTGTCCCATCCCCATATGGGCCATTATTTAGGAATTGGGCTCAACGATCCATGTGGGTTCCTTCCAACTTGGAACATTCCGTGATTTCTGGGAATATCTCTCCATGTCAGGTGTCTGTGCCTCCAATGAAAGCAGACTTAGGCTTTTGCTCAGGTCTTTGGTGCTCTTTGGGGTGGAATTTTTGCTTCTGTGGAGGATTTTTTTGGCAGTGAAGGTTTTACCCATGAGACCGAGGCAGGGCGTGCTGGATCAGGTCTGTGTTTGATTTAAATTTAAAATATAGCACCAAACAGCTTCCTGCATTTTATTGCAGACTGGAATATCTATAATATATGCATAAATAAAAACTCCAAATGGTCCCACTAGCTGCAGGGGAATTCATTTCCCTCTGTCTGCTGCCACCTTAGCTCCTCAGACACTTCCAAGAGTCATTTTGTTGCTTCATTGGGAGGGGCTGCCCAGGGAAGTTTGGAGTCCTCATCCCTGGAGGTGTCCAAAGAACTCCTGGATGTGGCACTCATCATGTCCAAAGAACTCCTGGATGTGGCACTCGGGGCTCTGGTTTGGTGACAAGGTGGGGATCAGGCACAGGCTTGGCTTGATGACCTTGGAGGTCTTTTCCAGCCTAAATTATTCTGGGATTCTATATTTTGGTTTAAGTGCTCAGAGAAGTATGGCTCAGGCATTCTCCTTATGGAGCCTTTCTACAAAATCTCTCTAAGTTTGGTCTATTTACACCAAATGTGTTTGACAAAGTGAGGTATTTTATAGGGTTTCCCCATGAATGAAGTGTTCTATAGGTTTTCTTGATGAATGAGATGTTCTATAGGGTTTCTTCATGAATGCTGTTTTTTATTCTATAAGGTTGCTATAGGTGAATGAGGTGTTCTGTACTAAAATGAGATATTTAGGACCAGAATTCTCTCCCAGAACTGGTGATTCTGTAAGGTTTTCCCCCCCGAGCAGACCTGTGGCCACCAGCAGATAACACAAAGGACATCGCCACCTCCTGGCAAAGGGACAGTAACGGTTTAACACCGGAGTGAGCCCGGGGGAAGGAATTCAGGGTCTCCCCCAGGATTTCCAGACTGCACTGACCTTGCCATATCGTGCTATCTGTAGGTGGCGAGCAGCCAGAAGGGCAGGAGAACCAGAAAGGTTCTACTCTGAAGAAAATCATGGAGTTATGGAACATCCTGAGCTGGAAGGACCCACAAGGATCATCAGTCCCACCCCTGGCCCTGCACAGACACCCAACAATCCCACCCTGGGCATCCCTGGCAGCATTGTCCAAACGCTTCTGGAGCTCTGGCAGCCTTGGGGCAGGGACCATTCCCTGGGGAGCCTGGGCAGTGCCCCAGCAGCCTCTGGGGAAGAACCTTTCCCTGAGATCATCCCAACCCTGACCCAGCTGCAGCCATTCCCTGGGCTCCTGTCCCTGTCCCAGAGCAGAGCTCAGCCCCTGCCCCTCCGGCTCCCCTCGGGAGGAGCTGCAGCCCCCGAGGAGTCTCCCCTCAGTCTCCTCTGCTCCGGCTGAACAAGCCAAGTGCCCTCAGCTGCTCCTCAGAGCCTTCCCCAGCTCCGTGTCCCTCCTTTGGACACTCTCCAACAGCTTTAGATCCTTCTGATCTTGTGGTGCCCAAAGTGCCCCCAGCTCTCGAGGTGAGGCTGCCCCAGTGCAGAGCAGAGCAGGACAATCCCTCCCTGGCCTGGTACCCCCAGGACACAGTGACCCCTTGGGCTGCCAGGACACACCAGGGACTCAGATCCAACTTGCCACCAACCAGGAGCACAAGGCTGAATGACACCCCACAAGCCCAACATTAAGATTCCCCACGTGAATGTGGTGCCTTATTTCTTCCCTCACCTAAGTCAGTTGACTTCAGCTGAATTTAAGAGATTGGGTCAATTTAAATAAGCCAGGAATTCTGCTCTGCAGCAGAACCGAATTCAACCACTCTTGGGTTTCAATTAATTATGAGATTTTCCAAGTTTCCTGTGTCTTCTGCCCCAAATGAGAAGTGCAGAAAATGGAAGGAGGTCTCTTTTCCCCTCTTTCCCAGGGGGATGCCCTGGAACAGGCCATCATCAGCCAGGCCCCCCAGGTGGAGAAGCTGGTGGCCACCACAGCCCACGAGAAGATGCCCTGGTACCACGGCAACATCAGCCGGGAGGAGGCAGAACGGAGGCTCTACTCGGGGGCACAGCCTGATGGGAAATTCCTGTGAGTATCCAAACCATGGCACACGCTGGGATCCCTGGATTGTTGCCATTTTCCCACCTCCACTGCCCTGCTGTGAATGGTTTCACATGAGGTTTAGCTGAATGTGCTCACAGTGGTTACAGATCATTCCAAAGATGGGTTACAGATCTTTCAAAGTTTGTTCTTTCAAAGAACAAACTAGTTCTTGTCGAGCGTCTGCCCTCCCTGAAGAGCCAGTTTTGAGTTTTATTTGTTCCTCATATTGAAAACTTCCTGTGGAATGTGGCTGCTGAGGGGAGTGAGGGCCCTGAGGATGAGGAGAGGTAGAAGGTTCAGAGGGGGAAGCGATTAAACACTGACACCTTGGCAATGCAAGGTTCAGGAAACACAGGAGAAAGCTTTGCTCTACATCTCTGCCCAGGTGAGACAGCCTTAATTGAATTTAATTATCTGCTGGATGAGTTGGGGAAGGAGAGAATTAGCTGGAGACCAGATCTTCAGGAGCTGGAGTGATAGGATGAGGGGGAATGGGTTTAAACTGAGAGTAGGTTTAGATGGGATATCAGGAAAAAATTCCTCGCTGTGAGGGTGGTGAGGCCCTGGAATGGAATTCCCAGAGCAGCTGTGGCTGCCCCTGGATCCCTGGCAGTGTCCAAAACCAGGCTGGACAGGGCTTGGAACAACCTGGGATAGTGGAAGGAACTGGAACTGAGTGATCTTGAAGATCTTTTCCAACCCAAACCATTTTGGGATTCTTTGGTTCTATGAGAAGGGCAGAACACTGCAGGTGAAGGATTGCTCCTCAGCCTCTTCGAGGGGCTTGGGAAGGTGACAATTCCTATGAAATCAGCATTAGACTTTTGCTCAGACCTTTCTGAATCTTTGGAGTGGAGTTTTGGCCTGTGTGGGGCTTTTTGCCTTAATGGAGGATTTTATTGCCTGAGGCAGCAGGCACTGGATCAGGTCTGTAATTTAAATTCATAAACAGCTCTAGCTCTTGCATTTGATTTTGGACTGGAATATCTATAATTTATGCATTTGATGCAGGGGCACCTTTCCACAAGCCCAGCCACCACTGACACCGTGACAGTCCTCAGAGTAACACCAAGAGCTGCTTTTAATAATTTATTCCTAATTTTCCTTCCTGCCAGGCTGAGAGAAAAGAAGGAGAATCGTGCCTATGCCCTGTCCCTCGTCTATGGCAAGACTGTTTATCACTACCGGGTGGACCACGATAAATCTGGGAAATATTCCATCCCTGAGGGGACGAAATTTGACACCCTCTGGCAGGTACTGAGCTGGGTGTCCTCAGAAATGAAGGCATCTTTTCCATACCAAATCCCCCAAAATCCTCAGGATAATAAACCTCTCTAACATCATCTTTTTAGTGTCAGCAAATCAGGAATTATTTTATTCCTGCCCAGGGGCTGACAAAATTCCAGCCTCCACACGGACCCTGATCCAAAACTTTGTCACTCATTTGTATATTTATATATTTATATTTATACATTTATATGTATATATTTAAACTTATTTATAAGAACAAAGAAATTAATGTTCATTGGTTCTAAGTGACATCATAAGACTGAAGTTTTGGTTTTGATCCCTGTTTAGTAATTAATAATCATCACCAATAATCCTCATGGGTCCCAGCTCAGAATATTCTGTGATTCTGTGCTAATTCTCTTTCATTAATTGCTATTCTATCCTCTACTGGTTAGTAATTTCTCTCTTCTTGTGCTAATTAGTCCATATTTTTAATCTTTTTAGTCTCTTTTTCTTTCAGTAGGGATTTTCCAATGCCTAAACTGAATCTTTTTTAGTCTCTTCTTTATCTTCTGGTTTCTGCAAAGTGGCCTTGTGGTCCATAAATTCTGCATTCCAGATGTCCAGCCTTAATCCATCTTCCTCTCGCAGGCTTTGTTCATTGGAGCATATCAGAGCCAGTTTATCAAAACTTGAAATTCCAGCAATTTTCCCAAGCCGTGCTCCTACAAAAGTAGCTCATGGCAACTTTGCTCCACGCTGGCTGAGAGTAATTGAAGAATAACCCACTATTTAGAATTAATATCTAGACTGGTTGGGATTAATTAATCAAAACAATTCATTTAAAAGTTAAAATATTTATTAACACCATCCAGGGAGTGGATGCTGGAGCTTCCTCCTGGCAGGGCTGTCTGAGGGACGGCAACCCCATTTTGCTGAATTTTCTGAATTCCCAGGGCTGTTTTCCTGCAGAATTTTATTGCAAACAAAGATTTTGGGGCATTTTTATGGTGACAGAACCATGCCAGGCTCCTGATTGCAGCTGAAATCAGAGCCAGGCAGGAGGGGAAGGGCAAACCTCGTGTCCCTGGTTGGATGCTGGGCTAAGTCTCCAGCCTGAGTCCATTTTGGATCCAGTGGTGCTGCCATGGAAAACAGCCTGGGACCCGCAGGAAAAAAACCCTGGAGCTCCTCTGGGACAGGATAAGGTTTCTCTCAGGGTTTATCCCACACTTCAGGGCCTAAAACCCTCCCTGGCTGGGACAACAATAACACTGCACAGAGAATGTCCTGCTTACGCTGGTGATTTTGTCTTTCTTTGGGCCTTATCGAATTTCCCAAGTTCTTCCCAGCTCTGGCAGATATCCAGGGATGCAATCACACCCTGGGACATCCCTGAGTGCACGAACAGAGGACAGAAACAGTCTAGCCCCTGCCTGGCATGAATCTGAGAGGAATCATTGCCCTAAGCCACAGAAATTGCCTTCAATAGTAAAAAAAAAATGTATTCTCCTCACAATAATCTCTTTTTCCTCCCAGTTGGTGGAGTACTTAAAACTCAAACCAGATGGGCTGATTTTCTACCTGAGGGAAGCCTGCCCCAACCCCAACATGCCAGGTGAGCTACCACCTCCCCGTGCCACCCCAAAAGCCCCAAATTCCCCTTCCTGTGCCCAGCCTTGGTGGGTCAGTCTCCCGTGGTGTCACTGTCACCTCCAGGCCTGGCCTGAGGTGGCCCAAAGGCAGGAGCAGATGGGAATCAGTGAACAGATGGATTCAGAGCATTCCTGCTTTTTAGGCAGCAGGAAAATCCTGGAAGGCTGAGCCCTGGTGGGTCTCTAAACACCCAAAACCCTGGGGCACTTTGTGCTGGCCCAGTGTCACCAACGTCACCTCAGAGCCCCAGGGACCCACCAGTATGGGTATGCCAGTGGTGGCACTTTCCCTCAGAAAATTTGGGAATAACAGCCACATCCAGACACGTTTCCACACCTGTTTTTAAGGCTAAAGCTGTGGAAACGTTCCTTTGGGGTGGAGGGGATGGGATCAGATCCACAGGGTCCTTCAGGGACTGATGCTCTGACCCTGCTTGGGGCAAACCTTTGATAATGAACTCTTCATAACAAACTCTTGATAACAAACTCCTGATAACAAACTCCTGATAACAAATCCTCTCTCCTGATTCGCAGCCTCTGCAGCACCAGCTCCTCCCACCCACCCCTCCGTGAGCGTAAGTTTGGGGCAGTCTCTGTTTTTTTGGGATCTCAGTGGGTTTCATGTTGCTGCATTCCAAGCTTGGCTGCTCAAACCCTCCTCTCCAAACCCTGCTTTTGTCTAAAAGCTCGGGAGCTGCGCTGGATATGGAGCCCAGCTGGGATGTTGTTCCCTTTCCAGCTCGGATGGGATGGGAATGGCTGGGTACAGCAGCTGGGAGAGCTCAGAAGGGTTTCCATTCGTCCTGAGCTCCTTGCCCCATGTGGGTCTGTCCTTGGGGAGCTCCATCCCTGCCCTCCTGGCCAGGCAGGAGTGAGGGAGCCGTGCTGGGATTCTGGGAATGCTCAACCCTGCTGCTCCTGCTGGCCCCTGGCCAGGGCTTTGTGCTCACTGTGCTCCAGGGAATGGCTGTGCTGGCACTGAGAGCTGAGCTGTGCTGGAACCAGAGGGTTTGGGATCCCAGCGGGGCTGAGGGAGGTCTGGGCACTCAGGGCATTTTCACAACCCACAGGGGCCTCGAGGCTGCTGGGGCACTGCCCAGGCTCCCCAGGGAATGGTCCCTGCCCCAAGGCTGCCAGAGCTCCGGGAGCGTTTGGACAATGCTGCCAGGGATGCCCAGGGTGGGATTGTTGGGTGTCTGTGCAGGGCTGGGGGCTGCACTGATGGTCCTTGTGGGTCCTTCCAGCTCAGGATATTTTGTGATTCTATGACTCTGCCATTCCAAGCTGTGCTGGATGGCTGTGCCACCCTGTCACTCTCTCTTCAGGGGACAGTGGCTGCACAGTGTCACACCTGGGCCACTCTCGGTGTGCTGGCTGAGAGCTGACCTGCCCCCAGGGTTCCCCTCCTGGCACACAGCAAACTGTGGAGACCTGGCTGGGATGGGGAAAGCAGAGGGGACAGAGCCCTCATCACCTCACTCTGCACAGCCCCGCGAGGAGGATGCTGTGCCCAGAATAATCTGGATCCCCCCAGAGCTCAATCCCTGCCCTGCCCTGCCCTGCCCTGGGGGAGCTGCAGCCAGGACTGGAACAGGAATGTTGGCTCCAGACCCCTCCAGTCCCAGCCCACCCCAGGGCCTTTCAGAGGAATCACCAGCGGGGCTGTGTCAGAGCACAGAGTGACAGGGTGGCACAGTCACCCAGCACAGCTTGGAGCGCCAGAGTCAGAGAATCCCAGAATATTCTGAATCTCTCTTGTACTTTTCACTCCATTTCCAACTGAAGCACTTTCTCCTTTATCCATTCGATCCCCATTTCTTTTCCAGAGGAACCTGGGCCCTCTCAATGCAGACGGATACACCCCAGAGCCTGTAGGTGAGCACCTCCAGAGCCCTCTGCTCCTCTCAGGGACAGGACTGGGGATGGCCCAGGAGCTCGGGGGTTCCCTGGAGCTCTGCCACAAAGCCCCTTTCTCACAAAAGCACCCAGACATTTTGGGGTCCTGAGCCAACACCTGGCTCCCAGGAAATCAAGCCTTGCTCTTGTTTTATCCTGGAAACTAGGTCCTGTCCTATCCCCATTTTCCAATACTCAGTGTATTCAGCTGAATTTCAGTAGGGTAAAGCCCTGCCCAGGGCTGCTATGTGGAGTGGGAATGCTCAGACCCCTCCAGGTGGAATGGGAATGCTCAGACCCCTCCAGGATGGGTGGAATGGGAATGCTCAGACCCCTGTCCCCATCCCGGCTCCTTCAGCAGCCAGAATTGGGAGAAGCCATGGGTTGTGAAAGGAAGGGAAATGCCCAGCAGGGAGGAGAAATGCTGGAGCTGAAGGTGAAGTGTCCAAAAGAGCAGAGAAACCCTTCCCAGTCCACGAGGGAGAGCAGGATGGGGAAGGACAGGTTTATAACCAACTGTTCCTCTCGGGAAGGGGCAGGAAAATCCCGCCTGCTGCCCATGGACACCAGTGTCTACGAGAGCCCCTACAGCGACCCCGAGGAACTGAAGGACAAGAAACTTTTCCTCAAGAGGGACCACCTGATGATCGATGAGGTGGAGCTGGGGGCAGGAAACTTCGGCTGTGTCAAGAAGGGAGTTTACAAAATGAGGAAGTGAGTGAGGGCGCTGGGGAAGGGGGAGGAGAGGGTGCCAGGATGGGCTCCAGGTGTCCCCAGTTGTCCTGTTTGTCACTAGATGGTCAGGGATGATGGATGTGATGGTGGAGTCACCACCGCTGGAAGCGTTCCAAAAATGAGTAGCTTTGGGATGGGGTTTGGTGGGGATGGTGGTGTTTGGGCAAGGATTGGACTTGATGATCTTGGGGGTCTTTTCCAAACTTAACAATTCCATGAATATTATGATACAATGCTGTCATTCCATGGCTTTCCATGGATTTTCACTGACAGCTGCACTGCCCTGGGTGTGTAACCTGCACCAGGTTCTGCCTCACTTTGTAGGGTTTCCCAGCTGCCACTTCCAAAGGGATTTGCTGGGCTCAGAGAAACAACTCTGTACTCCTGAGGTCACCACAGTCCAAAGCAGTGACACTGTAGAGTTGTGCCACCCTTGGGTCTCTGAGCCTATAAGGATGGTACCTTACCTGTGCCTCAGTTTCCTGGAAAAGTTGCACTGTTGGCCCAGATCTCAGTGTGGGAGGGGAGGCATCTCCAGATCCAGGGATGGCAACTTCTGACCTACGCTTTAAGGGGTGAGGTGACCTCTCAATCCTTGTGATGGTTGATGGGCTTACCTAAACCAGAGGCTAGACAAGGTTAAGAGAATAAAAAGCAGTTATATTTATTTAAGGCCTTCAGGTGCATTCAGGGCACTCACAGCCCACCCAGGGGCTACACCCAAAATGGATTACAGGTCATGAGGTTTTCATACTTTATAAGTTTTGTCCATTTGCGTATTGGGGGTTAATCCTCCAATTATAGCTTCAGGTAATGAAGTCAATTACTCCAATTTTGCTCCCCCAATTCACTGCTGTTTACATATTTTGGGGCCTGAGACACTAAGGTGTCCTTGAGTTTGGAGCTTAGAGAGGAATTGTTTTGTCTAAAAAAGAGAACAGCAGCTAAGCACCCTGTGTGGAGTCCAGAATTATACACTAAAGAATTACAGATACATGAAAAATAGAGAAGCTAAAATCCTAAGGCATCACTTGGACACCAGAATGGTGCAGAGCTCTGGGATTCCCATTCCTGGCTGTGATCCCTGAATCCCACTGTGCTCAGCCCATCCCACAGCTGTCCCTCTGTGCAGGAAGCAGATCGACGTGGCCATCAAAGTGCTGAAGAGCAACAACGAGCGGACGGTGAAGGATGAGATGATGAAGGAAGCGCAGATCATGCACCAGCTGGACAATCCCTACATCGTGCGCATGATCGGGGTGTGCGAGGCCGAGTCGCTGATGCTCGTGATGGAGATGGCTTCTGGAGGGCCTCTCAACAGGTTCTTGGCTTCCAAGAAGTGAGTGGTGAATGAAACGGGGCTGTTTTGCTGCATTTCTCCCCAAAACCTACTTCAAAAGCCCACCCTTGTAGCTGCAGAAAAGCTGACAAGAGCAGAAATAGAAATCTTTTTGTGTGAGGGATCAGGGCTGATGCTTCTGGAGCAGAGATTTCCATGTTCATTCTCCCTGGCAGCTGGAAAATCAGAGAGGACCATGGCAGGGCCTTCATTACTGCATTCTCCTTTCACCTCCCCCAGGGACGAGATCACCATGAGCAACATCGTGGAGCTGATGCACCAGGTGGCCATGGGGATGAAGTACCTGGAGGAGAAGAACTTCGTGCACAGGGACCTGGCGGCCAGGAACGTCCTGCTGGTGAACCAGCACTACGCCAAGATCAGCGACTTCGGCCTCTCCAAGGCTCTGGGGGCTGATGACAGCTACTACAAGGTGAGACAGCAGCGGGGCTGGAGCCCCTGGTTGGGGGATGAGACCCCCAGAGACTTGAGGGTCTGATCTCCTCATGGACCCCTCTGCACAGCACCACCAAGCTCTGCCTCACCGCTGTGACATCAAAAGGGGCTTTGCCGAGCTCTGGTGACAAGGAGGCTGCAGAGGCAGCCAGGGGGATGAGAGGAGCCAGGGCTGATCTCCCCAGCAGGGCACAGCTGAGGGAGAGACCTCACCTGGAATTGTGTGTCCAGCTCTGGGGAGCCCCAGCACCAGAGAGACAAGGAGCTGTGGGAATGAGCCCAGACAAGGCCACTGAATTGTCCCCAAAGCTGGAGCCCCTCTGCTCTGGAGCCAGGCTGGGAGAGCTGGGGGTGTTCACCTGGAGGAGAAGGCTCCAGGGAGACCTCAGAGTCCCTGCCAGGGCCTAAAGGAGCTCCAGGAGAGCGGGAGAGGGACTTGGGACAAGGATGGAGGGACAGCGCACAGGGAATGGCTTCCCACTGCCAGAGGGCAGGGAGAGATGGGATGAGGAACAGAATTGTTCCCCATGAGAGTGGGGAGGCCCTGGAATGGAACTCCCGGAGCAGCTGTGGTTGTCCCTGGATCCCTGGCAGTGTCCAAGGCCAGGCTGGACAGGGCTTGGAGCAACCTGGGACAGTGGAAGGTGTCCCTGGCCATGGCAGCAGTGGAATGGGACGGGCTTTGAGGTCCTTCCCACCCAAACCATTCCATGATTCCATGGTTTAATGGGCACGGGCAGGAGGGTGGCACCATGGGCATTCAGCAGAACAGGGCCTTGCCTGGGCTTTGGAGCTCCCATTCCAGGTGATTTTTCCAGCAATGGTAGACCTGACACAAAGCTGGAGCAGAGTTCAGGTGCAGCTCTCAGCACTCTGTGCCTCAGGCTGGCAATGTCCCTCCTGCAGGCTAGGACAGCAGGGAAGTGGCCCCTGAAGTGGTATGCTCCAGAGTGCATCAACTTCCACAAGTTCTCCAGCAAGAGTGACGTCTGGAGCTACGGCGTGACCATGTGGGAGGCCTTCAGCTACGGGCAGAAACCCTACAAGGTGAGACAGGAACCCTACAAGGTGAGGCAGAGCCCTGCAAGGTGAGACAGGAACCCTACAAGGTGAGGCAGAGCCCTACAAGGTGAGGCAGAGCAGGCCCCGTCACTGATGGATGTCACAGCCACAACAGGGATAAAATGAAACTGCAGTTCCTATTCCCTGAGTGGGTGTTCCCACTGGGTGTTCCCACTGTTGGACATGTGGGAAAGGAGCCAGGCCCATTTTGGGAAAGGTACAAATGAGGTTGGATCCTGGAGCTTTGCGTTCATTTAAGGGAGAAGAAACAGCAAACAAACGGAATTAATTTGGGTTTGAATCAAAGCTGAGCTTATTTTTGAGCCTTCTCTTTGGTTCTTCTGCTCAACTGAAAGCTGAAAAATCACTTCTCAACCACTGCTGGGGCTGTGCTTGGGTGGGGTGGGAGGGATGGGATCTCCAGGATGGGAAAGAT
>VZRM01003293.1:42039-54087 GCA_013397955.1 Grantiella picta | reverse complement strand
AGGCAGAGTGGGATGGAGTTGGCAGGATAGGAAGGATGGGGTGAGTAGGGTAGGTGGGATGAGGTCGGCAGGGTGGAAGGATGGAGTGCAGGATGGGCAGGATGGAGTGTGGAGGCAGGGTGGGATGAGATCTGGAGACATGGTGGGATGGGATCTGCAGGGTGGGTGGGATGGAATTGGCAAGGTGGGAAGGATGGGATCAGCAGGGTGGGATGGGGTCTGTGGGATGGGATCTGCAAGGTGGGATGAGGTCTGTGGGTTGGGGTGTGTGGGATGGGATCTGCAGGGTAGGTGGGTTGGGGTCTGCAGGGTGGCTGGATGGGGTCTGTGGGCTGGTGTGGCCACAGGGTGGCCTGGCCACAGCGGGGGACACCAGTTGTGGGTCCTGGGGTTGGAACAGCGACTCTGTGGGGTATGTGGAACCAAAGCTCGACCCCAGGCCCAGCTCTAAGCTGTCTCCTGCCAGCTCTGACCCCATTAATCCCTTTGCTTGCTCCCACCCCAGAAAATGAAGGGCCCCGAGGTGATCAGCTTCATCGAGCAGGGCAAGCGCATGGACTGTCCCCAGGAGTGCCCGGCTGAGATGTACAGCCTGATGCAGCAGTGCTGGACTTACAAGTGAGGCTCAGCTCAGCTCCTCCCTGGGAGTCACCAAATCCCAGAATGGGGCTGGAAATTTGGGTTGGAAAGGACCTTAAAGCCCATGCAGTCCAACCCCCTGCCACGAGCAGGGACACCTTCCCCACACTGTCTGCCTGGTGACAACACAAAGCAAACGCTGTCTCCTGCCTCGGTTCGTGATGATTCCCCAGTCCAAGGTGGATTTTTATGATCAGACCCCCCCCCACTTGCCTTTGCCAGTCCTGGAGGATTCCCAAGTCTCAGTGTCTTTGACCCTCTCTGATGCCTGGAGAGGCTTACCTAAAACAGAGGCCAGACAAGGTTGAGAGAATAAAAAGCAGTTATATTTATTGAAGGCCTTCAGGTGCATTTAGGGCACTCACAGCCCATCCAGGTACTACACCCAAAACGGACAGCAGGTCACAAATTTTTCTTGCTTTATAAGTTCTGTCCATTTGCATATCGAGCTTTAATCCTCCAATTACAGCTTTAGGTAATGAAGTCAATTACTCCAAATTTGCTCCTCCCCAATTCACTGTTGTTTACATATCTTGGGACCTGAGACAATAAGGTGTCCTTGAGTTTGGGGCTTAGGCTGGAATTGATTTGTCTAAAAAAGAGAGCAGCAGCTTAGCACCCTGTATGGAGTTTAGAGTTATACACTCAAGAATCGCAGGATTACAGATACATGAAAAATACAGAAGCTAATATCCTAAGGCATCATCTCCATCCCAGAAAAGTCTCAGCTGCCCCCTGAGCCCTGCCACAGCTGGGCTGCTGCTCTCCCCCAGGCTCTCTGTGTCCTCTCATTGCACAGTGCTGTCCTCTCCAATGATGATTTGTTCCTTCCTGCCCTTGCAGGTGGGAAGAACGTCCAGGATTTGTGGCTGTGGAAAACATCATTCGCTCCTACTACTACAGCATCGCTGCCAAGCCTGAGAACGGGCCAGGGCCCGGGGACAAGGCCAAAGCAGCCCTTCCTTGAGATTTCTGCTCTGCTCCTCCACCCAAACCTGTCCTGCATGGGGCCTGGAAAGGCTCTTTGTGAAGTTTTGCTTTAATCTCTCAAATGCTGGTTCTGTTCCTCGAGCAGCTGCAGGACTGAGGACATGGGGGACAGTGGTGTCCCCACAGCCAGGGACCTCCCAGCACCTCCAGCCTGACCCAGCCCAGGAGCACAGAGAGTGCCAGAGCTCCTTCCCACCCACTTCCAAGGCTATCCCAGGATCTCAGAGCTTTGTGCCTCCCAGGCTCACCAAGGATGAACTGTGTTGGCTCCAGAAAATCTGGATTTTTCCTAACCAACAATCCTATCCCAGGAAACCACCCAGTGCGCATTTCTGGTGGGGTTTGCATAGGGTGGGACACAGGACAGGGAGGCACTGAGTCCCTTTCCCATTGGGTTAGGGCAAGGAGCAGCTGGTTTGCTGCTGGGATGGGGAGGAGCAGTGGGACAGCACTGGTCCCACTGGTTTGTCCCCTGCAGCCCTGGCCAGCACAGGGCAGGTGTCACCCAGCCCTCCAAGGTGCCTCCCAAACAATTCCAGGACCAATCCCTCAGCTCCTGGATCCCACCTGGCCCCTCTGTGCTGGTGAAATGTTGTTTTTCAAGCTTAAAAACTGGTCATCCTATAAATAAACTATTCCATGTTCCTACCATCCCATGGCTTGGATCATTGAACTGGGAGAAATGCTGGCAACTGCTCCAGGCTTGGCGCCAAAACCCCCAAATCCCTCAAGATAACAGAACCCTCCAACGCCGTGTTTTTAGCGTTAGAAAATTGCTTTATTCCCAGCTCAGGGTGTGGATGGGGCTGACAAAATCCCAGCCTCCACACAGCTCCCGATCCAAAACTTCCTCACCTTTTTGGACATTTTTAGCAGACAAAGCGGTGAATGTTCATTGCAGCATATCGAGGTTACCTTAACAAAATTTACAGTTTCAGTCATTTTTCCAGGCTGTGTTCCCACAAAAGTTGCTTTGCTAAGTGCTAAGAGTAATTTAAGAAAAGCACATTGTCTATAATTAATATATTGCTGATGATTAATTAACTAAAACAATTACAACCATTAACTAAAGCTTATTTTAAAAGTTCTATCATTTCCAACAGGCTGACGAGAAAATAAATGTAATTTCCCTCTACTTTAGGCCAGGATTTCCCTCCTTGATGCTCTCCTCGCACAACCCAGCCACCTTTCAGCTGGTTTTGCTGCAGAGCTGGAGGGTTTCGAAGGTTTTCTTGCAAAAAAATTGCTCAGCTGGGTGTGCAGTGGATCCCAGTGCAGGGGGTCACTCTGTGCTGCAGAGAGCAGAGGCTGTGAAGGTTGGGGGAGTAGAGGAAGGAGGAGGTGGGCGATGCAGTGAACACCAGAATTTATCTCTCACCATCGCCTGGCAGTGAAAGCCACAGAGCAGCTCCCCCAGCACCTTGGCCTGGGTAAAGCAAACAGGCCAGTGCTCGGCCTAAAGCCTCAGTGAGAGGCAGATTGGGGCTGAAAATGAGAGTGTTTTTTTCAGGAATTAACTTTATTAACATCTGAATTAACCTCCCAGCAGTCACAGGGCCAGGTTTGATAAAATCCAAGTATTCCTTTCCTTGCTTGGATTAAAGCCTCCAATGACACCAACTCTTCATGTGGCATTTTCTCCCTCAATCCCATTAGTCCTGAATGTGCAACTCTGGATATATTTTCCCTCCCAGCAGAGAGGAAAACAGGTACCAGAGGAGAAACTGCCTTGTTCCTGTTGGTTCAGTCACCTAGGGCAGAGACAGGGAAAAAAAATTCTCCTCTCTGTCATGTTTTCCTCCCAGAGAAAGCAGCTCTTTAGCTGGAAAAAAGAAGTTTAATATGTTTTCTACTTGAAAGCCACTGCCAAAACATTTTGTTTAGACTTTGCTTTCAAAACAAATGCATTTTCTGGTTTGAAACGGTTTCTTGCAATAAATTTTCAGTTAACTGGAGGCTGCTTTTCTTTTTTTTCCCCCAAACAGGGAAGAAAAGCACCAGAGAAGTATTCCCAGTGAAACTTCTGGTTTTGTTGCAGATGATTTTGAGTGTGTGGATCCACACCCTGACAGACAGGACATAAATCCCTTGGGATTATGCCAGAAACCCAAGGGAAAGGGTTGATTCTGCCTAGGCTGGATGGTTTGGGTTGGAAGCTGCCTGTTCCAAGAGCATTGGAAAACATCAGGAGATGCTGGAAGGGGAAAAAAGGAGTGAGACAAGCAGGACCTGAGGTCACAGGGCTCTGTGAGTCTTTGTGATTCCTGCTTTTGGCATGTGTCTGATCCTTTTTCAGGGTCTGGCAGTCACCCCTGAGGGGAATTTTGTTGGAATTCAGGCCCTGGGCATCCCCACTGCCATTCCAGAAGGGGATCGCCCCCTCAGTGGGAACATCTCCCAACCACAGCAGGGATTTATCCAGCCCTGCCTCTCTCCTCACTCCCTGCTGGACCTTCAGCCCTTTCCCTGCTCGATCCCAGGGATCTGGGCTTGGAGAAGAGCTCTGGCACTGAGAAAGGCAGCAGATGTGGAGGGCACAGCCTCGGAGCTCTGTGGCTGCTGTTGTTCTCCCAGAAACTTCCCCCAAATCCTCTCTTTCCCTCCTCCCCTCATTCCTGCACTCATCTCCCTCTGTTTTACCCAAACCTTTCTGGTCCTTCTGACTTTTTCACTCTCCAAATTGCAAGGGAAGGGATGGATTTCACCTACTGAGCACCTACAGGGATAACGTGACCAAGTGCTGATGCCCATCTGACCATCATTGTGACACCTCAGCAAATCCCCCACCCTGATCTAGCTCATCCCAGCCTATCTTATCACCAAGACCTCTATTTTATCATCAACACACCTACCTTATCACCAGGACCCCTATCTTATCACCAAGACCTCTATTTTATCATCAACATACCTATCTTATCACCAGAACCCCTATCTTATCACCAGAAATTTCATTAAAATCCACATTCAACACATAATTTTCACTTACAACAACAAAAACAAAAGAACAACTAAACGAAACAAAAAGAAAAGAACAAAAAATGTTCCCTATATCAAATCCACAAATAACATTACAATACAAGACAAAAAAGACAAATTACACAAAATCCACCCCTGTCATCCACCCTGACACAGCTGGGTATCAGTTGCACACAACACAAGGACAAGGTGACCTTTCCATCCCTCTCAGGTTTTGTCCCAGCACAAAAATGGGACTAAACCAGCTCAGGGCTCACTGGCCTCTGCTTAAGACCCCTGAGAAATTCACTGAATCCATGGAAAAGGAGATTTTTCCAAACTATTCTGCCTTCTCCCACTGGGCTGTTGCCTCCCTGGGCAGCAGGGAAATGTCTGCCAACCATGAAGGCCCAGAATGCTTTGGGCCTGCTGAAAATACACCTCCGAATCTCACATTTCTTCATGAAATTCAGGAGAGGACAGTGTAGGATCAGCAATTCACCTGAATTTCATAGAGAAATGTGAGATTCGGAGGTGTATTTTCGGCAGGCCCAAAGCATTCTGGGCCTTCATGGTTGGCAGAGGTTTCCCTGCCGGCCAGGGATGGGACAGCCCAGTGGGAGCAGGGAAAATAGCCTGGAATAGCTTGAAAAATATCCNGCAAGGGAAGGGATGGATTTCACCTACTGAGCACCTACAGGGATAACGTGACCAAGTGCTGATGCCCATCTGACCATCATTGTGACACCTCAGCAAATCCCCCACCCTGATCTAGCTCATCCCAGCCTATCTTATCACCAAGACCTCTATTTTATCATCAACACACCTACCTTATCACCAGGACCCCTATCTTATCACCAAGACCTCTATTTTATCATCAACATACCTACCTTATCACCAGAACCCCTATCTTATCACCAGAAATTTCATTAAAATCCACATTCAACACATAATTTTCACTTACAACAACAAAAACAAAAGAACAACTAAACGAAACAAAAAGAAAAGAACAAAAAATGTTCCCTATATCAAATCCACAAATAACATTACAATACAAGACAAAAAAGACAAATTACACAAAATCCACCCCTGTCATCCACCCTGACACAGCTGGGTATCAGTTGCACACAACACAAGGACAAGGTGACCTTTCCATCCCTCTCAGGTTTTGTCCCAGCACAAAAATGGGACTAAACCAGCTCAGGGCTCACTGGCCTCTGCTTAAGACCCCTGAGAAATTCACTGAATCCATGGAAAAGGAGATTTTTCCAAACTATTCTGCCTTCTCCCACTGGGCTGTTGCCTCCCTGGGCAGCAGGGAAATGTNTATCCTTCAATCCTTCAGGTGGATTTTTTTTTTTTCTGGTCAACAACAGAAACCTTGGAAAATAAGAGAGGTGTTGGTCCTGGACTCGCTGATCCTTATGGAATCCTTCCAGGTTGGTGACACTGTTGGAGAGTAGGAAATCCATCCTCCCTCATCCCTTCCAACTTCCAGCGATCCCATGTGGGGACAGGAGCACCTGTGGGGTGGGGACAGGCCCTGCGACACTGCTGGCAGGTCCTGCAGCGAGCCAGGAGGTGCAGAGAGCATCAATGACACCCGTGGCACAGAGAGAGGCCTTTTTTGTCCCTAACTGCCACCAAGCAGCACAGGCAGTGGCAGTGGTTTCAGATCCTCTGCGCTGGTTCTTGTGGCCATCACTGCTGAGCTTTGGCCACTGGCAGATGTGCCCAGGGGACAGTGCTGGTGTCCCCATGTGGGAGATGTGCCATGGGGACAGTGCTGGTGTCCCCACGTGTGAGATGTGCCCAGGGGACAGTGCTGGTGTCCCCACAGCCTCCTCAAGGCCTCTGCTCTGCTGAGGTGGCACTTCTGGGGCCTTGTTCTAACCTGGAGGATTTGTGTGTACCCAGGAATGTGGCTCTTGATCTGAGGTCCCCTTGTGTCCCATCCTCCTCCTCTCTGCACTTCTGGGCTCTCTTTCCTGTCACCTCCAACTGTCCCTCCTGTCACCTCCAGCCTGGGCTTGCCCTCTGGAACAGGGTGAAGGATCCTCACACTGAGCAGAGAAATAATTGGGCGTCAACAGGCAAAGAACTCCTTCAGTAAATACATTTTGCTACCAAATAAATTAATTAATTCGATCTGTGAAGTCGCTGCTAAAGGAATTGCTTCTGTTTGCTCTCCTGGCTCATCCCTGAGCTGGGAAATGCTGTGTGGGCAGGGGGCTGAGCTGGCAGGTTTGAGGGCCCAGCTGAGCGCCTGGCCAAGCTTTTGCTTTATTTCCACTGAAAGTTCTGACGGAATAAAAACCTTCCCCCGGAACCCTTCAGTTGGGCCTCGTCAGCGTTTTCAGGTGGAAAACTCAACTCTTCTGTTGGAAAATTCCCATCCAGCTCAAGTCATTTATTACCGGGGTCGGGGAGTGGGTGTAGGGCACAGTCCTGGCAGCTGCCACATCCTTTGGTGACAGAAAAGGGGATGTGGTGGAGCAGCTCCTTCCCCACATCTACCAAATCCGCGTGCCACATCATCCTGGGCAGGATTTTGGCCACGTGAGAGGGAATTTTGGGAATTAGGCTGGAATGATAATCAGTCAACAGCCTGAAATGAATAAAAAATCCCATCCAGGTGTGGAGAAGGAGCTGAGGTGGGGGTTGAGATCTCCTTATCTTCTCCCAGGGAACAAGGGACAGTAGGAGAGGAAATGGCCTCAAGCTGCTCCAGGGGAGGTTTAGATTGGATATTAGGTGGAATTTCTTCATGGAAAGGGTGGTCAGGCATTGGAAGGAGCTGCCCAGAGCAGTGGTGGAGTCACCATCCTGCAAGTGCTCAAAAATCCCATGAATGTGGCACCTGGAGACACAGATTAGTGGTGACCATGGTGGTGTTGGGCTGATGGTTGGACTGACGATCTCAAAGGGTTTTTCCAACCTTAATTCCATGATTTTGTGTGGAGATCCATCCCTGCCTCTGATTTATCCCTCTGCCTTTCTTGCTCCCAGAGCTGTGATTCCAGAAATGCACAGTTTCCCATAATCCAATTCCCATAATCCTTTGGGAATTGGCCTCATTGTTGTGCAGCAATGCCCCAGTGTAAAATAAATATTCATTAAATTTGCAGGTTTTAAGACATTTTGTTCTACTGTAGCAAATCTCACAGAAAATCAGGTGTTTTTTTTTTTAAGCAGCACCTTCAGACACACCTTCAGGAAGAAAATGAAGGTGGCTGTGGTAAAAATAGAAGGGAATGACAAAAAAAGAGAATCACGAAAATAAGGGAATCAGAAAATAAGGGAATCATGAAAAAAAGGGAATCACAAAAATGAGAGAATGACATAAATAAGAGAATGACAAAAATAAGGGAATCATAAAAATAAGGCAATCAGGAAAATGAGGGAATGACAAAAATAAGGGAATCACAAAAATAAGGCAATCACAGAAATAAGAGAAACCCAAAATCTACTGTCTTGCTCCAGCTGTTTAAATTAAAACTTTTACTGGTAGATATTAATCCGTCTTAAAAAGCAAAATAAAAATACTCACTGGAAAAAAAAATACTTGCTGTGATGAATAAAAGATAAAACATCTCCTCCAACCAGTGGAAAAGGGGAAAGTGGTTTCTTTTATGTATTTTTGCTTCGACAAAGAAGAGAAAAAAGGATGGAAAAAGTGTTTGATGGTCCACAAAGGGGTTAAAAACAGCCACAGGAAGGCAGATACTGAATCCTACCAGCAGCTCCTCAAATTCAGCACCCATTTTCCCAAATGTGAAGCAGCAAAGAGGAAAAAATACTGTACAGAAGGCTGAGAGTTGCTATTTAGGGCAGCCTGTTTAACACCCCAGAGCTGTTCTGGCACAGAGAAAATCCCAACTGAGCCGACACTGGGAGGAGCTGCAAAGACACAGCAGAGGTGGGGAAGAGGCAGAGAAGCTGAGAGTGAGAGCAGAAATAACGACACGGGCTGAGATACTGAAAGTGGGACAAAAGGAGGGATTTTGGGGGAGAATATAAAAATCTGCTCGCAGACAGAGCAGGGAATTGAGCAAAGGGCAGTGGAGGCTTGGCACAGGGAGTATTTCCAAGGATATTCCAAGTGTAAACTACAGGAATCATGTTTTAAAGGGGAAATTAAATTTCATTTTCATTTAATTTAATCTCTTTTATGTCTGCTATTTTAACTTCAGACATGAACCAAAATCTTTTCCCTAGGTTTTCTTAATTCACTTTTCTAAATCAAGGATTTGATTGAAGTTTCCCCTAATCAAGAATTCCTGTTTTTTTCACTGATTTAGGGATGTTTGACCTTGCTTCCCTGGCCATTCCCCTGAAATGGGTCTCATTTCCTTCCAAATCCAACCTGTTTTGCCTTCAGGGATCAGAGCCCAGGAGAGGATGGAGAAATCCAGCTGGAGAGGATGGAAATGGGAGCTCACACTCCTAACACAGTTGTGCCTCTGTCCCTGGGACAAAGATGGATCAAGATGCCTCCAGAAAGTCCCAGGAAAACCAAAGTAAGGGAAAATCAGATTCATAGGCAGAGTCAAATTGAAGAGGGAATGAAGTGATGGGAATTTGTGGAGGTCATTCTTCCCAGCAAGTCACTGGAAGGAGGATGTCAGTGTTCCCTTTGAACATTTTCCAAAGGACAATGTGACTTAGAGCAGATTTAATCCTCGTTTTCCCTTCTGGGATTTTGGGTTGGAGCCTTCAAACCGGGGTATAACATCCCTGGGGCACCTGGGAGTTGTCAGGTGTGTCCTGGTGTGTCCAGGAAAGGTTTTGTGTGTCCAAAGTCCCCCAGGGCTGTGTGTCCTGGGCCTCTGCCGGCACTGCTCTGACACAAGCTGTTATTATGGAATCCTGGAATGGTTTGGGTGGGAAGGACCTTAAAGTTCATCCTATTCCACCCCTGCCATGGCAGGGACACCTTCCCACCTTCCACTATCCCAGGCTGCTCCAAGCCCTGTCCAGCCTGGCCTTGGACACTGCCAGGGATCCAGGGGCAGCCACAGCTGCTCTGGGAAATCCATTCCAGGGCCTCCCCACCCTCACAGTGTTTGTGTCCTTCCTGCAGCGTTCCTGTCTCCCCAAATCCACCCCATCCCCCTTGGCCAAGGGGACTTTTTGGGAGTGCTGTGGGTGGGAAGAACCCTGTGAAAATCCCAAAGTGCTGCTTGGGAGCCACACAGATCTTGTGCTGCCCCATTCCCTCCCCAGGGTGGAATGGAATCCTCCTCCAGTGAGTAACCAAGGAGTAAAGTGGTGACCCAGCCCAGCCCTGAGGTGACACCGCAGATGTCCCAGTGGTTCAATGCCAGGAGCTGCTGCCAACCCTCACACAATGGCTCAGGCGTGACAGGAGGGAGCAGGGAGCTTTCCAGCCCTTCAGGCCACAATTCCCCAGGGATGAGTCCTGCCAGAATCCTGGCACTGTGCAGGACAGCAAATCCATCCCAATTGCAAACCCCTCCAGGAGCAGAGGAGTCAGAGCCCAGCTCAGTGCTGGATCATCCCAAATCCACATCCCAACCCCAAACCTTCTCCAGCTGTGTGAACATTGAAGGTCCCTCTCCACTTGTGGCTGAGTTTCCTTTTCTCCCACGGCAGCAGCTCCCAGAGCCTTCTCCTACAGGATGGGTTTTGCTCCATTTAGGATGAAATGTCCTGAGAGCCCCGCAGAGATTGGCAGGAGGGGCTGAGGAGCTGCAGACAGGCCTATTCTTGTGGGCTGGGTGAGCTCTGAGGGCAGCTCTGCCCTAAAAATGCTGTCGTGGCGCTTCCCACTCCCTCCTAACACACCAATAATGCCTTCTGAACCGAGAGAAATGTTCTAATAAAGATAAAAACGATGCAGCCACGCTGAGCTGGACTTGAGGTGGTGGCAGAGCTGTGATTTTGGGGGGGTTCAGGGCAAGGAGGTGCAGAAGCCCAGAGGGAGGAAGGCTGTAGTGACTCCTGCAGGCACTGGGGGAGCTGAGGGTTTGAAGATGAGGTTCAGAGGCAACATCTCAGCAGGAAAGGTGAGACCTGACCCTAAAAATGGAGTGTCCTCAGCCCTGCCTTGAGTCAGGAGGTGAAACAGAGCAGGAGCACATGGCTGGAGCTCTAAAAATCCTCTTTTTATGGGGGTGGGAGATGTTCCTGCAGAGAAAAGTCTGGTGGTGCCACGACTTTGTGGAGCTGATGTGAATCCTCAGCTCCTAGCAATGATTTTTTTTTTAAATCAATTTTTTTTTTTTTAAATTAAAGCTTTCCCTAATCACAAATTCCTGGGTTTTTTCACTGATCTAGGGATTTTTGCTTCTCTGGCCGTTCCCCTGAGATGAGTCTCATTTCCTTCCACATCCAACCTGTTTTACCCTCAGGGATCACAACTTTGTGGGGCGGCTGTGAATCCTCAGCTCCTGGCAATGATTTTGCCAGCAGAAAACAGAAAAAGGCTTTTGGTTTTGGAGAATTTTTCTTTGCAGCCTTCGGAGGGTTTCTTCAAACAACACGGCTGGAAAGTAAAGAGCATTTGGGGGATTTTTTTGGCTGCAAAGTTTTGATTGTCCGAGCTGGAAACCACTGGGGAGAGGGAGAACAACTGAGGGTGGCTCCCAAATTGCTGTTATGAAATTCAGTTTGAATTGAAACTTCATGGTTGCTGTGGAAAATTCTCCTTGGTGAAAATTCACATTTCTGTGGAAAACCTGGTTTGAACAAAGTATTTCACAGGGATATTTTCACGACAGACTGCCCAGGGATGCAATTACCTGATCCCTGAAAATCTGAAATGCAGGAAATCTCTTTTTACATCTGGATGTGATGGGCTCATCCCTGTTCCCTGCACTTCCTTAATATCACTGTCTTTCCTTAAAACTGCTTTTTATTCGTCTTTTCAGAACACTCCATTATAAATGCTGTATTTCATCTCCAACTTCTGGAGCCAGCAAGGATCTTTATGTCAGAATCTCATTCCTTCACAGATAAAAATGATTTCTGGCAAAACTGGCATTTTCTGAAGGAAAATTTCTATCTTGCCAGACAAAAAAAAAAAAAATCACGTTATAGCATTCTACTCTATTCTATTCTATAATATTATATTTAATATTACATTATATCATAATAGAATAATAAATAATATTATATATCATATTAAATTACCAATAAAAAGATGGAAGGATGTGTTTTTTCTTCTCAAGACAAAAATCTAAATTAGATCAGAACCTTACAAAAGTCTCTTTTTCTCCATTCACTAGAAAGGGAACCTTACAGGATCTTTCCATATGGAGAAACCCTTCAGGAGGAGATGTCTAAAGCTCAATCAGGAGTCTCCTGATTCCCACTTTTGGGAGCAATAAGAGAGAAGAGTGACCTCTACAGCCCAGGCCTGATTTCCTGGGAAGGAAGACTCTCTCTCTGCCTTGCTCACACTCATCCTATCAGAACCAGTGAAAAATAATCGGAATGGAA
>VZRM01003293.1:20226-41987 GCA_013397955.1 Grantiella picta | reverse complement strand
GAATAAAATAGAATAGAATAGAATAGAATAGAATAGAATAGAATAGAATAGAATAGAATCTGCTGACACCCACTGCTGTGAATGAAACTGGAATCTCTGGAGAGATTTGGATTCGATATTGGGAAGGAATTCTTCCCTGTGAGGGTTTGAGGTCCTGGCACAGGCTGCCCAGAGCAGCTGTGGCTGCCCCTGGATCCCTGGCAGTGTCCAAGGCCAGGCTGGACAGGGCTTGGAGCAACCTGGGACAGTGGAAGGTGTCCCTGCCATGGCAGGGGTGGCACTGGATTATCCTTAAGGTTCTTCCAAACCCAAACCATTCCATGATTTCTGTGAATAAAACCTCCCCCTGCAACTGGGATGGTTCAAACCCACAGGTTTGACACCTCTGGCAATTCTTCCAGCCCTGCGTTCCAGCAGGATGGAAAAGCACAAATCCTGGTGCAGCAAGGAAAAATCTGCCATGTAATAATGATCAGCCTCACTTGACTGATCATGGAATCATGGAATGGTTTGGGTTGGGAGAGGCCTTAAATCCCATCCTGTGCCACCCCCAGATGCCTTCTACTAGCCCAGGTTGTTTTTCTGACTTAATTGGCTTTCCAAGGGGACGTTGTTTAAAAAAACAAACAGAAATGACATGAAAATACCGAGATCTGCATTGTTTTGAATTTTTGTAGACTCATAGAATCATGGAATGATTTGGGTTGGAAGGGACCTTAAAATTCATCTCATTCCAAGGTTGCTCCAAGCCCTGTCCAGCCTGGCTTTGGTCATTTGAGGGATCCAGGGGCAGCCACAGCTGCTCTGGACCAGAAGCAGATCCAGCCCTTGCCTCAAACTGCACAGCAAACGCAGGGAGAGGAGCTGTGACTCTCCGAGGAATCCAGAGGGGGAATTTCATTGATTGGAATCACTTCATTCGGCGGGGCTGCCGTTCGCCCAGGCTTTGCTGTGTCCCCGTGGTTGATTTGTCAACAATGGAACATCTGGGAACATCAGCCCTGAACATCCCCGTTTTTTTGTGCCACTCTGTGCTGCCAACCTTGTCTAAAGCGAGATTGAAACTGAGATTAAAATTGAGATTTAAATTGGGATTTGAACTGAGAGTTCAACTGAGAGTAATTATGTTTTTATGGCTGCATCCATCCAGCCCTCCTCCTCCTCCGAGTTCAATTGAGATTTCAGTTGAGAGTTATGATGTTTTTATGGCTGCATCCATCCAGCCCTCCTCCTCCTCCTCTTCCTCCCCATGTCCCACCCCGAGGGAGTCCCGTGCCACCCCTCAGGTGCCGCTGTCACCTCGCTGGGACTCCTCGCTCTCTCCTGGGTGACTCCACACCTTCCCCAGCCCTTTGAAGCTCAAATTCCCAAATCCTCCCCCTCGCCGCCGCTGGGCTGCAGATGTTGCCGGGGAGCTCGAGAGCAGAGCTGCCGCTGCAGGAGCCACCTGCCCCCCCCGTGTCACCGCATGTCACCGCCTCTTACGTAATCGCGACATCGCTGCAGCTTCCCCGGGGCTGCGAGTGCAGGAAAAAAAAAAAGTGAAAAAAAGAAACAAACAACAACAAAAAAAGAGCCTAAAAAGGAGCCAAGGCCATGTCCGGGGGCGCAGGGCTGTCCCAGGGGCGGGAGGTGAGGGACACTTGGGGACACTTGGGGACGCGGCCCCCTGTCGCCCTGCCCGGGGGGCTCCTGCAGGAGCTGGGGGATCGCAGGGCTTCTGTCCCAGCCTCGAGGTAAGTCCTGCCCAGGTCGTGCAGGGGAATCCACGGAATTGGGGCTTTTCCAGGTGTTGGGGGCAAAGGAGGCAAAGCAGAAAACCATTGCTGGGCTCTGCTGGGATGGGGCTGGCGCGCGGCAGGAAAACTGCTGCCTTTTGAATTTTTTCCTTTTCCCCCCTATTTTTCGTTTTCTTCTTTCTTTTTAAATCGTTTTCTATCCCCACCCTTTCCTTTTTCTTTTCATATTTTAATTTTTTTTAAAATTTTTTTCTTCTTTTTTTCCCTTTCTTTCTTTCTCTCTCTTCTTTCTTTCTTGTTCTCTTTCTTTCTCTCTCTCTTTCTCTCTCTTTCAGTCTTTCTCTTTCTCTCTTTCTCTCTTTCTCTTTCTCTTTCTCTCTTTCTCTCCTTTCCCTTCCTTCCTTCTTTCTTCCTTCTTTCTTTTTCTTATTTTTTTCTCTTTTACTTTTTTCCCTTTTTCCTCTTCCCTTCCCCTCTCTCCCCACTCTGTTTATCATCTCTTTGCCCTCCATGCTTCCCCCAGCTGCCCCTGAATTTCTCTGTCTCTAAACCCAGCACTCTTCCTTCCCACTGACACCTGAAAATGCACAAATATTCGCTGTATTGCCAGTATCTTCCTCCCTAATTCCTTCTCCCATCCTTACATGGAGGGATCTGAAGGTTTATATTTGTGGATTTTGTTGTATTATTCCACTTTATTTCCCTCGTTGCTGAAGTTGGACATTTTTGCTGCCTCAGTTTTCCACTGTGCTGATTTTAGCAGCCAGCGTTGCTTTGTAGTCAGGAAAATTTGAGAGTAAACAATTATTCTGCTGATAAAAAGCCTGTTAAAATGACATTTATTTGGTCGAAAAAAGTCATTACTGGGCACCAACCCACAGGTTGGAACCTCCAGTTCCACAGGTGGACAAAAGCTCTTGGTTGTAGCAGAGAGAATAAAATGCTTAAATTTAAAAAAAAAAAAAATTAAATACGAATTTTTTTGGCACTCTAAATTTGAATTTTGCTGTTCTGTGTCTTCTGACTGGCAAATTTTTTTAGGGAAAGTCAAAGATTTGTTGGGAAAAGGGAAATAAGCTCCTAAGTGTCCTGTGTGCCAATTATCCCGTATTAGAACTCTGCTCATAATATTTATTGCAATAATTAATTGTAGAGTCACTTCCACACCAGCATGAGTGGAAGAACCTGCAGATATGAGGAAGAAAATATTAATTTCACCAATTTTTGACACTTCTGATTGCCAAATTTACCAGGTTTCACTTTAAAAACACCACCTTTAAAATTCAGGCATCTTTAAGATGCCCTAGAACTTCAGTCCTCTTATAAAGAGATTCTAAACCATCAATTATTTTAAGAAAACATTCCAATCCCAACTTTAATTCCTTTGCAGTTTGCCTTTAAAAGTTAAATTCAAATGATGTTGAGTTAGTCAAACGTGAAGAACTTTTGGTTTTGTTTTGTTTGCGGGGTTGGCTTGTTGGTGTTGTTTTCTGCCCATCTCGTTTTTAAGGTCCCACATTTTTCTTCAATTAAAAGCTTAGACTCCTACATAATGAGGCACCTTTAGCTCTCACAGGCTTCCAGAAAAACTGCAGATTTTGGGAAAGTTTTATTAAACTCCAGGATATTTTTTCCTGAGCAGTTGTAAAACATCTCGGAAGCAACGACCCCAAGCCCCAGCCTTGCTTTTGGGGTTCCTGCCCTATTTTTCCTTAACCAGGAATCTCCAGAACACAGCCCAATTCTGCTGTTCAGCCTTTCTCATGGTAATTAATTAATCGATTCAGGTTAATTAATTAATTCAGGTGAAATGTCCCCTGAAAATTGATTTTTTGGGAGCTGGGGACTCATCCCATCTCCTGGGGGTCCCTCGGACCTAAAAGATGCGGTGGGTGAAAATTTTTTAGTAGATAACCTGCTCTGGGTCTGTGAAAATCGGTGTCAGGCCAGAGCTCCCTCCTTTTCCAAAACTGTGCAATAATTCAGATTAATTAATAGCAGAAAGTGAGGTAAGGTGTAATTAATAGCAGAAAGTCAGGTAAGGTGTAATTAATAGCAGAAAGTCAGGTAAGGTGCAGTTAAGAGCAGAATTTGGCTTTGTGTCTTGAGAAGGAAAAGTATCTTTATTTTCTTGTGCAGTCAAGAAACTCCTCCTGCCTGTGCCTTGTGAATGTTTACTGTGGTTGTTCATATTGCAATAATTGGAATATTGCAAAGATTGGAAATAATCAGGGATGGAAGACAGAATTCACTGGGTTTTGCTGTTTTCTGTCATGGCCTGGCTGCTGATTTCTGCTGTTTGGGCACAAACCTGGAAGGAGCTTTAGTGGAAAAGCTCCAGATTTGGCTCCAGTGCAGTTTCAGCCAAACCCCAACTCCTAATTTCGAGTTTAATTTACTAACCTTCACTGAATTTACCCAGCATTTTGAGGCTGATAAAGCCCTGATAAGCACCCTGCTGCCTTGGGCACAGAGAATCAAGATTTGGGGTTGAAACGAGCAGTTTCAGCTCTTGTGGGCTGCCAGCAGCTCTGTGTGTTACAGAAACTCAGCAGCACCGACCGTGCCTGAAAAATCTTCAGATGTTTCATTGATTTCCTGTGATGGCAGAGTGAAAGGGAAACCTCAGAGAGAAAATCTTGGTATTAGCAATTAATGAGTGAGAGATGTGATCAGTCCGGGCTGGGAGTGCCTTGGGCACGTGAGTTTGAGCAGAGGAGGCATGGAAACCTTCAGCATGAGCTGGCAGTGATGATTTGGGTCCCTTAAAAAGGAAAAAAAGGGATGTTTTTGGAGAACTTCAGGTCCTATGACTGGATTTCTGCGAAAGAACTCAAGGTTGGGAGTGTTTCTGCTGGAAAACGATTGTAAAATCACAGAGTCTCAGAGTGGTTTTGGTTGGAGGGACCTTAAAGATCATGTAGTGCCACCCCTGCCATGGCAGGGACACCTTCCACCATCCCAGACTGCTCCAAGCCCTGTCCAACCTGGCCTTGGGGATCCAAGGACAGTTTGTAACCATAAGGTGACAATGACAAAGGTGCCACATGCAGGAATCTGTGCTCCTCAATCTGCTCTGCTCCCAGCCTGTGGAATATCCTGCACATCTCAGTGGGAATGGTCTGGAGCAGGAAGGGAAGCAGTGAGGGGAGTTTTATTTAGATCCTGCAAAAACTGTTGTAAATGGGAGACTCCAGCCCTGAGTTCTGGAAGAGTTTGTGCTGAATTAGGCCCAGGAAAAGACTGGGAGAGCTGGACTTGCTTTGAGTTTGTCTGCTTAAAGCTAAATAATTTCTTAGGGCTGGAATCTGGCTGGGTTTGCAAAATCCCATGGGATCCACTGCCTGTGTGTCTCTGGGGCTCAGGGGTAAGGTCAGGGCCGGGTTCAGTTGGGTAAATCAGGAATAATTTGCAGTTGCTGCTGTGAGGAGCTAGACAAGGAGCAGGAGAATGGGGACCCTGGAAGTTTCACCGGCCCTACAAAATAGTTTGGGGTGGGGGTCGTGAAACAGATCCGTGAAAAGATGAAGGAAGGAATTGGGAATATCAAATACAGGAGAAAGCTCTTTCTTGAGGGGTGTTTGCTGAAGGATGGATTTGGAAAATGAAGGGAAGTCCTTGTTTTTCTAAGGATTTGTTCTACTTTTCCTCTCAAAGTGTTGTCACAGACTTGGTGACAGTGGTGCCTTTGTAGCTCCTGCAGAGCCAGGGGTTTTGTCATGTAGAAAATGATAAAAAATGACAGAGTTCCACTCTGTTTTGAAAACAGGGATTTCATGTGCCCTCAAGACCTTCTGACCACTGATGGCTGCACCTCCAAAGGAGCAGAAATATGTTCAGTTATTTCCTGGTGGGTCTTGACTTCTGAATTGGAGTTCTTGGGAATCCCAAGACAGAAACCCCTGTCTTGTAAACACCAGCGGCAGCTCTCGCTTGAGCCAGCATTTCTGGCCTTGTCCCAGAAAAACCTCTTAGGCTCTGCCTAATTTTAAAGCTAAGCTGAGGCCTCCTGGATCTCAGAGCTGCAATGACGTCCTGTGGGGAGGAAGGGACTTACCTGAGGCTCGCGGCCGCCTCTCACTTCTTCCTCCCGCGGAGGCATCGCCGTCACCTGTGGGGTAACCTTCAGATAATGATGAGCTTTATCTCTGCCCTTTTTAAAAAAAACCCTATTGTGACAGCACTTTTGGCCACATTCAGTATGAAGCAGATGGAATTTTCCATCCCTCTGGGTAGGCAGAGAGGGGAGGAGGGCGGAAGCCAAGGCTGCACTTGTTGCGTCGCTCGTGGGCATCCAGCGGCTCCTCCAAGGATCTCTGCAGCTCCTGGGCTCCTTCTCTTCTCCTTCCATCGTCAGAGCCAAGATCCAGGGGCTGGAAAAGCTTTCCTGCAGTGCCACCAAGGTAAATGCAGCCACACTCAGCAGGCTCCTGCCTGCAGCCCCACAGTGGGCGCAGGAAATATCTCCAGGAATTGCCAGGTTCATCTCTGCCCTCTGCGCTGCTGAGCGGCACAGGAGCTTCGTGTGTTCTTTCCTGTATTAGAAATGGTATTAGCAATAATATTACAAATGATATTGTCGATGATATTATCAATGATATTATAAATGATCAATGATATTATAAATGGCACAGGTCTGATACGGGCTGCTCCTGGAATCTGGGAGGCCTGGAAGCCTCCAGGATGGGCTGGCGGTGATGATGTGGATCCTTTGAAAAGGAAAAAAGGGGACGTTTTTGGAGGACTTCAGGTCCTATGACAGAATTTCTGCAAAAGAGCTCAAGGTTGGGAGTGTTCCTGCTGAAAAATTATCATAAAATCACAGAATCTCAGAGTGGTTTGGGTTGGAAGGGACATTAAGGATCATGGAGTGACACCCCTGAGCACTGTGACTGTGCCTGAGTGTGATGTCAGTGAGGGGCAGCGTCAGGAGCTCTTGGCCACGCTGCGTTTGTTGGCATTGATCAGCTCAGGGGAATTCCAGCCTCTCTCAACATCGTTTGATGTGAATGAAAGAGCTCAGGTATCTCGAGGGATTGGCCAGGGGAAGAAGAATAATTTGGTTATTTGTGTTCCTTGAGCAGGGTCTGAGAAAGGGGTGCTGAAACTGAAGGAATAACTAAAGATGTTTGTAAAATGCTCTGAAGTATTCAGGTTGTTTTCCTGACTTTATTTGCTTTCCAAGGAGAGGGTGTTTAAAAAAAAAAAAGAAGCAGAAATTATATGAAAATATCGAGATCTAGATTGTTTTGAATTTTTGTAGAATCATAGACTCATGGAATGGTTTGGGTTGAAAGGGACCTTAAAGCTCATCTCATTCCCAGGTTGCTCCAAGCCCTGTCCAGCCTGGCCTTGGACACTGCCAGGGATCCAGGGGCAGCCACAGCTGCTCTGGGCAACCTGTGCCAGGGCCTGACCATCCTCACAGGGAACAGTTCCTTCCCAATATCCCATCTAACTCTGCCCTTGGGCAGTTTGAAGCCATTCCCCCTTGTTCTGTCACTCCATCCCTTGGAAATATTCCTTCTCCATCCTTCTTGGAGCTCCTTCAGGCACTGCAAGGCCACAGTTTGGTCACCCCAAAAATTCGCTTCTCCAGGCTGAACAATCCCAATTCCCTCAGCCTTTCCTCCCAGCAGAGCTGCTCCATCCCTCTGACCATCCTGGTTCCTCCTCTGGACTCTCTCCAGCAGCTCCAGCTCCTTCCTATCCTAAGGACTCCAGGGCTGATTTCAGTTTTCAGCTGAAATACAATAATCTCTGATTCAGAATTCAATTCAATTCAGAAAAGGATTTATTTAAAGTCCTTTCCCAGAGGAAAAAGAAAAAGCTGTATTTATGGAGTATTGAGCCAGGCTGGGACAGGTCAGATTTCTTGGGTGCAGAGGCAACTGGGATGGAGCAAACGCTGTGAAAACTTCATTATTTTCTGATTCTGTGATTATCCAGCAGCTCCCACTGAGGCATTTGCAGCCCAAGAAATGCAAAACTCGGCCACTTGCAAAGACCCAGCAGCACTGAAGGGTTTTCAGTGTTTTGCAGCACGTTTCCATCATTCTGGTCTGTCACAGACCCGCAGGCAAATTCAGAGGTCAGCTTGTTCCAACCTGAGCAATACCTGAGCTGCTTTTGAGGCTTTTCCCCTGAGCAGAGCAGCCTTGGGGCTGTGGGGGATTGAGGAAGGAGCACTGACACCCCAAGCTCCGCTTTGGTAACTCAGGCTGGGTTCCCCTGCTTTGAACTCTTCTACCTCAAGACCAAAAAAGACAAAATTCATTCTGCCGAGCTTCCAACAAACCACCTGGTGTGATTAGGCTGTGGAGACAGTGATTTCACAGCTCAGAGCTTCAAATTTTAGCACAGAAGGAAGTTCATTGTGCCCTTCTGACCTGGAATCTGTGGAGGAAAAGGTGATTTTGGCGAGTTCAGCATCCATGGTTGTGATAGTAATAGGAATAGTAATTAATAGTAATTTGAACTCGCTCCAGAGAATCCTTCTGAGCTATTGGAATCTGAATTTCAAACAAGTGACTGCGAAGCCTCAGTGGAGACCAGACTGTAGAAAAGCTGAAGGTGAAATTTTTTGAAATTAAAGGCCCTGCAATCCATCACCAGAGCTGCAGCAATATTTAGTGCTTGGAGCCAGCAAGCATTCGGGGTTTTCAAAACAGACACGCAGCAAACTGGGGCTTTGGCACAGCAGAGCTGTTTCTGAGCTGGTTTTGGTCTGAGTTTGAGTTCAAAGCTTTCATTCCTGCAGCAGAGGCTGCCACAGGTCATCGGGTTCTGCTGTTTGCTCCTCCAGTGCCTCCTTTCATCAGCAGACCACGTTATTTCCCACTGAGACACCAGAAGTGAGTAATAGCTGTTCCTCAACAGCTCCTGTTAACCACCGCGCAGTGTGAATGTCAAATACTCAGGAATATGAGTAATTAGAGTGAAGCCCTTTTATCTCCAACAGGCTGGGAGGTTTAGAGAGCACCCCAAGACACCACCAAACCACAGGATTCATTTTTCTTTCTTATCGCTCCGGTGAAGAAGCAGCAGCAAAATCAAAACTTGTTTGCTGCTGGCAGTGTTTGTACAGCACAGCATCCCTGGGAGGAGTTTTCAGGGGTTTCTGATGTAAATCAGCACCTGGGCCTCCTTTGATCAGTGGAAGTTCTCATATCAGTGAAAAATATCGGAGTTATCTCATTTTATCAGAGCCAATTCTCAATAACTCCTGTGGGTTTGTCGGTGATGTGCTGGAGTGGCTTGAGATGAAGAGCTGAGCTCTGATTTGGTTTAGGATGAGATAATTTAGGAGAAAATATTAAGCAGCTCTCAAGTTCCTTTATATCGGTGTGAAATGAGGGCTGCTTGGCTCAAACTCTGTGTGGTTTACACTCCGAATTCCAAATTCTGATCCCAGTTGAATAAATTCCAGTGATGTTCCCGTGGATTGGCTCTTATATATCCAGGTGCTGAATCAAGTGTGATCAGGAAACTGGGAATGAGAGTTTGATCCAAAGATTGGCTGTAGGGCAGCGAATTTCACAATGGAATTTTGTGTTTTATGGAAAGTTTTCTTCCCTTTGCTTGTTTAAAATCAACCGTTTTCACTTAAAACCAAAGAACAGAAATCTCCAACACAGGGAAGCTCTGCCAAGTCACTTTGTGCCCTTTTATTTTACATTGATTGCCCTATTTAATTAAAATATGTGTACATTTGTGCTTGGATTTTCATTTTTGTGGTTTTAGTGATGACTGCTCCTCTCAGCTGTGCTTCTAAATGAGACTTCAAACACCAAATTTTCATTGTTTGTTGTAGATTTAAATTCATTCTATAAATAGGGGGAGTAAACAGGTGTGAAGATTTAAGACAAACTTTGCAACTTAGGGAAGCCACAGTGAGAGGCAGCAAAATGTAGAGTCACACATTAAAAATGGAGGAAATTGAGAATAATAAAACACAGATATTTATAATAGTACAGGGAGTGAGTTTTTTATTTAATCCACTTTATCCTCTCTTCTAATCCCAAGGTAAGGCCATGACTGTGGCTCAGTTGTGCATCAATAACCACTTGCTGCTGGACAAGGTCTGATCTTTGACCATTTTTTTCATGACTTCATTATCCTGAGGCAATGAATTCCAAATTTTAGTTGTGTTATATGAGGATTCCCTTTGTTTCTTTGAAATCCACTCCCTGAAAATCCCAATTCACCTCCTTTATCCCTCAGAAATAACAAGTTAAAATTTCTCTTCGGAGAAACCGCTCTGGCTGCCCTTTGCATGATTTATTTTGATTTTACAATGAGGAAAAGAAATACTCTGAGGGCTCAGGGCTTGCCTTGGGCTCGGAGCAGAGGGAGATGGAGCGGCTGATTTCGGGGTGGTTTGTCGTGAATCAGTTCCGCTGAGATATCGAGCTTTTCCTGGAGGGTTTCGCACACTCTGTTGGAAAGTCCAACTCCTCACAGCCCCCCTGATCTGTGCCTCGGGGGGAGATAAGGGCAAGGAGGGGATATAGGGCTGAACCAAATCTCTGAAGCTGAGCCCTGCCAGGGCCTTCTTTTATTGTCAGGCAAAGTTTTCACCAGAAATGAGGATCTTTTGAGCAGAGAGCTGGAGAGCAAAGCCCTGGGTACAGCACATCCTCACCCTCACACATTAAACCAGGGCAGTGCACATTTAACCCTTCCCAGCTGATCAGAGGCATTGTGGAGGTGATAAGGATGGGGTTTTACTGCTTATCTTCATGTATTTAACGATATTTTCTATAAAAACCCTGCCTTGCTTTTTGCCTGCTCGGCACTAAAGCTCAAAGGCTGCTCTCTGCACGTCTCTGCTCTCTGCACATCTTCCTAGAGATGCTCTGTCTGAGCAGAACCAGCAGATTTAGTGCAAAAAAGAGGTGAGAAACGAAGAAACAGCATCATTTTACGATGTTTTAATACTTTCTCTTCACTGTGCAGATAACACAAAACACAGCCAATACTCAGGCAAGGCTGAGTGAAATAAAAGCTTTATACTCCCAGCTGCAGAAACAACAGAGCGCCTTAGAAACTCCTGGTTGCATAATTCCCCTGACCCGAGGGCTCCAAAGCCCCTGCTGATATTAATGTTTCCATGGCCCCCGTGGGGACAAATTTGGTGTCACTTTGCTCCCTGCGGTCCCCCAGAGCCCCGAGACAGCCGTGTGGGCTCAGGTGTGACTTTGTGGCTGCAGATAAAAATACCAGGTAGGGCTGAGCCTCTGCAGCCCAAACCGTGATGCTTTCACACTCTGGCCCTGCTCAGCCTTCATCCATTGACCTTAAAAGGCCAATTCCTGCCTCGGATGAGAGCTTCCCCTGCCTCCTTCCAGGCTTTCTGCTCCTCTGAGGAAATGGGAATGTTTGATTCCTGCCTTTTCCCCTGGATTCCACCCTCTCTTCCCAGGATTTCACTTCCATTTCCCTCAAGTGTTGAGTTCTGGAGGAAATTCTCACCTTGGCACCATCACTTGGAGTGTTGTGATATAAATAGGGCCACCTGTTGGTCTCTGGCTTATTCAAAAAACAACTCTCGTCACTTTCTAACCTGTAGAATTTAGACAGATTTTGCAACTTAGGGAAGCCTTAGTGAGAGGTAGCAAAATTTAGTGTCACACATTAAAAATGGAGGAAATTGAGAATAAAATACAGATATTTGTGATAGTACAGGGATTGAGGTTTTTTATTTAATCCACTTTATCCTCTCTTCTAATCCCAAGGTAAGGCCATGACTGTGGCTCAGTTGTGCATCAATAACCACTTGCTGCTGGAGGGTGAGTAGTTGGATTAAAGTGAGAAAGATTCAACAAAAGGAGTTTTCAGGAAGGTTCATTGCTCAGGTTCTATCTCACAAATGCCTATTTTGGGTCCCTTTTTCTCCCCATGCTTCCCAGCCTTATTGAATGGTGAATATTGGGAAGAGTAATCCCAAAACTCCCCATAAGATCTCAATAGGGGCACTGGGAGCAAGAAAAGGACAGGGAGAGCACAAGGAGTTTACTCAGTGCAAAAGCCACCTGTTGATCTCTGACTCATTCAAAAAACAACTCTTGTCACCTCCCAACCCGAAACATTCCTGCTAAGTGATTAAGCCCTGCAAAAACTGCATTTCTGCCTCTTGACACCGTGAGAAACCGCAAATCCGCTCACTGAAATTCTCCTTTTGATGCTTTGATGTCAGCAGTAATTTTGATCGAAAGCTGGAGGAATTACCCCAAACTTATTCATGCTAAAGGGCATTCTTTGTTTTGGTCTTTAGTTACCCTCAGAACCTTTGTGTATTTGGGGTGTCAAGGACTTGTGGGTAAATTAATAAAAATACATTCCAAATGTATTTAATTACAAAATCCCATTGATTTGTGCAGAGAGTACTTTGGTGGGATTTGTCCTGATTTCAACCAGAACCAAACTCTGGTCACACTGGGCAAATTGTGAGAGTGAAGAGGTGGGGATTGATGTGGTTTGCAGGTCTGAGTTGTGCAGAGGTCACTGGGGGGATGACAACCTGTCAGTACTGAAGGGTTCTAAATGTGCATCAATCAATATTTCATTTACAAGCACTAGAACATTGAATCAAAGGCCTTGAGCAGCATTTTCAGGCTCATTTCTGCTGTGCAATATTTGTATAACTCTGTCTGTGTGTTACAGAGCTCATTTATTCCGTCCTCATATTGTTTGAGCTTAAAAATCCTCCAGAGATCTTTCCTGCCTCATTTGTTGGGTGCTTGGGATGCCTTAAAAAGGGATAGGATTTTCTGAAGGAGATTCAAATGGACACAGGGCAGGGTTAGATGGGATATTGGGAAGGAATTGCTCCCTGTGAGGGTGGGCAGGCCCTGGCACAGGTTGCCCAGAGCAGCTGTGGCTGCCCTTGGATCCCTGGAAATGTCCAAGGCCAGGTTGGACAGAGCTTGGAGCAGCCTGGGACAGTGGAAGGCGTCCCTGCCATGGCAGGGGTGGCACTGGATGAGCTTTAAGGTCCTTCCAACCTAAACCATTCCATGAGAGCAAAGCTGTTTTGTGACTCTGCTTCATCTCCTCCCCCAAGTCCGTGACTGAGGTAAATCAGTTCCTCTCCCTGTGCCTTCCTTATCTCCCAAACAGGGCTAATGACTCTGACTTCCTTTGCAAGGCAACTTGAGATAGTGGGAGATCACAACTAATTTTTATTATCTAGATTGAAGTTACTCAGATAAAATGTGACTGTTCACAGAGTGGGCAAAACGTGTGGGGTGGAACTCTGCTCAGTCATGCACGATTTCAGACATCCTGGGTTGGACTTCGGAGAGAGGTTGGTGAGGTGATTGATTGATTGATTGATTGATTGATGTGCTGACACATCAGAACCTGGATATTTGGAAAATGTGGCTCCAAAACAACGGGAATAAGCAGGAGAAGCTGTCGTGTGTGTAACAGAGGGAAAACAACCCCATTCCAATACTAATTTACCCAATGGCGTTAATTACCAACACCATCAGTGGTAACAGCTCTGTGCTCTCATTCCAGCAGAATTCCCCACCATGGAGAACTTCCTGGCCCCTCGGAGCGAGCTGGTGCTCCCACAGGGCCGAGCCCAGCTGCTCCTGGGCAAGGCGGGCGGGCATTCCCGTCGGAAGCGGGAATTCATGCCGGACCACAAGAAGGACACCACGTACTGGGAGAAGCGGCGCAAGAACAACGAGGCGGCCAAGCGCTCGCGGGAGAAGCGGCGCCTCAACGACGTGGCCATGGAGAGCCAGCTGGCCGCGCTGAGCCGCGAGAACGCCGTGCTGCGAACAGAGCTGCTCTCCCTCAAGCTGCGCTTCGGCCTCCTCGGCCCCGAGCACAGCCCCATCCAGGGCCAGTCCTTCGGGCTCTACCTCAGGGGACACCGGGCAGCCTCACCCCTGCTGGCCATGGAGCCCTTGGCTGGTGACTCCTGCTGCCCTGCCCGGAAGAGCTTCATGCCCAAAGTGCTGGAAATGGCTGACTTTTCCTGCAAAACCTTCGGCCCTGCCGCAAACACCCTCGCCTGTGACTCCAAACCCATTCCCATGGACACACCTGGCCTCCAGCAGCCTAAAAGATTTGATGCCTCCTTCAGCCCCAGAAGGTTCGATGCCTCGTTCAGCCCCAGAAGGTTCGATGCCTCCTTCAGCCCCACAGTTTGCTCTCCATTCCTCAGCTACCCCTGCCCAGACAAACACCCTTTCCCCTGGCCTTGGCTGGGCAGTGCCTGTTTCCTCTGCCCATCCCCTGGCACTGCTGAGGCCTGCAAGGAGAGCAGCACGGCGGTGTCGGATGAAGATGATGAGCAGCAAGTGCCCAAAACCTCTCCTGAGCCCCCCTGCAGCCTGCCCTGCCCCTCGGAGGAGCTGCTGAAGGGCCGCAGATTTGCTGCCCTCCCGCACAAGCTCCGGATCAAGAGCAAAGCCTTGGGCAGTCTGGAGGAGGCTGGGCTGGATTCCCACTGAGGAGCGCAGGAATGGCTGCCCTGGGGCCAGAGGGAGACTTTCCGTGGACACGAAGGGTTTGGAAGGATGGGATGGGAGGGAAATGTCTTTTTTTCCAAAGGTGGATATGGTTTCCCCCGCTCTGTTGAAATGCCAGGGGAGTTTCTGGGGCTGCATTGATGCCTAAAACAGGACTTCCTAAAACAGAAGGCTAGACAAAGTTAGGAGAATAAAAATCAGATTAATTTATTAAAGGCCTTCAGGTACATTTAGGGCAGACAAAGCCTATTCGAGAGGCTGCACACAAAATGGATGACAAGTCATGAGTTCTTCACATTTTGTAAGTTCTGTCTATTATCATTTTGGGCCTCAGTTCTCCAATTACACCTTCAGGTGATGATGTCAATCACCCCAAGCTTGATCCCCCCAATTCACTGTTGTTTACATATTTTGGGGCTCTGTGGCAGTGAAATGTCCTTGGATATTCCAATAGAGCAATCGTTTTGTCTAAAATGCTGGGAGCAGAGGTTTTTAGCACTTTAAACACAACCTAGAGCTGCACACCAAAACTACAGATACATGAAAAATAGAGGCTAAAAATCCTTAAGGCGTCATTGTCACTACAGCACAAGAGCAGCCAGCAAGGACCCTGTGTCACCACTCTCACCTGTTGGCCCTGCTGAGCCAGTGAGCTCACACTGAAGGTGTGAAGGGGCAGGAAGAGGCTGAGACAGCGGGGATGTTCCCACACAACGTGACACCACAGCTGCTGGGGGATCAGCCACTGTAGGGACCTTTGCTTCATCATCACCTTCATCCTCACCAGTGTGCCTCGAGTGGAATTCCCTGGCATGGGAAAGTGTTGATGGAACCAGTTTCAGACTCCTCGGCTGTCTGGGGAAAATGAAAAGGGGTTGTGACTCTGTGGGGATTTACACTGGCATGAAATGAGAGCAGGACAACTCCACTTTATTGCTATTTTATCCAAATTTATCCCCAGAAAGGTTGAACTCTTTCTCTGTGACCACACACGCTGTGGTCCACAAGATCGTTTCATTTATCTTTGCAACAGTTATTATGAAAGCCTATCTTTTTTAATTATTATTGAAATGCAAATATTTTAGTTTTGCTTTTCTTTTTAAAAAGGCATTTTCAAACCCAGTCTTTGTGTATTTGGGAGCTCTTTATCAAACAGGCCCAAGCTGCACGTGGTGTTTGTGTTCCTGTATCTGCTGAGACATCTCCCTGTCCTTTCTGCCTTCTCTGCTTTTCCTTTGGGAAGGCCTCAGGGAGAGCAGCCTCCTGCAGGGCTCTGGAGCCTCCTTGGAGCTGCTCCTCAGTTTCCAAGCCAAAGAGAATCCTCAGGGATGTATTCCAGGTATAGCTGTCACTCCCTCTCCTCAGATCTTTCCTCTTTTCCCAAGGACAGGAGGCTCCTGCAGTTCTAATGTTGCTGTGTCTCTCAGCCCCAGACATTTTTGGTCACGTTGGACAAAACCACCCCAATGTGATGACTCCATGGGCCTCATATGATGGAAGAAGATCTCAAAGTGAAAAAGCAACTTCAAGCTGTTCTCTTCTGCCCCAACCACACATTTTCAGTCCCAAACAAAAGAGCTGCAGAGCCTGTCCATCCCTGCTGGGAACCAGTGTTGACACTGGGAGCTCAAAACCCCAGCTCAGATTCCTGGGAATCTCCACCTCTCCAGCTCCTGTTCTTTTGTCTGTCTGTCCCTCTGCCCCTCAGGTGAGACCCCAGCCCTGGGGACCACCTCAGGAAGGACCTGGAGCTGCTGGAGAGAGCCCAGAGGAGGCACCAGGGGGATCAGAGGGATGGAGCAGCTCTGCTGGGAGGAAAGGCTGGGAGAGCTGGGATTCTCCAGCCTGGAGAGGAGAAGCTCTGGGGTGACCTCATTGTGGCCTTGCAGTGCCTGAAGGGAACCCTTCGGAACAAGAAAAAGGGAGAGAGACAATTCCCAAGGACAATGGGGAATGGCTTCCCAGTGCCAGAGGGCAGGGAGAGATGGGATATTGGGAAGGAATTCCACTCTGTGAGGGTGGGCAGGACCTGGCACAGGGTGCCCAGAGGCGCTGTGGCTGCCCCTGGATCCCTGGCAGTGTCCAAGGCCAGGTTGCAGCCTGGGATGGTGGAAGGAGTCCCTGCCCATGGGTGGACTTTGATGTTCTTCCAACCCAAACCATTCCATGATTGTATGAAAATTTCAGGCTCTGGAGAACAAGGACAATTGCCAAGAGGTGTTTTTCTAGAAATCATTTTATAGCTGATAAAGGAATGCAGCAATGGTAGGACTGTGTTGAAGGACAACTCACAGTGCCTGGCACAGGATGGAACAATCTCTCAAATTCATTTGGGAAAGAAGGCCCTGAGTGGGAGCCGTACAAAGAGTCTGAGCTGGAGAGGTACCAAAGTGTGCCCAATAAATCTGTTTGCAGAAGCTGCAGAAGTGTCTTGGTTTGACTGTTGGGACTGGATCTGCCTCTTTCCTCCTCAGGAACAGCCAGAATGAGAAATCCATCCCCTGGGAACCATCAGGGAGCTGTGCAGAGCTGTGGACACACACCTTCCCCATTCCTCTGTCCATAAATGCATTTTCCCCCTGTCTGTGCCTCTGTCCCCACAGCAGGACCCCAATTCCACACCACAGACCCCCCAGCACTGCAGCATGGAGCTCTCTCCCAGCTCACCATCGTTTCTAGGGTCACCCCACAAAGACCAGCCCCGACTGGCCCTGTCCCAGTTCTGGGATCAGAGCAGAGAACCAGGCTCAGCTTCCTGGCACAGCTGCCCAGGCATGAGGGGATTTCTTCTGCACCCCCGAATGAGGGCAAACCGGAGCTGCAGCCACCGCTCAGGTGTGAAACTCGAGGCAGTGATGCTCTGCAGATTCAAAGAAACCACATGCGGTTCCATTTCCTGTCCCATTCCCGCTGTCCCCTCTGCCCCCCAGAGCCGCCAGGGACAGCCCAGGGCAGGGAGGTGGCACAGAAACCATTTCGCTGAAAGAAATTCCTGCCGTTCCCAATCCCTGCGGGATCAGCTTTGCTCCCGCTGGTCGGGGCTGGGCTGACTCCGTGTGTCTGAAAAGAGTTCAGGGTGCAGCGAGAGGGTGGCAATGAGCTCAGCTCCATCTGTAGGATGGGTTTGGGGTTCACGGGGAAGGGGTGAGCCCCAGGACCTGCCGGCCTTCCTAATCCTGCTGTCCCTCCCAATCCTAATCCTGCCGTCCCTCCTAACTCTCCTGTCCCTCCTAAGGCTGTTGCTGCAGCCCAGAGTGGTTCAGCCACGAGAGATTTAACCCTAAAGGTGCCCAAAGGTGATTTTTGTGGGGTGGCTGAGGACGCTGAAGAAATGAGTAGCATTTCCCTTTTGCTGTGTCCCTGCCCTTGCACAAACCAAACCTGGGGAGCCAAACATGGCTTGCAGTGGGACTGGTGGTGCTGGGAGCAGCTGGGTGCCTGTGGAGGGAGAGGGAGGGTGGGACAGCAGCAGGAAAAGCAGCAGGAGATGGGGACAGGGTGTGCAGCGAGCCAGCCCTGGCCCCTCACCTCACATTCTCTCCCAGACCTTCACCTCTATCTCTCCTGCTCCAGGTTTTCCTTTCCTCACCTGGAGGAGATGTAGGTGGAGATCGTCTTTCCTTTCCCCTTTCCCTTTCCCTTTCCCTTCCCTTTGCTGCTTTATCCCCAGAAAGTTTCCTGCATGGGGAATCTCCACCAGCCCCAGCCACCATCCCAAATTCCATATTTAATAACACCTTCAGGAAAAAACTGCTGTTGTACCAATTGTGAGGCTTGGCTGGAAAGCAGCTGAACTGCTCCTGCTGCTGCTCAGTCTCAGTTAATTCTTTAATTAGTCTTTGTTTCAAAGTGATCTCAGGCAGTTTTCAAGCTGATTAATTACTGGGCTGAGTGTTTTGGAATAAAAAATCCTCTGTGTGGCCTAAGAGGAGGAGACAAGGAAGTTATTCCCCGCTTGTTCCTCTTTGGAAAATTATTCTACTCCATATTAATCTGGATTTTTCACCAGGATGGGAAGGTTTTGCCTTTGAGCTGGCAGGAGGCACCTGAGAGGGACATCTGAATATACATCAAGGAGGAATCTGAGCAGAGGAAAATTGCTCAGAGCTTTCCAGGCCTCAGAAGGAAAAAGGGAAAGTGGGCAGAGGCTTTGCAGAAGCTGCAGGAGGGATTTTTTTTGTGCAGCTCATGATCACAGGGGGCAAAAAGCACAGAGGGGATATCAGGAAGGATGAATTTGCCAGGAGGAGTTGGAGACTGAGCTGGGAGGGTGGGTGATGCTGCTGCTGCTCTCCCTGAGGTTCGCTGAGCATCCCCAGCTTTGGGGAGAAGCCTGGATGGAGCCAAAGCCTCACCCAAATGTTTCTCCACCCCTGCACCTCGGAAAAGGAAATTTCTCTGTTGCCAGAGCCAGTAAACCCCCAAAAACCCAACAAATCCCAGCCAATTCAGGCACTGTGTGTCACATGCTCTGTGTCACTCACTCTGCCTTCAGAGCATGAGTTCATGCTGACCTTTCACTGAGGCCCAGACTGAATCATTGCCAGGGCAGGAAAAGGCAGCAGTGACTTCTGGAAAGAGGTTCTGCCTCCAGTGTGCCCTGTTCATTCCTTTCCCCTTTCCTGGGAGGGTCATGCTGATTCAAAAATTGGGTTTAAAGTCAGTTTGGGTTCTATTTCTAGCATTAGACAATAATTAGGAGGGGAAATCACCAACCATGCAGCACGAGCAGCATTAATCACGTGGGAAGGCGCTCCCTGCACTGCATCCCCAGTCCCACAGGAGAGCAGGCACTGCATGGGCAGCTCAGCCTCAGATCCAGCTGAATTTCCCTCTTCCCATCCTGTAGGATTCTTTCAATTTAATCTCTCATCTATCCCAGAAGGTTAGTGCTAGAGAAGTGGGTTTGTCTTTGTGGAAAAGAAAATAATCCTCATATCCTTGGCTGGCATTTCCACCCTGAAATCCCAGGTGAGTTTGGGAGGGTCAGGCCTGACCTGCAGCTCAGGTGGGGCTGTTTGGGATCCCTGGAGGAAACACGGGTGGGATTCTTCCCAAATCCCAGCTCAGGTGGGGCTGTTTGGGATCCCTGGAGGACACAGGGCTGGGATTCTTCCCAGATCCCAGCCTGGGGGGTTGCAGTGGGAAGGGGCAGTCTGGGCAGCAGTGAGGAGGAAGGAGGTGCAGCATCACTTCTGAGCTCACAGTGATGCTCTGGGCTGAGTCCCAGCCTCTAGGCTCGGGTTTAGGCCAGGTTTTGTTGTTTCCTACCCAGAGATCGTGCAGGGTTTGACTGAGAGCCGACCTCAGGCATCATTGCTGCTCCTTATCTCCTGCTGGCCTTATCAGAGCTGCTCCTCTCGTGCTGAGCCTGCCCTGCTGGGCTGCCCCATCCCTTCCTGCTCAACCTCATCCTTATCTTTAATCCAGGTGCCTCCTCCCCACCCTCCCCGGGTGTCAGTCCCCGGGTTTGCACATCTACAAACTGGTCCCAATTCTCTGCCTGCCTCAGTCACCCTGGGGCTGTTTGGGAACCATCTGGGCAAACCTGGAGGAGTGCTTGGAAAAACTGGATTTCAGAGGGTATTTGAAGGTATTTGGAGGGGATTTGGGGGGTAGTGGGGGTTGTCTGTGAAATACAGCCTGAGATTTTCAGCCCCACCCCCAACCCTGCTGTTGGAATGGACAAAAACTGAGGATCATCACCTCAGGAGCTGCTGGGTGCACAGGAAATGGCACAGGGTGATGTTTTAGTGCCTGATGGACTTCCAGGACTGGAGATGTGCATGACCACAGAATTCTTGGCCTGATTGCTCCAGTGGGGATTTCAGGATGATGAACCCCAAAATGTCTGTGAGGTCCATCCATCCTTCCACAGCAAGGCCAGGAATGGTCTGGGGACACCCAGTGACCACCTGGGGTGACCCTCAGCCTCCTGTGGCACCTCAGCTCAGCTCCATCCTTTGGCTTGCAAAAGGACAAAGCAGATTTTGCAATTTGATGCAAAACCCTGGGAGTTGCTGCCTAAATTCCTGATTCCCCCCAAATATCCCTGTCCATGTGCAGTAATGCACAGCCAGGTGTTGGGATGAAGGGATTATTTGGGAAATTTGGGGTGCAGGGCACTCAGATTTACGGAGCTGCCTTCCAGCTTCAATCTTTCCCTTATGAGATCTTTTAAATTGCTGTCCCTGTGCAGAAAACAAAGAGAAGCAGAAAGATTTCTCCAGGAACCTGTGAAGATGCAGCTGCAATGTGTGAGCACACCGAGTTATTCATCCCAGGCCAGGTTTGTGGGCTCAGTTCTCCTGAAGACCACAAGCTCTCATTTCTCACAGCTTTACTCAGACCTGGGTAGTGTTAAAACATCACAGGGAGCTGGGAAGGTTTGGCAACTTCCTGACCTCAGAACTGTTCAAGGAGGCGAAATGAGCTGGCCTAGTTTTGATTTTTACTCTTTTCAGGTATTAAAAATCTTTGCAGTTGGGGTGTGTTTGGGCTGGGTGAGGACTAAAATGTAAACCAAATCTATCTGGAATCCCAAATGTCACTTTTGTGGGTCAAATCCTCCCCAATCTCCCCAGAATTCTTGGTTTGCTGTGTTTAAACCTGGGAATTTTCTGCTCTTCCTGCTAGTTTATCCCTCTCTTTACACGGCCCCAGAGCTCCAGGGCTGGCTCCACATCTGGCGCACAGCTGGAAGGGTCTCAAAGGTGTGGGGGACAATATTGGATGTCTGAGGGTTGGATCTGGATGATCTTTCCAGCCCTTCTGTGTCCAAGTGCTGCTCTGGCCCAACAAATCCCAGTTTTTGGGGTGTCCAGCTGGATTTTCCACACCCCAGGGGAGAGAGACGTGCTGCCCAGCAAGGGGAGATTTTTCCTTGCAGATGAAGCAGTGGGGTTGTGGCAAGAGGTGTGAGGAGTTTGTGATGCCCCTGAGCAGCAGAGGCTCTCCATGTTCCCCACCAAACCCCACAGAGGAGGCTTTGCTGGTCGGGAATTCAAACTCCAGGTTTGTCCCTTCCCATGTTTGGGACGCCCTGAGCCTCCTGCTCTGCCACCTCTCTTTGGTTGCCCCAAATATTTTCTGGTGACACAAAATCGCTGCTTTGGCTGCCGGAGGTTCCTCCTCTGGAAGAGATGAGAGGGAAAAAAATCAAGGCTTTGATTGATCCCCCCGGATTTCCTCGGGAATGCAGCCACAGGATGTCAGTGCAGCCATCCAGATGTGGCCTCCTGCTCACCCCCAGCTCCAGATGTGCTGCCTCTGCTCTCGTTGCTCCCCAGCTGAAGAGCAGGAAAATCCTTCCCGGGCATTTTTCCTGCTCCTCAGCAATTACAGCTGCTCAGGGAATTCCTTTTTCCTCCCTGGCAGGTGGAAGAGGCATGGGCTGATCCTGCTTTTCTTATTGTCAGCACTTCCCTCCCTCCCTCCACCCTACAGAATGTCAAAAGGTTTCAATTTTAATTTGTTTCTGTGACCAAAATGAAAGGGGAGAGGGAGAATCTCTTTGTTTCAAGTTGCTGGAAAA
>VZRM01003293.1:0-20186 GCA_013397955.1 Grantiella picta | reverse complement strand
TTTTTTTTTTTTAATTCAGGATAAAATAACCTTCCTAGGAAAAGTTTGGAGATGCCTGGCATGATTTTATTAGTTCCCTAATTCCCACTGTGTCCTTGGAGCAAATGGAAATGCATCCCTGGGAGACACAGCTGAGGGGAACCATCACCCCCAGTCTGACCTGGTCCCACTAATTAGACAAAATAAGAAAGTTTTAATACAACCCAGGCAATTTTCCTCACTGTTTCAGCATTTTCCTGTGGCAAGAATGACCTTCCCGAATTCCTCAGTGAGCAGTGGAAAAAAAAAAAAGCTTTAAAATGAGGAGAAAAAGAGCGAAACACAAACTCCAGAAGAGAACGGAAATGCTGTTGCATTATTTATGCCACACCTCGAAGAAACAGAGGCAAAATAATCCTTTTTGTTGAGCACCACCGTGAAATCAAAGATTTCAGCGTGGAAGAGAAGTGGGGGATTTGTGTTTGAGCCCCGAAATCGTGAACAACTTCCCAGGACCAGAAGAACAGCCCCAGAGTCGTGGTGGCTTCATGTTTGTCACACGTGGATTCATCGTGGCAGCAGCACAACCACAGGGTTTGGCGCTCCGGGCTGTGGGCAGCTCCTGCCAAACTGGGCGGAACTGGGCCGATTTCAGTGAAAAGGTGGTGTTTTCTGGGTGGCTGGAGGATGCTGGTGGAGCTCAGAGGATGTTTGTTGAGTGTGGCTGTGCTGGGGAGGGACTGAGGTTGAGACCTGTCAGCACCTCACTGACCACATCCCCACAGCCTGGACGTCACCTGGGAGATGGCGATTCGCCTCCTGTAAACACTCTGGAGGTTGGTTTGAATTTATTAAACACCATTATTTGTTATTCTTTAATTTCCGGCTCTCTATCCAAGCCCAGGTGCCACTCGCAGCTCTTTGCTGCCAACGTTCAGAAGCTGAGCTGGATTTGGGGGGAAAATACTGATGCTCTGCCTTCCTTGGAGATATGAAATCAGGCAGTGTGAGATTGATTTAATTTCTAATAATCTTTTTGACCCAAATCATGAAGAACAAGGGAATTGCACCATTGGGTGGGACAGGGGAGGACTTTGGGGATATTTGGGGACAAGTGCTGAGAGCTGAGCCTCTCCCAGCAGCTTCCTCTCCTCATTTTCTGAGGCACTTGGCCATAAAGCAGCAGCGGAGAACTCTCAGTGAGTCGGGCACTTCCATCAGAAAAAAACCGTATTTTTGGTCTTGATGCCTTTGAAGCAGAGGCTGCAACTTCAGCATTAAAAGGCAACTTGATAAATAAGTCCTCTTATTCCAAATAAACAGGGATCTGGATGTGCAGAGAGCGGGAATGGGAGGATGAGGAGCAGCACGGAGATTCCTCCCTGCTCGGGGGGATTTCCACATCTCCCTCCCCACCCCTGGTTCTCCCTCAGCAAACAGGGATTGATGTGAGCAAGAAGTTAAACAATTCCCATCCATATCCCAGGGATCCTCCTGGTTTTCTCTACCTTCCCAAGGTCTCTATTCTCCCTCTCCCATTTCAGGCTCTGGCCAGGAGCTGCTGGATGCAGGAGGAGCCTCAGCCTCATCCACGTCTCCTTAAATTGCAGCAGGTTGGGTCAGGATGTGCAAAGGAACACTCATTTCCCCCAAGAAGCTCTGAGGGGGTGGAAAATCGGGGCAGAGGCTCCCAGTAGCCACCCCAAACTGGTGCTGGAGCCTGACTGGGAGGAGCTGGGACAGCCTGGGGGTCTCAGGGTTCTCCAGAGCTGACCCCACCCAGTGCTCAGGGCCTTAACTGGAAACACTGGGAAGGCGGGATGTCAGGAGTTTTTAAACAATCCACAGAATGCCAGAATATTCTGAGCTGGAAGGAACCAACAGGGATCATCAGTCCAAGCCCTGTCCCTGCACAGACACCCAACAATCCCACCCTGGGCATCCCTGGCAGCATTGTCCAAACGCTCCTGGAGCTCTGGCAGCCTTGGGGCAGGGACCATTCCCTGGGGAGCCTGGGCAGTGCCCCAGCAGCCTCTGGGGAAGAACCTTTCCCTGAGATCATCCCAACCCTGACCCAGCTGCAGCCATTCCCTGGGCTCCTGTCCCTGTCCCACAGAGCTCAGAGCTGCTCCTGGCCTGCTGGCTCCAGCTCCAGCCACATCTCCAGAATTGGCCCAGGAATGACAAGGAATGAGACCAACATCCAAATTCTGGGTGCCACAGGGAGATTTTGCTGCTAGAAAAGCCCATGGCAGCGCCGGGATGGGGTGTGGATGGAGCAGCTCCCGGCACACGACAGCCACGGGCTCTGGGTGGGGAAACTCGAGGGATTTTGGCAAGTGGGAAGGAGGGCGAGGAAAAAACGGCGTGAATGAAAGGGAAGGGAGCGGAAAGGCTGCGCTGAAAGGTTAACACTTTGCCCCGGGAGAGGTGAATGTCTGTGCTCTGAAATAGCATCTGCTGACGCTGGTGTCTCACAGCTCTTCGCGTTGAGTTTTTCTTCAAAGACCAATTCTGTCCTTTTTTTTTCCACTGCCCTCTCTCACAGCCCCGCTGAGGAGGGAGCCTGATGTGCATCATTGTGAGATCTCCGCTCGTCACCACTTTCCCGGTGTGGTAATATCAATTCACACCTCCCACACGCTGCCTTTCTCTAATAGAGCAACAGCAGCCTGGCACGGAGAGCAAGGTTACAGCAGAAAAAGACTTTCCGCTGAATTACCTCAATGTTTTGAGTAACCTCAAAAATCACACCACGCCTTTGTTCCTGCTCCCTTCCAGCTCTGCGGGATGAAGGGGTTTTGCATCCCATGAAAACACACCCAGCTGCTGTGAGGGAGGAGTGAGGGGTGAGTCCCCTGCGCCCTGCGGGCTCTGAGCCCGGGAGGGGCGGGAGGGGACTTGGTTATGGTTTATTTGCTTTTTATCACCAAAAGGGGCTCAGAGTGACCCGGGAGCTGCTGGCAGCTCGGAGCCAGACTGATCCGTTCGGCACAAAATGCTGCTGTCCCTGATGGCAAACTGAGCCCCAGCCCCTGGCACCCTGCTGGGCTGTGCCAATGTCCCCAGATCCTGGCACTCTGCTGGGCTTGATGCCTTCCGGGCTTACCTAAAACAGAGGCTAGACGAAGTGAAGAGAATAAAAGCAGTTCTATTTCTTGAAGGCCTTCAGGTGCATTTAGGGCACTCACAGCCCACCCAGGGGCTACACCCAAAATGGACAGCAGGTCACAGGTTTTTCATACTTTATAAGTTTTGTCCATTTGCATCTTGAGGGTTAATCCTCCAATTACAGCTTCAGGTCATGAAGTCAATTACTCCAAGTTTGCTCCCCCAATTCACTGTTGTTTACATATCTTAGGGCCTCAGACAGTAAGGTCTTAGTTTGAGTTTGGGTCTTAGAGAGGAATTGTTTTGTCTAAAAATGCAGAGAACATCAGCTTGGCGACCTATATGAAGCCTAGAGTTATACATTACAGGATTACAGATACATGGAAAAATATAGAAGCTAAAATCCTAAGGAATCCAGCTTTGCCAATGTCCTCAGATCCTGCTGGGCTGTGCCCATGTCCCCAAATTCCCACCCGCATGATGTCACCCATGGACGTGCAAGGACATCAGGTGGGTGTTTCCGTGGTGCTGGGCAGAGCAGTTTTACCCCAGGAGCTGCCCTGGTGCTGGTGCAGAGCACAGGGGAAAAAGGACAGAGGGCAAGGGACAGCCTCTCCCAGCAGCTTCCTCTCCTCATTTTCTGAGGCACTTGGCCATAAAGCAGCAGCGGAGAACTCTCAGTGAGTCGGGCACTTTCATCAGAAAAAAACCCCTATTTTTGGTCTTGATGCCTTTGAAGCAGGGGCTGCAACTTCAGCATTAAAAGGCAATTTGATACATAAACCTCTTATTCCAAATAAACGGGACAGGGGACAGAGGTCTGGGAGGGTTCTGATTGCTTCAATTCACCCTGTTCCCAAAAGCCCCCAGGCAATCGTGATGCTCTTCCCAAACAGTCGGTGAAAGGAGCCATCCTCCTCCATGGGAAAGGGAGGATAAAGGGGTGATGGAGGTGTTTTCTCACCCGCAGTGCTGGCAGTGCCCAGGAACCCACAGGGGATGTGGCAGGGTGGGCAGAGCAGCTGCTCCGAGGGCACTCCCAGTTCGTGGGGACAGGGAGCAGAACGCAGAGATCAAATCCCTGCTCTGCCTGTGTCCCTATGGGAGTGTGGGGCTGAATCTTCAGCGAAAGGAGCTGCTGTTCCAGCAGGGGAAGGAAAAAGGGGATTTGCAGGGCAGCGGCTGTGCCAGCTGTGGTGTAAATACAGCTGTGCCAGCTGTGCTGTGGTTGCAGCAGTGCCCGCTCAGGGCTGTGGTCACTGCAGGGTTAACCAGGGCACAGGCAGAGCTCTGACCACGATAAGCCTTTACGAGAAAAAGGAGCAGAGCCTGCATGGCAAAGCTGTGATGCCTCAGCGGATACCAAGGAGGCACAAAAACACCCAGGGGGTGCCTGGGGCCCCCAGTGGCTCTCCTTGCAGCTCACAGGAAATCAATTGCAGCTCTCTGCCCCGCAGGACACGGGGGAGAGGTTTGTGTGACAGCTGAGCCACAGGGACAGCCCTGGGCAGGAGCAGCCAGGAGCTGTGGTGGCTGTAAGTGAATCTGGAAGATCCCAGGAGCTGCTCCTTCCTGCAGAGAGCTCAGATTTGGGGCTGGGTGTGCAGAGAGGGATGAACTGGTTTCCCCGGGAAGTTTCAGGGATGTTGGAATGACCAATTGGAGTCTATTTCAGCCTGGCCAGCAATCCCTGGGGGTGTCCTGCAAGAGCGTCCAGCATCCCTGACAACTCATCCCTGATCCCCCTGGCATCTCTGGGAGGCAGAGGCACCTCACGCCCCAGGGATGGGATTGTCCAGCTCTGTCTCCTGGGCAGGTTCAGCACCCCCAGGATGCTCCATGGGATCCTCTGCTTTGGGGCAGGAGTGTGCTGGGAAAGCCACTGGTGCTTCCAGCTCTGACTCCCAGCAGCTCAAGGATTCTGAGAGATTTTTTGGTTCTTTTGGGTTTTTTTCTTGCTATTATTCCTTGCAATGCTGCTTCCCAAAGGAATTCCGGAGGAACACAGCGAGGAGGTGTCAGGGAGCCTCAGGGGATCCTGAGGCCTCTTGGCCACTGCTCCTTACCCCAGCCAGCCCTGAGCAGAAGCATCCAGGAGCTGTGGGGTTGGAGAGAATCTGGGGGATCCCAGGAGCTGCTCCTTCCTGCAGAGAGCTCAGATTTGGGGCTGGGTGTGCAGAGAGGGATGAACTGGTTTCCCCGGGAAGTTTCAGGTGTGTTGCAGTGACCACTTGGAGTCCATTGGAGACTCAAGCTCCCTTTGCTTGTCCCAAATCCCTGGGAAAGTGTCCTGCAGCATCCCTGGCACCTCCTGCCTGCATCCCTCTGGCCTCCCCTGCATCTCTCCCACATTCCTGCAGCCTGCCCTGTGTTTCCCTGCAGTGTCCCTGTGCTGTCCCTGTGCCACCGCTGCCCCATCCCATGGCTCTCCCACATTCCCTGCCCTCCTGCAGCAATGGAATGTCCCCAAGGGCACTGTGACGTCACCGGGGGCTGGGTGTGGTCACTGGAACCCTGTGCTGGGTGTCACTCCAGTCCCCTCTGCCTGCCTCAAACGGGATTCACTCCCTGCAGGGATCAGCACTTCCTGGAGGATCCTGCTGGGCACTGTCCGGAGGCTGCACTTGCCAGGGTCCAGCTGTCACTGAGTGTCCCTGCCCTGAGCCACAGCTGTCACCTTCCCTGCGGATTGGCATTGCTGAGCTGCTCTGGCTGAGCACAGGTAGGTGTCCCTTGGGCTGTTCAGCAGCGTGAAATTACACCAAACCATAGAGTGGCACCAAACCCTGCAGGGGACACCGAACCCCACAGGTGACACCAAACCCTGCATGTGACACCAAACCCTGCAGGTGGCACCAAATCATAGAGGTGACACTAAACCCTTTCAGGGGACACCAAACCCTGCAGGTGACATAAAACCATAGAGGTGACACCAAACCACAGACGTGACACCAAACCCTGCAGGTGACACCAAACCTTGTAAGTGAATTTGGCAATTGGCGCTCACAAAATGCTGCATGTGCTGATAAAACACCCAGTTCAAAAATTTAGGTCCTGACTGGTCACGGTGGAGATCTCCTGGCTGCCCCAGGGTGAGGTTCCCAGCAGAGAAAGGCTGATGAGATGCAGTTAAATTAATTAATTAGAGGAAGGAAGGAAGGAGGTGGATGAGCAGGAAGGATGAACCTTCACCCCTGGAGCTGAAAATCCTAGCTGGAGCTGGGTGCCATCACTGGGGGTGATGGGCTGGGTGCTCTGGACAAACAGCTCAGGCTGTCCCTGTTCTCTCCATGGAAGGTGGGACACAATGGAATTCTGGCCCTGGGAATGGTGCTGGGCTGATGCTGAGAGCAGGAGGGGGCAGAGCTGTCCCAGTGGGTAACTCCCTGCAGGGCAGCCTTGCTGCACAAAGTGCTTTTTGATGGCTGCTTCCAGAGCAGATGGAGCATTTTTCCATCTGTAAGAGCCAAATGGAACAGGAATTGCTTGGGAGCAGGATGAGGAGCTGCTGAATCTTATCTGTGCAGCTCAGGCTGGTTTTCAGCGCTCAGAACATGTTCAGGAGAGGCTGATAAAGTGTCTGTGGCTGGACAGCAATTCCCAGGCAGTGCCAAGCAGGTGCTGGGCAGGGATGGCATTAGTGCTGCTGGGATTGGGCCAGTCCCACTCTGGTGGCAGCAGGGACTCGGCTGGGTGCCCTGGGGACAAATCAAGGACAGGGATGCTGAGGAGTCACCCTGGGGCAGCTGCAGGGGAAGGCAGGGGGAGTAAAGGCTGTGCCAGGGAGAACAGCAGGGAGGGACTGTGAGAGGAGCTGGGGGTAGATTCCTGAGCTTCTCCACCCTCCTGCTGTGCCCTGCCCTGCCCAATGCCTGCCCAGGGCAGAGGCTGAGCCCCCTGGGCAGTGCTGAGCTGCCCAGCCCTGCAGCCTCGAGCTGCAGCCCCAGCACGGAGCTCATCCTGGCACAGTGCAGGGGATGCTCGGGAGCACTGAGGGACATGGAGCCTCCAATTCCTTGGAGAGCAGCCCTGCAGTGAGCCTCATGGGCCCAGCCACCCTTCAGGCCTTGCTCCCTGCGAACTGCTGCAGTTTCAACTCCTCGGCCTATTTATCCTCCCAGGTGCCTCTTTCCCCGTGTGTTTCAGCTTTAATTTTGGCTCTGGTTTTGGGCTCGGCTGGGGGGGAGCCTGGCAGGGCTGAGGTGTGACCCCTGCTCGGGATGGGAAAGGTTGGTGGCGTTGGTGGTACTTGGCACAGCCTGGGCTGGGTGTGAGGGGGATGTTCTGCCGCTTTCCTGCCGAAAGGAGCAATTCCTGAGGGAAATGGGCTCTCTCAGTGGTGGGGGAAGTTTTTCTTGGCATTTTGTATCCCCAAGAACAGGTCAGGCAGAGCTGCATCAAGGCTTTTCTGCCTTAGGCCAGCTCTTTGGGCCTTTCTGTGAGGAATGTGTCTGTTTGTCCTGGGCCTGGAGTGCTTCCCTGGGAAACTGCTGGATTTTCTGCCTTGGCTTTTTGTCCCTGTGCCCTGCAGGGTGTGCTGGGCCTCTCCTTTCCAAACCCTGAGGTAATGTGGCTCCTCCTCCATGGCCGTGGTGGGAAAAGGGAAATTCAGAATATCCAGGAGACAGGCCCGAAAACCAGCACCTTCCTCTCCCGTGTGTGTGGGAGCTTCTCATGTCTGCTGTTGGCATCACTGCTGGGTTTTTGGGAGTGAGAGGCTCTCTGGGGAGACGGGAACCAGCGGGAAGGAAACTGAGGCACAACAGGGACAGCTGGATTTCCAGGGCTTTGCCAAGGCAGGAGCTGAGGCTGCCTTGATGGCACAAAGCTGTGTCAGGGTTGGGATGATCTCAGGGAAAGGTTCTTCCCCCAGAGGCTGCTGGGGCACTGCCCAGGCTCCCCAGGGAATGGTCCCTGCCCCAAGGCTGCCAGAGCTCCAGGAGCGTTTGGACAATGCTGCCAGGGATGCCCAGGGTGGGATTGTTGGGGTGTCTGTGCAGGGCCGGGGCTTGGATCAATGATCCTTGGAGTTCCTTCCAGCTCAGGATATTCCAGGATTTTATTATTCTAATGGCTCAGCCCTGCTCTGTCACTTAGCGTTTCTTGGTCAGAGCAGGAACTGGGATTTCCTTCCCACTCCCAACATCCCTGTCGCAGGGTTGCAGCCACAATGGGACACAGGGGTGACAGGGACACTGCAGAGGTGTTTTGCAAGAGCTCCGAGAGCTTTTAATCGATGTTTGCTGACAACATTGGTGCTTCAAGGCCTTTGTTTGAGCAAACAGATCCTAATCCTCTGCAGGAAACTCGGAGCTGGGGGGAACTGGTCCGACCTGCCCTGGAGGAGCTTAGCTTTGAAAGCAAAACCCTCTTTGGTTGCAGTGGAAACATTGCCTGCAGTGGGCGGATTAATGACTAATTGCGGGGTCATTAATTCTGATCGAATGCTTTCACTTTCAGAGCGTTATCTCATGACAGGATCAAGTAATTGCAGAGAAACAACCTCGAGTCTTGTGCTGGGCAGGAAATTGGGGCACAAAATGGGAGGTTTGGGGCAATTCTGGCAGGAAAAGGTGCTGAGCTCTGTGAAAAGAGATCTTGCACTGTGGGATGGGAGCTGAGGAGCAAAACATCTGGGAATTCTGCAGGGCAGGAGTAGTTTCTGATTTGGGGTGAAAACACAGAGGAAACACAACTTCATGGCAGTAAAACATGGCATTTATTGAGCTGAAATCAGCAGCAATCTCCAAAAACACAGCCTGGCTGTGTCACACTCGGATTTAACAATGTCTCTTTACATCATAATGTCATCATTATAAATAGATGAAATATTTTCATTAATTTAAGATATTTACATTTTTAAAGCTCAGTGGTGAAAAAGCTAAAATCTAGGTTGGATTTCTAAGTCTACAATGGTCAGTCCCCAAAAATCTCGAAATTAGTATAATTTTAAGCCTTTTTCAGAAAACTGACATTAACACTGAAGGGCTTTGCAAACTGCAGCTCCTGGTAGTTTTTATTTTCCTTTGGCTGTGTAATATTTATATAAAATTTAGATTTATATAAAACACTGCAGTGCTTTAGAAAAAATATTTCCCTCAGCACCTGCACTGTTGGCAGTTTCCTGGAGTATGAAAAGAATCATGGCAATAGTGCAAAGATTTGCCTCAAGATGAGAGAAAATGCTGAAATAATTTATTGAAAGAAATCTTCTTCTAGTTTTTCTAGTTTTTAGAGCTATTTTTCCTTCATCAGTGGACGAACAGGTCTGGGAAGACCAAGCTGAGGTGTCAGTGAACCTTCCCTGTGCTCAGGTGGGGGAAATACAACCCATACTGGCCCTGCTTCACCTGGTACAGGTGGGACCTTCTCCTCAGGCAAGAGAGGACCTGGTGGGGAAAGAACAAAATTAGTGGGGAAAAAACCAAAATTAATTGAAAAAAGAACAAAATTAATGGGAAACAGAATGAAATTAATGGGAAAAAAGAACAAAATTAATGGGAAAAGGAATGGAATTAATGGAAAAAAAGAACAAAATTAATGGGAGAAAGAACTAAATTAATGGCAAAAAATGGAATCTGTGTTTTTCCTGTCACTAGATGCCCCCAAACCATGTTGCCAGGTGGGAAGAGAGGGATTTTGGGAATAAATGTTTGCCTGAAGCTGTGAAGCAGCTCTGCAGCAGAAGATTTTCCTCTCCTGAAAATCTTGCTAATTTGGACTCCTGAACCTCCCTCTGTGCATTTAGCTCTTCTCTTCAGCTGGTGTGAAGCAAACTTTTCAAACAGTGCTTTTAAGATGTTTTTCCCCATCCAAACACCACCAGGATGGGAAGAAGATCACCCCTGCCTTTTCCAAGGATTTGCAGCCCTGCCAGGCTGCTGCAGTCTGCAGGTTCAGGTAAATCAACACAAAATTGTGCATGTGGTTCCCACAGGCTGTTAAAGATGTTGTCTTTGGCACTGCTCATCCTGGAGGGATTTGGACAGGGAAAAGGTGTAGGAAATGCTGCAGGGATTTCCCTAATTCTACCTGTGGATTCCCTAATTCCTGCTCCTCATCTCGGTGTTGGCCTCACTTTTGGGTTTATGTTTTTCCCTGTGCAAAACTCAGTGTCAGCAATGATCTTGCTGCTTTTTTAGAAGGAAAATCCTGCTTCCTTCCCTAAAAACCTGCTCAGCTGACTCTAAATCTCCTTCCCCATCTCCTGCTCCCCAGTGCTTGGAAAAGCTGTCAGGGACTGAAGGATTTGCTGGTTTTTTGTGTGTTTTGGTGAGTTTTTTTGGTGTTTTTGGTGGTTTTTTGGTGGGATTTGGGTGGGTTTTGGTGGTTTTTTTTGATGGTTTTTTTTTTTGGTGGGTTTTGGTGGGTTTTTGGTGGGTTTTGGTGGTTTTTGCTGTTACCAGGCACTGTTCCCGCTGGGACCTTTGGGAATGTGTGTGAATGTCCCTCCTGTGACCCTGCAGGAGTCCAGGGACAGGTGGGACAGCAAAGGGGACACTCACCAGGAAGCACAGGAGGAGGAGGAGGATGAAGCCCAGCAGGGTGAAAAGGCAGATGAGGATGATGGCCCAGAACTGAAGCTCTGCAAAGGGAAGAACAAAGAATATCAGGTTTAGGGATAATTCCATGTGGGATTCTGAGAGGGGAGTCTCTCCCTGGCGAAATTCAGAAGCGCTGAACGCTCTGTAGGTGAGGGCAAATTACAGAAATTTGGGGAAATAGAGTGAGGCTCTGAGGATTTCCAACCTCAAATGTCACCTCAGTGAGCAGCAGAGCCCCCAGCTGATCCCACGGATGTTCAGAGTGACAAAGTTCTGTCTTTGCTGCTTCTGGATTGTTTTGGGAGCAGGGAAAGGGCTCAGGGTGTCAGCAAAAACTGCAGTTACTTTGTCAGCAATTGAGGTGAATGGGAAAGCAACAATTCAGGGTTGGGTTGGTTTTTTTTCCTCCCATTTGCTTTTAATTTTGGGGTTGTAGATAAGCTAAATCATATCTGGTTTGGGTTTGGTTTTTTTTTTTTTTTTAGAAATACTGCAGTTATCAAAATTTATTGGTGCCAGAGCTTTCAAACAGTTCCCAAATTTCACTGCTTTTGCTTGTGCCTCATTTCCATCTCCCCCAGGTTGGTGGCACCTGCCAGACTCTGGATTTTTGGTCTTTTCCATGGGTCTAGTCCCATTCCAAGATATGTGGTGCTAATTAATTAGAGCTCAATTATTTCTTAGGGCTCTAATATTAATTAGAGCTCAAATATTCAGTGGCTGTCAGGTCAATCCCTCCCAAAATTCGCCTACCAGATCTTTTGGACTCGGATTCATCCGTCTTGAGTGGAGAGTAACCTGGAAATTAAGAGTGGGACAGATGAGAAACAGAACTCTGGAGCTGATTAAAACAAAATTAGGAGGAATTCCCCAAATTCCCCCCTCACCTTCCACCACCAGACTCTGCTCCTCGAGTTCATAGCTGGGGCCCAGCCTGGTGAAGCCATGGGTCAGGAGTTTCAGCTCCTCAAACACCTCCTGCTCTTGCAAAGTCCCCGAGAGAGGATCCAGGGTGAATTTGCAGATGGAGGCAACCTCAGTGTGTCCTTTGCCGTGGACAGGCCTGGAGTGGGACAGGCAGGGAGAAGAGAAAATTAGAAAAAAAAAACCAGAATTAGAGCTGAGTAGAGCTGGGAGAGGGATTTGGAGTCTCAGCTCCAGGTGATGTTTTATTGGGATGGGATCACTTTTAGCAGCTTGTTTGGGATAAGACAGGAACTCCTGCAGCCTTGGGAAGTCCATCCACTGATTTCATCCCCAGCAAGGCATTTCTAAAAGGTAAATCGGCTCTGTTTCTCAAAGTTAAATCAACTCTGTTTTTGAGAGGTAAATCAGCTCCATTTCTAAAAGTTAAATCAACTCTAAGAGTTAAATCAGCTCTATTTCTAAAAGTTAAATCAACTCTGTTTCTGAGAGTTAAATCAGCTCCATTTCTAAAAGTTGAATCAACTCTGCTGCTCTGTTCCTCCAAAGGGGTGTTGGAGGAGCCCCACACAGGCAGATTCTCTTCTCAGTTCTGCTGATGGTTATCCTGCTGTGTGTCAGTGGAATTTGAGCTTATTTGAACACGTTGAAGAAGAGAATGAATGTGTTTGTTTTAGCCTGGGGCTGTTCATGCATGAAAACAGCTCTGCAAGCACTGAAACAAAACCGGCTCTGTTTGCACAGAAACCTTTTGTGGCAGAGCAAAACCAAAGGGTGAATGAAGTGACTGCCGTGTGTCACCCGGAGCAGGGAGGTGTGAACTCCCTGAAGTGCTCTTTTGGGATTGAAAAAAAGCCCTGGACCTACCCAAAGCTCCCCACAGTGCAGCCAACAAATTTGTCCTTCAGGCGGCTGGTCCTGAACACCTCGAGCTGATGGAGAAACAAAACAGTTGAGGAAAATTGAGTTAATTTAAAGCGTCCTTTGGATAGGGAGCTTGAATTATTGCTGTTGGTTTCACCTCTCTCTCAATCTTCTGTTTGTTCTCTCGGTACATCTGGGAGTTGGAGTCCTGCAGTTCTGGCGAGTAGGGAAGGTTGGAGATTCGGAAATTTAACCCGAAGTTTTCTTTGCCAGACCCGAGGGGTGTTTCGTGAGTTGCTGCCTCAACTGAGAGTTCCAAGGCTAGAAACAGAGAGGAAAAACGTCAATTCCAGCAGAGAGAAACTGAGGCTTTCCTACCAAGCAGCACTGAGCTGCAGACTTTTAGTTTGAAGTCTTAGATTTGGCAGACCCTGAGTTGCACTGGGGTCTCAGAGGAAATTCCCAATGTATCAGGCCCTTCATCTCTTTGGGATGCTGCACATTGGGGAAAAAAAGCTGAAAGTCTGTTTAGCTCTCAGTGGTTGAAGTTGTGAACAGTTCCCACTTCATTTTCTGATTCTTTAATATTGAAAATACCTATATTTTGAATAACAATTTCACTTTGAATAACGATTTAATTTCAAATGACACCTTAATTTTGAATAACCCCCGAAGCCATCGAGGACTGAAGGACACAGTGGCTGAATGGCCCAACTCAGAGTCCAGTGATTCAGCTTAATAATAGAGTTATTTCTTCTCTGTCAGAGCAGAATTTGGGGAATTCTGAGTGTGCCATGGCAAAGGGAGTTCTCTGGGCAGGGATTTCCACATACTGTCCACGGAGAGTTCCTGCAGCCTATAGCTGCTCCCCAGCCACAGCCCCGTGCTGTTGGAGGTCCTGTCCTGGAAAGTCCTTTCCACCAGGGCTCTGCTGATGTTGGGGTCAGGCTGGAAGAAGCACTGGCAGTCAACCACGATGGATCCAATCCTGTGGGCAGAGGGACAGAGGTTTGGAGATAAACAGGGTGGGGAGGAAGTTTCAGGTGGGAAGGAGTTTCCTGAGGGGTTCTTGCTGTCCTGAGTGTTGGGTTTAAAGTGATGTGGTGGAATAATGGTGTGGCATGGGCTGGCTGGGGCTTTTTCTATTAAAATGCTCCATCTTCTCTGGACAAATTTAGGTTGTATTGCATGAATGCAAAGAAAGAGCAGCACTTTGAGGGTTTTTTAAGCTTTTGCCCTGTGGTAAGGTCCCTTGGCCGAGGCTCATTCCATCCAGAACAGAACACTGCAGCTCACTTTTAAAATCTAGTGGAGTTGAAGTTGAGAGGAGTGCAGAGATCACAGGATCCCCAGTTCCCATTAAGATGATGGAATCAGTAATTCCTGAGGTACTCAGAGACCTGAGAATGCCTTACAGAAACTCAGACCGAAAAGCCTGAGCCCGAAAAAAATTCAAACTGGAATTTTTTGCAAGGACAAATTCTAGGAAGCCTGGAAATTCCTTCTTAGGGCATCAATTTCCAGCAGTAGAAAGGAAGGGAGGAATTCCACATGGGCTGTGGGGGAACAGTGCCAGGTGTGGCAACCTTTGATACAAAATCAGATTTTATCTCAGACCTCAGCCCGGTGATCCTGCAGGTCAGGAATTGGTCTCGCAGGTCGCTCTGACGGTACAAGTGATTAATCTGAAATTAAAATATCATTAGATCTTAGCAGGATGCCAGGGTGGGAGAGCAGTGTCCTGAGTGCCATCCCAACCTCACAGACCCACAAAACCCCACCCAGCCAGGGCCTCATCAGGCTGATAAGTTGGGTTGGTGCTAAAGAGAAAGCGTTGGATTCTGGGAATGAATCCTGGATGTGCTGAGCAGGGATTTGCCGGCAGGGATTGGTGTTGGATGCACTTCTGGAGATGGGACTGAAATGCTGAGGATGTGCTCATTTAACAGATAACTCTGGCATTTTGCAGTCCATATCTTAGGCTGGAGAGAATTTCTTCAGACTACATGGAATCATGGAATGGTTTGGGCTGGAAAATACCTCAAAGATCCTCCAGTCCCAGCCCCCTGCCCTGGGAAGGGATGACACCCACCGGGTACAACATAACAAAACCAACAGTGAATCAAAGGCCACTCTCATCTTTCAGATTCCTGATTTTTTTTTCCCTAAATGTTAATTTTTAATTTTTTAAAAATTAAGATCTAGACCTTTGGCAATTGCTTCAAAACCTGACCAGCCAGACATCTCCTCAAATCCCTCCTTACCTTGTTGGTGATGCTTTCCACTGCTGCTCTGTATTCTGGGGACTGAGGGTCAGGGTTGGTGAGGTTTTCATTGACTATTCTGAAGCTCAGTCTGTAGCCCACTTTGGCTGCAGTCGGGAGAGGTTTTCTGGTGCCAGCTGTGTCTGTGAGGGGGAAACCTAAATAAAAAGGGTGGAGTGAATTTATTTTCAGATCTGTCCTTATCATAAAAGCAATACGAGTGCATCCCTGCTTAGATCAGGGCACTGATGTAACACTGCAATTCTCCAGGACTTTGTGTGATTTAAGGATTTCAGGGATGGCAATATCCTGTTGGATCAGTTTGGTCATTGTGTCAAACCTCACACAAAACCAACAAACCAAAGGGTTCATCAGTGCTCAGTGATGAGGAGTGATCTCCAGTAGATCCAAAAATCCCAATATCCTCCTGGATGCTTACCGTGGACGTGCAGGCTGCTCCTGTCCAGGCTGTAGTGGCCCAGTTTGGTGGCATTGCTGGTCATGGTGCTCAGCTCCTGGTAAAGCTTTTCCCTGTCAAACCTGGCCAGGCTGGCATTGTCCTTGTAGCTGCAGACAGCATCCACTGTTGTGTCATCCCTGTGCCTTCCAGACCTGAGGAAAAATGTCAGACACGTTCTTTGGGATGCTGCTCCGCTGGCAGAACTCCCTGTGGGGATTTTAGGACAGACACCAAACCCTCAGTGCTAATGGGCTCCTGCATCCTTCACCAGGCTCTCCAGAACTAGGTTGATGGCATTTAGACACCAAAATGATTTTACCAGCAAAAAAAAAATCCTGGCTGGACAGGGAGGTGTCACTGGTTGTTTTCTGGCCTTGGAACAGCCACAGTAACACACAGATTGAAGGTGTGTAAGAGCAGGTAAAGAAATGGTTAGTTGAACTTTCAGGGGCAGTTTAGGTATTTTATAGTTAGGTATTTTAGTATTTCAGATACTTTTAAATTTAGAATACTTTCAGACGCTTTTAGTATCTGCAGGGAGGGCTCAGATGAGAGCCAGGCTCTCCTGTGGGGAGCAATGGGACAGGAGAAACAGGCAGGAATTGGTGCCCAGGAAATTCCACATGGACAGGAGGAAAACCTTCCCTGTGCAGTGACCAAGCACTGTGACAGATTATACAGAAAAGTTGTGGAATTCCCTCACTGGGAATATTCCAGAGCCATCTGGACACAATCCCTGTGCTCTGGGTTGTCCCTGCTGGGGACATCAGACAGAGAGGTAGGACCAGCTGACCTTTCCAGCCTGACCCATCCTGTGATTCTGAGTCTTACCCAAATCTCATGGCTTTACATCCAGTGTAGGCAGAGCCTATGCTGCTTCTTTTGAAAAGAGGGTCAAGCTGCCAAAAAAAAAAAAAAAAAAGAAAAATTGAGAGCTGGGAATCACATCCTGAGTTGAAAGCAGGCACATTTAGGTCACCACCATGACCCAAAAGGGGCACAAACAGAGGCAGACTCACGTAGTGGTTCATAACTTTCACTGTGGAAAGGAATTTGCGGGAGCTTGGGTTATCCAGATCTGCAGTGTAGCGGAGGTTGGTCAAGGTGAAGTTCAGTGTGAAATTCCTGGATGTTGGTGTTGGTGCAGCTGTGGGGCTCCGAGCTGTAATCAAAGAGCAGAAGGATTAGGAATTTCCTACAAAAGAGCTGGTTTCACTTTCAAAGACTTTCCCAATCCCAGCACACCTCGGGGCTACTCTGAATTATCTCTTCCCCTCTGATTATCAGAGGGCACCACTCCTTTGAGAGCTTCCCTTGAACTGAATTTGGCAAAATGAATTTGGCAAAATACTTACGGGATCTCCCAAGGGGTTCGTTGTAACCTGGGGACGAAATGCAGGAGAAACAATTAAGTAAGAGAGCATCCACTTTGGAGAATGGAAGTGGAGAGGGGGTGATTAAAAGGATGATTTGGGAATGAATCATCAGAACCAGGCCCCAAGGGTGTGAATGTATTTAAACAAACAAAGCTTAGGCAGAACAAGGTTCTTTGGAAGAGCAGGGCTACAATGAGAAAACGTGTGTGCCAATGTTTAATTAAATCAGGTGAAATGTTCACAGGCAGGTGAATGAGTGAGGTCAAGGCTAACATTAAGTCAGTCTTCAATGTAATATAGAAATTAAAATCTTCAAAAATGTCGATGTGAGAAGATTTTAAAGTTTACACTTCATCTTGCACAGAGAAATCATGCAGAAAACTCCAGACCTTCTCCTCAAGGTCACTTTTTTACCATTGAGGTGATCCCTGAGATCCAAGGTGATCCCAAACTGCTCTAGAGCCCAGAGGAAAGAGAAAATCAAACACTCACCATTGACATAGAGGCTCTTGTTGTCCAGGGTGTAGATTCCCAGCTTGGTGATGCCACTTGTCATTCTCTTCAGCTCTTGGTAAACCTCAGCTGGCACAAACTTGGGCACTTGGGAGTCCTTTCCATAGCTGCAGATGGTGTCCACTCCTGTGCTATCCCTGTTCTTCTCAGGCCTAAGGAATTGAAATTCATGGAGCTTCTGTTAGTTGTTAAAAAAACCGGTTGGGTTTTCTTTCCTGATGTGATTAAAAAACCCTCCAAGTAAATCTGCCCACATCAAATCACAGAGATATGATCTTACAAAGAAAAAGGCTTCGTAAGATAAACACCATGAAAAAGTGCACAGAAGCTTTATTACAATGAAAGCAACTAACTGAGAAAGGGAAAGAATCATTATTAAAGTGTCAGTCAAATGTAAGGAAATCCATTTGCTGCAGTTCCAAGCGAATGTCTCCGGTTATTGCTCACCTGAATCCTGTCACTGTGCAGCCAGTGAAATGGGGGCCAATGCTGCTCTTCTGAAGCAGGGGCTCAATCTGGGAAGGAAAAGTCCTGGTGAATATGGGAAACCCAAAACCCTGGGTAATTTCAGTGAAAAATAACAGGATTTTGGCTTACGTAGTGTTTCATTATTTTCTCAGTAGACCGGAATTTACGGGAATTTGGTGTCTGCAGGTCTGGGGTGAACATGAGGTTGGTTATGGTGAAGTTCAGGGTGAAGTGCTCTGTGGCTGCTCCTGGGCTTTGTGTGGTGACTGATTTTACTGCTGCAAGAGAGAACAAAAATGACACGGATAAAATAAGAGCAGGATCTTCATAGAACACTGCTGTTATTGGGTTTCTGAGAAAAAAAACCCATGTGAACATGATCCCACCCTTCAGACACTTTGCAATGTAACAAACATTGCCAAATCAGCAGGAAACAAAATTGATTTATGTCTTTAAGTACCTTTAACCTGTATCTGGTTTTAAATATACTTACAAGATGGACTCTGTTGTTCATTGTAATCTGAAAAACAAATGGGGAATTATTAGGAAAATATTCCAAAAATGTCCCAGCAGGATTAAATGTGTGGGGTTTTATCACCAAATTGCAGTTACTGAATTCAGGACTTTTAACTTGGTGACTGACAGGGTTTTGCCCTCTAATTTTTTTTCTCTGTTTTGAGAGGAGAATTTGATCTTCTTCATTCTCATTTCAAATTACTCTGTGTCAATATTGAAGGTTGGTATTGATCTCAGACATCTTCTCCAACCATAACGGTTCCATGATTGCAACAGAGAATCCCAGAATGGTTTGAGATGAAAAGGGCCTTAGAGATCATCCAGTTCCAACCCCCCTGCTGTGGGCAGGGACAACTTTCACTAGGCCAGGGTGCTCAGAGATCCATCCCACATGGCCTTGAACACTTCCAGGGATGTGGAATCCACACCTTCATTAGGAATAATGCCTGGAGGAGGTCTCATTACCATTGACGTAGAGGCTCTGGCTGTTGAGGCTGTAGTGTCCCAGCTTGGTGATGCCATTGGTCATTTTGCTCAGCTCACGATAAACAGTTTCTCTGTTGAATTTGGGATCTGAAGGCCCATCCCTACAGCTGCACATGGCATCTACTCCTGTGTCGTCCCTGTTCTTCGTGGACCTAGGAAATGAAGCATTGTTTTAGCCATTATTGAGAAATACATCTTAACTTTTAGTAGGTGATCAAAGACAGGGATCAGAAAAACCCCTCAGACATTGCTGCCATGTAGGAAAACACTCAGAGATGAGGTGAATGGTGAGAAATGGGAATTTTAAGAAGCAGGGAATGGGGAATTTTTACAGGCATGGCTCTTACCTGAACGCCATTATTTTGCAGCCGATGTAAGCTGGGCCAATGCTGCTCCTTTGGAGTAAAGGATCAACCTGGAAATGGAATAACAGCAAGGAAGTAAGTAAATGTCCCGGTGGAGGTAAGAGATGAGAGATAACAAGAGAACCGTGCCAAGCTGGGCATTGTTTGGCTGACTTACATAATGGTACATGACTTTTTCTGTTGACTTGAATCTCCTGGAGTTGGGTTTCTGCAGATCTGCAGTGAACTGGAGGTTGGTTATTGTGAAGTTCAGGGTGAAGTTCTTTACTGCAGGTGCCAAAGGTTGGGTGCTTTGATCAGCAGCTGTAATGAGAAAAGGAAGTTATTGCTTGAAAATGCCATTTATGTTCAACATCTGAAGAGGGATAAGAAAAATTCCCAGACACTCTAGTCGGCTTTGAGGCTGTAGAAGATGTGATTCCCTAGCAGGTTCCTGAATTCTCTTAACAGTATTTTATAGTTCAGCAATGCTCTTGCTTGATTAATCAAACTTGCTTTTTTGCTAATTAGCAAAATCTTCCTGCCCCTCAATTTCTCTTTAAAGATACTTACTTAGTTCAGGCTGCACTTCATTGTGACCTGTGGGGGGAAGAAAAGGGACAGGCTTTGAGAAAGTGCCTTGCAGTTGGCACACGCTGGAATACAGAACATGTCTGAGAGCTCCTGTGTAAACATTTCCTAGGAAAGACTGATCTGGTGACTGTCCAGGCATAAGTGCACATTCATCCTGCTGGATGTTGTCGGCAAACTGCGGTTTTTCCTAGCAATGCACAGAATTCTCCATTTCCTGGGGCTGTTGAGAGGGAATTTACCCATTCCTTAAATCAAATTTAGCATCACAGAATAGTTTGGGTTGGAAGGAAACCTAAAGATCATGAAGTTCCAACCATCCTGCCATGGGCAAGGAACAATTTACATTCTACATAGAAAATTTATGTATAATTTTGTCAAGTGGTGTTCCAGTGCTGTTCCTTGATCTTGAGAGGTCAATCCCTATATTTGCACAGAAACTCATAGATAGAAAACCTGAAATTATTGCAACAGAGAAAATATACTTAAAAAGGCTAATATAACAATAATTTAAAAATACAGAGAAGGTGAAATTTTAAATGCATGTAGAATGCAGGAGAAGTGCCTGTAAACCCAGCAAAAGGAATGACAGATACAAAATTATGAAACAACAAAAAATAATGAAAAGAAATGAATTACACAGTAAATGAATATGACAAGATAGGAAATAATTTAAGCACAGAAAATTCGATGTATGAAATTAGAGAAATGAAAAAGAAAATTGTCACCGTTGACGTAGAGGCTGT
>VZRM01003292.1:1650456-1671956 GCA_013397955.1 Grantiella picta | reverse complement strand
CCGCGGGCGGCGGAGCTCTTCCCGCGGTGCGGCGGGGGTCCTGCGCCCAGCCCGGGGCTCGTATAGCCAGGGCGCTCCGATGAGGAGCCGCCCGAACCCGGAGCCGGCGCCGTCCTGCGCGGAGTTGTCGGCTGGGGCTGTGGGCTTGGGGGAGCGGGGGAGGTAGGTGGTGGGGACCGCAGGGCGTCCCGCCGAGCCGGCGGCGTCTGTCGGGAGAAGGTGTCGCGGCGCCGCCGCCGTGCCAGCGCGGTGCGCCTAGCGGAGCGAGGAGCTCGCCGCGGTCGCCGCTCTGAGCGAGTGAGGGTCCAGATGCGGGAGCTCAGCTGTTGCCTGTCAGTGCGTGACAACTGGCCCCTTGCAGGCAGCCTGCGCCCTCTCCCTTATCCTGAGCGAAGTGTCCGCCTCTAGGCGCCCTCCTGCCCGGAGCAGGGACCCTGGCGGGGTGGGAACCTCTGCCATCCCGGCGGCATCTTCCGCGCTGTTCTCTTTAGCTGGGGGGTAATCGCCGTCCCCATCCCTGCAGGCAGGGACCTCGCTGAAGTATGTGTTTGTGCTTTCCCTTCTTAATGAAGAGAGCTTTGGAAGGGCGACGGATCGTCCCCGAGTTCCTTCTCCCAGAATATTTATGCCCACCGTGAGATTTCGAACTCCATCAGCCACCATTTATCAATCGGCCGCCTGGGCTGAGTCCGGACGCCTTCGCTGTGGTCCGAGCCCGGAGCGGCTGGGTCTGGCCTTTGACAGGAATCTGTCGCTGAAACCCAGCGGGGGTGACCGAGGAAGGCAAAATAGAGCACTCGCCAGTACCAGTGCTTCTAAATGCCATCAGCTGGAGAGCGAGGAAACGCAGCGGGGGGTATTTTACAAGCCCGCTGAGAAATGTTTATACGGCGGAATTTAAAGGTTAACAATGCGTAGTCCCAACACGCTAAAACCTGAAAGATGGCAAAAATAAATTGCTGGCATTACTGTGGCGAAGTTCCCAGTGGTCACTGTTTAGCTATTAGCTGAGATCGTTAAACTACATATTTTGCACGGCAAACTCTAGAGTAAGTACTGAGATTTTTCTAGCAGGATGGGGTTTCCCCCTCTTTAGCTGTAATTATTATTATTTCTAGGATGAATTAAGGTAAATTGTACTATTTCTTTGCAAGACAGATATATCTCAGAGGCCAGGTTTTCATCCCAAGATGTGAGCAGATCAGAGTGAGGTTGGACAGGGAGTGAAAAGGAAAGGACATGGGGAGAGCTGTTATTTGGATGCAGTGACAGATCCTTTCATTTCTCCCTGCAGAGCCCCGGATGAGCTGGGCTGGTGCAGTTCTGCCAACAGCACAGTTAATTGTGTCCTGTAAATCAAGGTCCACAGAGCTGCTCCCTTTCTGAACAACAAAAGGTTTTGTAATGAGTAAGCCCAGATCAGTCATATAAAAATTTTAACATCAACTGGGCAAGGTGTGTGTGTAAGGACCTTACAGGGTTAATAGCTAAACTATTAAGATTGGAGTCAGATGTGGGTAAAAGCAACAGGAGAGTCTGGTTTTTCCTAATATCCTGTAGTATGATAACTCTGAAAAAGGTAATTGTTTTTTAAAAATCTGTTTCAATTTAAGATTTATTAAGCAAGAAGAAACTTACGTAAACAAAAAAATCCCTTTCTTGTTTGGAAAGGCAAGAAATGGCTAGAAATGTCATCTGAACTTAGACTACAAACTATCTGTGGATTTTCATGCATATGTGCAAGAATGTTATTAATCTCATTTTCACTAGCTTATTCTATGTCTTAGGGGGACTGGGATGTTTAACTCAGGCCTTTGGCAAAATGGCTTCTGTGCTTTTAGGATTTTTTTCCCTAGCAAATGAGTTATTTCTAGCATTTTCATAAGGCTTTAAAATAAAGGAGCAAGAGATAGCAAGTGCCTTCCAAAGAAGGAGAAATGGAGGGGGTGGGAGAGGGAGTCAAATTTTGCTTACATACGTTGTAAATTGGAAATGTATGTATATAAGGAGAAGATCTGAAGAATGACTTGGCACACTAATGACCTGGCTTTTTGGAACTTCAAGAGTTTGGTCTGTCTCCCCCTATGGTTATAATAAGAGATGAAATGCATTTGGCATATTTAATTAATTAGCATATGAAAATAGGATGACTTTTACTTTGTCATTGTTTTCCTGTGAAACTTTTCTATGGTAATGAATGTCTACATTTTACAGAGTAATTTAAATGGCTTTGCTTCATATTACGCTTTTGCAGACTGGTTTGACCCTTTCTAATGCTGAAAGCCTTTGTATCATAGCCTAAAAGTCCTTTCCCTTTGCCGTATGAATCTTGCGTAATAAATAGGTTGTCAATTACTGCTATACACAGCTTCTAACAGAGCAGACTGAAAGTTGCTCTTAAATGTAAAGCCTCTGTTTGCTTGGGTGCTATATCTTGTGCATTCCAGAGTTAATTGGATGTGCAGTGATGAATTTCATTTAAAACAAACAAACAAGCTGGGTTGTGTTTCTCTTTTCTATGACTACTTTATCCTAAAGTAAAGAGATCCCTGCTGCTGGAGAATGAAAACGTGCTCTGAAACGTTACCTTTTATTTTTTAACAGTTGAGAAGCATCATTTGTGTTTCTGGGAAAACTGTTGTATGATACAATATTGTACTAAGAATGCTGGATTGAGATATGTCCCTAGTGACCAAGTGGCTTATATCAATATTCAGCTTACCCCCTTGTATTAAGACTTAAGCTTCAATTTGGCCAGCACTGGTTTTTCCTTATGCTGTTTAAACAGAAGTAAACTTGAGGTTAACTCTAGCCATTAGTATTTGCTTGGTGTAAGCCACGCGAGCTTAGGTCCTGCTCCTGGAAATGTTTACAGAAATGAGTAGCTTTTACATGTGTTCTTAAATTGTTTGGATTAGGAGTTGTATAATGGGAAGAACCAGCTTGGAAGGATACAGCACAGCTATTGCTCATCTTTTCCTCCTCCCACCTTATGGCTGAAGAATGATGGGAAGAAACATGTTTTGCAAGGAATAGCACACTGAAGTCGTGGCATTTCTGGCAGAAATTCCCTGATAGACTATCAGATTAGTTTGCCAAAATTACATGCTTTTTTCAGAAACAGCTCTTTGGCTGCTGGTTCATTGACAAAGGATATTTCCAGCTACTGAAGAAAATTTCACATGTGGTCTGCTACAACTCTTCCTCTTTGTATTTTACTTGTTTGCAATATTCACAAAATACATTATATATATTTTTATCAGAACTGAAAGAGCATGTGACTTCTCAGCACGAACTGACTATGCTCCTCAAACATGTTCTTGTGCAAGGACGTTTTTCTAGATGTACAAAATGAGTGAAGTGCTCATATACAAGAGGTAAGGGCCAACACAAACATTTTTAGTATTTTTAAAATATCTGTAAATGACGGCTTTTTGCTGGTTTACCTTTTCTTGGAACTCTGCCTGGAAGGGTCCTTAAAAGTTCTTGAATACAGCCATGAGGTTGGTTAGTTGCTTTTCAAGATTGTTTTGAACCTATCAAGCCCAATGTTTTGCTAGCTAGTAAACCTGAGTTAGACAGTCTCTCAGGTGGGCCTTTCACTTCCAGTGGATTACATATCAACAAATGCTGGAACTTTATTTCAGTAGTTCTGTACCAAAGTAGTGTATTCCTGTCTAAGGTTTGTGTTTGAAACATTGATTTATAGCACCTGATAGCTCTTGCTGTTCTGCCTTGTGTACTTCATTCCTTCATTTCTCTTCCCCTCTCTCCCCTCCTTAAGATGTAAGAGTATTATGGAGTGTGCTTGTAGGTTTGTATCTATAACACATATAACAAGTTTTATTCGGTTGCCCCCCTTTTTATCCAAGTACAGATCCCACAGTTTGAAATTACTGTCTTTGACTGCGGGCAATTTTTTTTTTTAATGTTTCCAGTTACACACAATATTAGCTTTGTGGAGTGGTTGCACGCCAAAAACGCATTTTCAACTGCCATACAAATACTAAAATATAATTGCTTGCTTTTATTTAAAATAATTTTGTTTCCTGTGATGTTTTTGTAACCACCTTTTTGAGCTTGTTGCCTTCTAATCTTGCATCAAGTAACCCCAGTCTTAATATTACATGATTCCAGAACTAGGCTTCTCTGTCGGCGGCATGCCAAATCCTGTCTAGTGTCTGTGTTAATGTGGTGTATATGAAAACTGACTTCTCTGTGGATTTGAGCACTGATTTGTATAATTGCGACCAACATGATTAAAAATCTGCATGTAAATATCATGGTGCCTATAATAAAACTTACAGATTTTTTTTTAAAGCAGGATGATGTTAGTCCCTTAAATTTTCTTTGAGAGTCTTCACTGTCCAAACATCTTCACTTCTGAATGTGAGTGTTTTAAAAAGAAAATAAGAACATGTATGCAGTTATGAATATAGCAACGTAGGCCTTGGATCGTGCTGCGTGGTAGGACTGCACCCTCTTGTTGTGTAGGAAAGCAGCATCTTCTCTCACTAGTCTTAAAAAGACTGATATAAAAGGCCTGGATCTGAATCTTTAAACATATCTAGACAAATACTTGTATACCATTCCTCAAAGCACATATCTCTTCTGTATTCTGTGATCCCTGCTGGAGCCCTCTAAGCCCCCTCTGATACAGGTGCTGTAATTGTTCAGCTTTACCCATTTTGCCCTCCCCTAGTCTCATCATTAACGAAGTACTCCTGTGACAGTGGTAGTGCTGGCTCAGCAAGAGGCTCTGCCGAGGCACCCAGGCGCTCTTGCTCAACCTGTCCAGCACTTGGGCTTGTTGGACGCTGCCCTCACCCATGGCCCATTTCAGTAGCAGCAGAGACACACAATAACCGTGGCACAAATTGAAAGCCACCTTGCACTTTCAGGTGTAGATCAACTTGTCTAGCAGCAGTAAAACCTGACTTGTTTTCAAGTATGTTAAAAATTAGTGCATGATTAGTGAAGATATTTTTTTAAGGATCTCTTTTTGTAAACAAGTATTAATCACACAGAAGTTCAAAAGTGTTTATGTAAAGAAATTTCATGTTGTGTGCATACTTTAGGACTAATATATTTTGACTTTATTTCAGACTCTTTGCAGGAATTTATATTTTCATATAAAAATAAAAGCTTCACATGCTGAGATGACTATTCAAAGTATGAATATTTATATACTTTTAAATGAATTTTATGGAGGCGCTAAAGAAATGTCTGAACCTAGCACATTTGCATCTCTATATACGGACTGCTAAATAAATTATTCTAGGTCTAGAACCTCACTGGTGAATTGCAGATGTCTTTTGTAAAAGTATACATATGGCTTTCCAAGAGCTTTGAACTGTTTCCTCATGTTTTGCTCATCAGAAATATGGTATGGATAACTTAATTGTGAGAGGGCACTTTTCCAGCCTTGTTTGCAAAGCATAGAGGATCTATGTGGTAAATATTGAGTTTTCATTCATCCTTGGGCTGAAAGGAGCTCATTCTGTGCATATGGAATATGAGAAAAATAGATACAAAGGATATGTTTATATTTAATAAAATTAATTGTATAAAGCAAGTGTAAAGAAAAACTTACAAGCCTAAACAGCTTGGCAGGCCAATAGCCAACGAATGTCTTAGAATACTGCCAAACATGTAGAAAGCAGACCAGGCTCTCATCTGTTATGAGGTACCAAAAAAGTATGTAACTTCCATCCTCATAAGGATGTTGTTTACCCAGGATGCAGCTTTGTTCTGTTCTCTCAGCAGCTCAGTGTAGGTTTGGATTTCAGCAGGTATCTACTAGGAGGTAACGCTACTTTTCAGGAGAAATGTGACTGCCAAAAAAGTAAGAAGTTGTGTTACAGCAGCTCTCCACAGACAGATCCCAGAGTGTGGCTCCCTTTATACAGGGTATTGACCTCTCCTTAGGAGGCTCTGGGGAAGGAAGCTATGTACCAGAGTAACATCTGAACAGATGAGAGGACATCTGAAGGGTAAGAGGGAGGCCTGTGTATTGCTGTTGTGCTCAACTATGAGCTGCCAAAAAGCTGTAGAAGCACTCTCAGCGAAGGATGCTGCAGAGTAGATTATTGAGCCCAATGGTTTCTTTAGCTGCTTGTGAATCCAGTAAATGTCAAGCTTTACACTTAACCTTTCATACAGCCCCTCTGCTTGGACTATTTGCAGGGGGTTTCAGGTGGTGTGAAGCTGAAGTTCAGTGGTCCAGGCTAATAGCCCATTTTGTTCTCAATATATTATTTTCCAGTTATATAGAATTGTTGAATTCATGCAAGAACAGCTCATGTGGTTTCAGAGTAGCTATTAATATACTGAAGTTGAACAATACGTGTATTTGGTTGCACTGAAGTGACCACAGTGACAAACAGGCATCTGTTTCATTGCTGCAGATTTATTGCTTTTCAGATTTCTTTCCAAAATTGTCCCCTGATGCTCAGAGCTCTATTATCTAGTTCTCAATCTGCCACCTTTTAGGTTGTAATTTTGGAAGATTGCTTCTTTAATGTCTCCCTGTCTTGTATTGTGCTGTGGCTGCTCATAAACATTTCTGACCTATTAGGGGGTGTCTTATTAGCCTGGAGCTGATGCTGTGAAGAGGTACAGACATTATGACAGCTCTTTCACAAAGGTGTACTTGGTAGCCTCATTCTAGGAACTGAGCTGATACTAGGCTCCTTTTTTTTTTTTTGGCTTTTTTTTTTACTTTGATGCGTAAGTCCATGTTCAACATCTAAATGCCACCTGCAAAACACTCAAAGTTGGATATTCAAGCACATATGTTTGTTCTTGGGTCTCTTTCTACCTTCTGATGGCCTCTGGAATGAGACTTATGCTTTGAAAGAACATGTCTCGTGAAAAGCAGCAGGTACCCCTTCAATTATGCAACATTTCTTTCTGCAGGTAGAAGTCATCCTCCTTTCTACAATTCTCTGCATTTACCTTCATCCTGCTTTGTTGTGTACTAAATCAGCTGATACCGAATGCATTTGTGAGAAGAGAATCTAGATTTGTTTTTAAAAGGAAACTGTTGGCACATTGTCCTACTGGAGTGCTGGGAGGAGACTTAAAATCTGCCATGTGAGCTGTGACATAGATTGTGCACATGAGTGAAAATGAGGGAAAAGCGTTTTCAAATAGACATTACAGTAATATTCTGTCACTGTTGTGCTCTGAGTAAGTATGAATTACTTCAATTTTGCATTTCTGTTGTATAGAAAAACTGAAAAAACAATTATTTAAGTCTATATTCCGTCTGTAAAATACTCAAGCTGTTCCTTGAACTGTCACACAGTTATGCAGAGCTTAATTGGGGATATAGAGATATTTTGAAAATATTTGGGTTTTTTTCTTACTTTTTTGTTTTAAGTGAGCTTCCCAAATCAGCCCAATCAGTACAGAACAGTGCAATGACTGTTTGTGCACAGTGGGGTGGTGAAAGAGGAGCTTCCTAACCATGTGCTGCTACCAAGAAAAAAAAAAGCCAGCAAAAACATAGGCCATAAAGCTGTAACTTCTGTTCTGCCATACCTCCAAACCATGAAGTAATTTTGTCACCTATGGCACATCTAGCACTTTGTCTACCTTGAATTCCAGTCTCAAGTGTTGCTCTTTCTAACCACTGTAATATTAGTTGTCCAGATGACCCTGAAGAGCTTTGGAAGATCATCTGCTTGGGCTTGAGTATAAATGATCATTAGGCACTGTGTCTGGTGATGCAAGTAAGTCAGACCTCCACTCTCACTTCCAAGTTTCTAGGAATGGAAAATCTGTATCTTTCACAAACAAAATGGCCTGCTCTTCATTTTATAGAATAACTGTAGAAAAATATAAATCAATGATGTCTGTCTGAAAAAAAAAAGCAATATTTATTTTTAAACCTGGTTTGGTTTTTTTGGTTTTTTTTTTTTTTAGAAGCCAGTTTAGTGACTGGGCTTCTGACTTAATAATATCAGTCTCAGATCTTTTTAAAAGAAGCCCTGAACCCCCTGGATAAGCTGCAATTTCAGTTCTTCCCCCACCCCCAGCTAGAGCCTCTTTGCCTGCCTTTGCTTGTGTACTCTATCGGTTTCACAGTTCATATACTTGTGTTTTTTTAAAATCTCCCCCTGCACTCTGGTGGGAAACATGTCTGCTGTTTCCTTTCAAGCACACAAGGCTTGATTCTCCTCTCACAGTAGCATAAATTGTGAAGAACTCCACTTGAAATCAATGGAAGTAAAGACATGTAAAATGGGGTGAGAGACGAGTCCAGCCTCTGGTTTCTATTTTTAAGTGAGTCTGGTTAACCTAAAATTGTTGAATGTGCCACTGTGACTTTAGTTTGTAGATATCAGTTACTATGCTTGTTACTTTTTGTACATAATGTTTCATTTTCATATATAATACATCACAGCTAGTACCCCTAGTCAGGATGCACATGTCCTTAATTTAATATCTTGGTACTACTACGTCAATTTTGGTACCTAATAAGTAATATGTATGGTAAAGTACTTACCTTACTAGAGTCAGATCCTGCAAAAAGTCTGGGTATAGCTGTATTCCTGTGCAGGCCCCAAAGGAGAGAAGACTCTTTTGGTTCTATCTCTACAACTTAAACTTTCTTTGTGGCTTTTTTATTGCTTTAGTAGTTCTAATCTGTGAATCTTGTTCCTCATTATCCAGGTTCAAAATACTAATTCTATATAAACTATACTTTCTCAGTTACTGCTGTTTTTTCTGTGCTTGTGAAGTTTCAGCTCCATTCTTACATTTTGTATGTGCTTAAGAACTTAAAACTTCAAATTTTCTCTGAACAGTGTGGTACTTTGCAATAAACCTGGAATATCCACACACAATTTTTTCAATTGCCCAAGTTTTGGTGGTTGTTCACATTTGTTTATTTTTTGGCAGTGGATTATGGTCCTTAATTACCATCAGTAGTCAAATAACTGAGTGAGATTATACAACAGTGCTGTAAAAGCTGTTCATGCTAGCTGTGATCTGTACATGTGTGGATATCTTTGAGAACAGTCACCTCATTCATTAACCAGTGCAACAGACTCCAACTTCACCTCTATTTAGTTTTAGAAATTAATGCAACCTTCTCTACCCAACTGAAACATTGCTTTGACTGCCTCTTTCGACAGTTTAAAAAATGCCCATGAAATAGTTGGCTCTTGTAATCAGACTTGGAGTAAATTTATTGGTGTATTTGAATTTTTGTTTTCTGCTTGAATAGCTAATCACAGGTGTCCACAAGAGTGTCTCTTTAAATCTGTGGTAGGCTTAGTATATCACTTAAAATTTATCTCTAATTTTATGATGATGAGGGTAAAAACCCTGTGGTGGTTAGCTGTTCAGTCGTTGACCTTTCCCCTTCCTTTTTATCCACCAGCCCCACAAAAAGTCAAGAGGTTGCCTAGCTAGTTATGTGGTGGCCTTATGTATCAGGGACAGCAGATGTCACAGAAGTTTGCTGTGCTGCACTGGGTTGTAGTGGTGCAGATCTCAATGTTCAGTGTGACTTCCCAGCCCCTGAAGTGATGCAGGACTGGCTTCTGACCCCTTGACTACAGTTATTAATTCCAGTAGTGAATTCTTCCTTGTCCCTGCTAGGTTTTGCATGACTTACAACAGGGAAAACGGTTTATCACAGTGAGTTCATTGTGGCTTTACCTATGACTTTTTGAACTCAGACAGTGAGGTGGCATGGTGGAGACCAAGAGGTGTTCACTGCTGCTGTGAGCTGCAGCGGTCGTGAGCAGCAGTGCTTGGCTACAACTGGTGTGGGCAGAGATGGGTGTGTGATAGGGATACATACGCTTGTCAATTCAATGCATTTTCCTAGCTGGAAGCTGGATACTTCCTAGCTTAGGTAGAGCAATCCTTGTGGAGTCTGACAGCCTTCCTTCCAAGTGCAGAGATGTGCAGGTGGTCTCCTGGTGGCAAGCTTTATTCATGGTTTACTCTATTCATGGTTTTAAGACTCATTCTGTCATGCCATTTTTAAGCTCTTCTGAGAGTTACATTTAAGGAGGCTGCAATGCATGTCTGGAACAGAATCTACTTTTGGAAGTTTTTACAAAGCATAAGGTCTAGTGCACAAAAGTAATTTTTTGTGTACAAAAAGTTTTGATTAGAATATGGAACTCTGTAGGAAAATTAGTCTCTAATACAGATTGATATACACAGCAAGCTTGAAGAAAGACTGAAATGTTATGGAACACCTTATCAATTTTATGGATGAAGTGGCTTCTATTGGAAAATATATGGGAATAGAAGAGCATGCTTCTGGCTCTGTCATTAGTTGTAGTGGTTAACGACAAATCAAAGATAATAGCATGTAATCAAGTTGATGACTTAAAGGCTCTGAAGAAATTTAAGTAACTTTCTGCCTGTTGTGAAACTGGTAATGTGAGGCCTGACCTCAGGAAATGGAGATGGGTTTGGGGACCCAGAGCTTGAATTTGTTTATAGGTAGTTTTGAAGAGTTGTCACTGCAAAATACAGAGCTGCTGGTGCAATGCTTCTGCAAGACAGAAACCTGTTCTGGAAGTAGCAATAAGCCGAAGGTAAATCTTAGAAACCAGTCCTTCTATTATGTCATGCCAGAGCCATTTGCTTGTGCTCTTGATTTGTATGTAGATATGCTAAAAGCTATGACCACTGAATAGTTCACTACCTATTCCAGCCATCTTTAAAAGCAATTTTTTTCACAGAGAAGCTTTATGACAAGAGGCCTCAGATGGATGCTTTGCACCCATGTCTTTTGTGGCAGAAAGCAAAAATGTATGGGATCAGAAGTCTCAGTAGATTAATCCTTCTATTCAGTTATAGGTCCATGTCATGGTGTACACTGTAAGAAATTCTTTAAAGCTCTTTAAGGGTATGCATGTGTTAAGTACAAAAGTCTGTGTGGTGGGGAAGTGATGCAATATTTTAAATAATGCCAGCAGGCTCTAAGTTTTTATCTGACTCTGTCCTGTTTAAGGAATTAAAAATTATTAAAAATTGGTGTGCTGTGGAAGGGTGCATAGAAAAATATGTATTTTTTGACATTCCTCCAAAAGTGCTATTTAAAGACAATTTTTTAATGTTGGTGTCTTAGCCGCATTCTGGTAGCCTCAGTTTTCTTTGCCGTGGAATAGTTCCAGCTCTCATTTTCAAATTAGCTTGTTCTGTGATACTTATGGAAGAAAGTACATATCAGGAGGACACACTGCAAAAGGGTTGTGTCCGAATTTGCTCCCAGGACGCACACAGCTTGGTTCAGGTGAAAGGACCTTGCACTTGGCCTCATTGAACTCAGTGAGGTTTGCCTAGACCCTCTCCTCAAGCCTGTGATGGTCCCTCTGGGGTGTCATCCCTTCCCTCCAGCACCACACAGCTTCATGTTGTCGGTAAACTTGCGGAGGTGATGTCGCTGCCAGCGTCCGTGTCACCCACGAAGATGTGACAGAGCGCGCTGAGCGGGGAGCCCGTTCCGCCCGCGCCCGCCAGATGGCGCGCTTGCTCTGGCTCTGTGCCCGGCTCATCCCAGCGCCCATCCCGGCTCTGTGCCCGGCTCATCCCGGCTCTGATCCCGGCTNGCCCGGCTCATCCCAGCGCCCATCCCGGCTCTGATCCCGGCTCATCCCAGCGCCCATCCCAGCGCCGTGCGGGCGATGATTTTAAGCAGCATTTCTGGGCGCGAGTAAAGGAGATCGCTCGTGATTTTCTCCGTGCACTCGTGCCACAGGGAGCGCGTCTGCCTGGCTGTGTTTTCAAAGCTGAAATTGTTTCAAGGGCTGCTTCGCAGTGACACCAAAAGCAAAGCAAAGGTTTTGAATTTCTCTCAAATTTCTTTATATGAGTGACTTTTAAATGGTTTTGAAGGACAAACAGCATAAAACGCAGAAATGCAGAGAACTAGCTATTTTTTTCTCCTCCTCAGCTTGCTTTGTCTCTGATATTTGCCACAGTTTAAAATTATACCAAAACTCAAAGGAAAAAGGAACAAGCCTAAAGGTCCCAGCCCATATACTAAAATATCTGTATAAATGTTCATCTTTTGGCATGACATCTTGCTTCATGTTTTCTGTCAGGAGGAGGTGGACATGACTTTTGTGGGTACAGCTGGAGAACAGGGACGTAGCCCTTGGCCGCTGGTTACCCCAGCTGGCTGGAGGGCACAGCAGGAGCCTGGCAGGTTGTGGCACTCTGTGCTTGGAGAATGAGCTCTTCTTCACCAGGCTTTGGCTCCCCAGAAGACCCTGTGGCAGGGCAAGGATGTGTGCTGCCTGTTGTGGTGCAGCCCCGTAAGTGTGCAAGTGGTCTGAGCATGTAGGTGGAGGCAGGAGCCTTCTCACAGCCACTCCACTAACACCAAAGACACCAGAAGAAATCCAGGCACTTTGTTGTGGTTCTCTAGGCCCCTGGTAAGCTGCCCAAACTAGTTTAACCAGGCCCAGAGGCAGGAGAGGGAGGAAGAAGCGGGCTCTGCTGAATAGCCAAAGGAGAGCTTCCTTATCAGCCTCATTCCTGGGGAGCTTTGGCACTGAAGTGAGCCTGTCCCGAAGGAACAGGAGTGAGATAGGCCTGCCTGAGACTGAAGGAGAAATGCACTTTGTTAATAATTGTGAAGAGGTCATCTGGGGTCGGTAGCTGTTGGTTCTCCTTTAGAAGGGAGGATGGGCAGGTGCTAAATTCAAGTCTGCACAGTAATCCTGCTTGGGATGCAGGCTGTGAATGCCACCACATCCCACTAATGGCTTTAGAAGGAAAAGGGGCACCTCAGGAGATCATTGAGACTTCAGGGGGATTGGGCCTTCAAACAACAGTGTCCATATCTTTCCATGAATGCAGGGTGACTGTCAAATAAGGAAGGGATGTGACTGACCTGGCAAAGAAGAAAGGGTGCCAGCCTGTGCAGCCCGCAGCCAGATTTGTGGATCAAAGCAGATCCTGAGCTGTGTGCATGGTGAGCTCCTCCACTTTAATTAAGCTAGTCTAACTGGAGAAGAATGGATGAAATATTCAGTATTGAGAAAATTTTCTGCAGAAAATAAATGGAGAGGAATAGCATACTGGCACTGCAGAACTTGGGCATCTGGCCTACTTGACCAAAATATTCTTTAAAAATAAGATGGTGGTTTCTCAGAATTTTAGGCATATGGTTCGAGAGTTTTCAGCTAAATCCTTGTAAACATTATTCCATTAACATGAAGTGTTAGTAGCTTTATAGATTTTTTTATGGGGCTGTGAGACAGAGATGCTAGTAGTGAATCACCTGAATGGCAGGTGTTGAAGCCATTCTCAAATAGACCAGAAGGCTTTTTTTTTCCTTTTTTTTCCCCTAATCTTCTACAAATACTGATTAGTGCTACAGCAAACAAGACCTATCTCCTTTTGTACCTGTCTTCCCACAGGAGAAAAAAAACATTCTTTCAAGAGTAGTGGATTTGGGGTTTTGGTAGGTTTTTTTTTGTTTCTTTTTTTTTTTTTTTTTTTTTTTTTTTTTGATTCCTTTATTTCAATCTTGGGAAAGGAAACTCTTGGGGGTAAATAATTGCTTTAGGAACTAGCAGGATGGGCTTAAATGAAAGTGCCTTGTTCAGCGATTCCTCTCCTTACTTAATTGTACAATGGATTTTCTCAGCACTGCTTCCTAGTATTCATCCAAGTCCTTCAGCTCTGATACCTGTGAACAATTAACATTCTCCCATATAGCACACAAACACTTGATTTGTGTTAACAGGGTATTTGTGTGTGGTAGCAGTTTAACTTCCTTAAGGAATCTTCCTGTCGTCCTCCTCCTGCCTTTCTCTTCCAAGTTCTTTCCTCCCAGTTGTTGATGTATTCAATCTAGATGCAGATTCTAAATACAGCTGTTTATATGTGATGCCGCTGTCTTCTCTGTCGTAAGAGCTGTAATTGCACAAAAATGTCGTTTTTTAATTGTATATCTCTAATGGTCCCTAGTAGTCCTCTACTAGGACTGTTCAATGTTCACATCTGCTTTTCAGTTTGTTATAGTGGTAAGGTGCTGGTGGGAACATGCTGTTCCCCTCTCTCATACTGGAAAAAATGAAGTGGTTCCTGGGCCTTCTGTGAGGTTCCTTTTATTTCTGTCCTCATCCTGTACTGGGTTTGAACATATTACGATGCTAGTTGCCTCTTGACTGGCCAAAAGCACAATACGTGGAAGCAAGAATTACTATGAGATATACATTACTTGCTATGTAGCTTTGCCATTGGGTGACGTGGAGTTAGACCAGTGGTGCTGAACCTCTTATAAGGCGATAAAATGGATTGAAAATCAACATATATTGGAAGACTCTTAAAAGTACATCTCTGAATCACAGGACTTACTGATATGGAATACAGACAAATGAGCAACGTCTGGGGACTACTTCTTAGACAGTGGTGAAGGGTAAGTAAGTAAAAACAACCTCCAACTAAAATGTGGTTGACTCCTATGCTTCTAGAAAATAGAAGGTCTCCTAAACAACAACTTTCTCTGAGTTGCCCAGCCCTGGTGCTAGTTTTATTGTGCAATGATGAGTCGTGAAAATTGCCATAGAAAAGTGCTCAGGGCTACAGTACTGCTTTGAGAAAGGAAACCAAGTCCCAAATTTGTGGGTGTTGTTGCATTAGCTTCCAGTTTTCATCAGATAATGCACAGCCTGAATGATGTGCTTACAAAGAAGAACATTTTCAAATTCATTGAAGTAATAGAAACAATGTAGTAGCATCTGAGATGACAGTCCTTTGAACATCAGCTGCAGTTGAAGCATGTCAGGATTCGATCTGTGATGCTTGTAATCCTCTTGGTCTTCAGCAACCTGTGCAAGGAACTGACTTCAAGTATCAAAGTTACCCATACTTTACACCAAAATAGTGTGAATAACAAATAGAAATTTACCCATCAATGAGTATTTATTTGTCAATAAAGATCTTCAGAACAAGGGAGAAATTGAACTAGCTCCTTTTAAACAGCTTTTTTTTCTTATAATGACTAAGGTTTCTTAATAAATATGCTTTGCATTTTAAAGTAGAGATACTTTTATTTGGAACTTAGAATATGTAAGTCTTACTGCAAGTACTACCTGTATGTTTTGTCTGACTGACCATTTCTTATTAATTACAAAGCTAGAAGCAGATTGGGTTGATAAGGCATAACCCTGAAGCTGCTTCCTGTACATGATCTTAAGTGTTTTTAAAATTCTTTTCTTATCACATTCTAATCATGTCTGGCATCATGACACATGCCTTCAGGGGGTGACAGGCTGTGGTCCTGTGGGATTTTTGTTTAAGTCTTCTAGCATAAATTTTAGGAAGCTTCTATTGACTAGGTAACACTTTCAACTTGTGGATAGCATGCTGTCTGTACCCTGGCATGTAAAGACTAGTATGGGAATACAAAACATTGACATCACAGGCAACAGTCTGAAGTTGATATTCCATAGTTCAGTGCTTGTGCTGTGACCAGAGCAGGCTAAGAATTGGCAGGATTGTTAGCTCAAGGAAAGCCTCGTGAAGTAAGTAAAATTCTCAGTGTTGCTTCAGTCTTAGAAAGTGTCTCTAAAAGGTAGACAGCTCTTGCCCTTCACTGAATCTTGAACTAAATATCAAAGACATTTCTTGAAATAAGGCCAAATGCAATGCAAAACAGGGGCTGGGTGTTTTTGTTCCTTCTGGAAGCTCAAGTTCAGCGAAGGGCTGATATTTCATCAGTGAGTACTGCTGATTGCAGTACTACACACAGCACCTCTTTGCATCATAAAACCATTCTTTTCATTAAAACCTAAAATATGTCCTATCCCTTATGGTAGAGTGTATTGCTCTGGTACCACTAGATTTTTTTTGTTTTGGGGTTTTTTTGGTTTTTTTTAATAGGACTGAATTCATCTAGATAGACCTAGTTTGTCAGTTTCTTCTGTAAAGCCACCATGTGGTGCATCAGGGCAGCATCTGAACAAAATGCTTTACAGAAGTATGTAGTATCACTGGGCAACCTAGCTCATAAAGCAAAATGAGGATCTAAAACACTGAAAAAGGCCATCCTCTGTGACATGTCCAGCCCACAGTTTCTTAACTCTTCTAAGCTGCTGTTTCATGAAGGCAACTCTTGGGCAAATTCGTCCTGTATAAAAATAACCAGTGAACAATTTTGTACTGCTGCTGCCAGGTCTTTGGAAACTTCTCCCTTCAGACAATGTTTAATCAACCATCTGTACACAAACAAGGTAAAAAATGTCATTTAAAAAAAAAATCCATTGTTATTCTTGATGTGTTTGTACTAAATTTAGAGCTAATGCTTAACCTGTATCTGTTCATCTGACTTGGTTTTGGTTTGCTCAATGTTTCTGCACTATTGCTATGGAATAACTTAAATTATTGGAATAGAATGACACATGGCAATTATTGATTACTGTGGCCGATTTACACAAGATTGTGTTTATTCCATCAAAATTACATTTTTTCATCTATACTTTAAGCTTTAAAAAATTGAAGAATGTCAGGTTATTTTTTCTTATCAGTAGAGTCTGTCAGGAGGACATTTAGAAAGTTAAACTTATTATGTAACAAGTCTCATTTCCATTTAAAGTATTGCATATGTTCTTTCCTGCTACTGGTTTATTTGGTCCATACGTGGGTCTATTCTTCTCCCACTCAATGTCTTGAGTCCTTGATGATTACAGTGGTGAATACAGAAGGAAAATAGTACTCAAGGGAACACAGGAAGAATGCAGGAGGTAAAGAATCTGGAGAGGCAGAGAACAGAAAGTAATTACCATATCTATTTTACAAACAGTCCCTCCTTTCATTAGAATAGTAAGAAGCTTGTAGTGACCCACTACAGCTGGTAATGAAATGGCATTATAGCTCTGATCTGAGTGGGAGTTGTTCACTTCAAAGGATTGTTTAAACAGGGTGTTGTACTCATCAGGAGACAAAGTTATTGTATGAGCAGTGTATGAACATCTCTACTGCCTAGTAGTTTACTTAGAAAAGCAAATACCAGGACACTATGCTCAAAAATGCTAACAATTCATTTCAATGGAGGAGGATGATGGTGCTGTAGTGCTTCAAGTATGTTCAAAATTGAAGTAACCACCACATTGGGTGGGAGAGTTTAATAGGAGTTGTAAAACCTAGGGCTTCACACCCACAGATCACTGGAAAACTCAGGTCTGTGCACTTAGTTTTCCTTTGTCGTTCCCACTTGTTTGTGTTAGGTCAAATGATTGCAAATCCTGTGAGAGAGCTGGTGTAGTTACTGTGTTACCCACAGGAAAAAATACAGGTGTACAATTTGTAACATTGTTCTGGTTGTAAACAACTTCAGAAGGTCAGTTGATCCTAATGTTCTTTAAAAGCAGGGCCAGCTGAATTCAGACCACCCTATATCAATGCAGCATTTGGATTTCTGCAGCATGCAGCAGGTCTCTTAAAAAAGGAGCAAGTGTTTCTATGAATTGTATCTTCATAAATTAGAATGCCTTTACTAAATCACATGTTCCAACTGTAAGAATGGGGAAAATAGAAGAATCCAGGTCTTTCCCTGTGCGTACAGTTACTCTTTGAGGGTGCGGTACTGCATCGTGATCAGTTGCAGAGTATGCTGACCCGTTTGTCTGGCTTCCTTCATCCTTGGGTGCCTGGTTGCTGAAGTAGCTGCCTTCAAGGTGACTTAGTGGCACACGAGTGACTATATCCTCCAGTACTTTAGAAAGGGATTAAGATTCAAGTAAGCTCTAAGTTGCTTTTCTTTTGAAAATACCTTCTAAAATATTAATTTTGAAGCTCTATTCATGAAATAGAGTCTTTGTGTTACTGTTTAGAGATGTGGTATAAGCAAAGGGCAATTGAGCTTTGTCACATTAAAGCAACTTGGTCATTATGTGGGACAGCAGACCCTACTCATTCATGGCCCATGCTCAGGGATTTGTTCTTGATATGTTTACAAGATCTTTAGGAAATTCTTCATAAACAACTGCTTGTGAGTACCAGGCTAGGGTACTTCCACAGGAATACATAAAAGGCAATAAAGATTATCATCTTTTAAATCTACTTGATATGAAATGAGGTTGAGAAACTGGTCATTCTGGATGAGTAGCAATCTTGCAGCTAAACTTGAACCTCTGAGTTTGTTTTGTTTTCATATTCAGTATGTTTGCATCATACTTCCTTACTAGTGGCTGAAGCTGCATGTTTGTACCCTTTCAGACAAAATTTTTATGACTGTGGATTCCTTCCAGGTAATTTGGTTATTAAGGGAAAGTTTGATAAGTCATAGCTATGCTTAAAAGAACAACTCTGAATTTTTGGATGCCCAAAGATGTTTAGTGATTTAGTGGAAATTGGATTTGGGTTAGGGTTTATTGTGGAGACTGTCATTTGACTCCTATTGCTTTTAGGGGCATCTGAGGATGCTTAGGGAACTGTTCAAGGTATCTGACCATAACAGACCTTTTGCCAGTGGGGGCTGCTGGCACTGGTAGGTCAGTTGGCCATGTAGGAAAAGCATATCCTTCTAAAAAATTCCACTGCTCTGCATTGATGCTCAGATTCACACTCTAAAGGGACTATTTTGTTTTGGGGTTTTTTTGTGTTACTGTCTAGCATGTCAGTCTGTTACTGTTCAGTCAGTCTGCAATGTTCTGTGTAAGTAAGGCTTCTCTATTCTTTCTGTAAGCTGTTAATCATTCTTATTCTGTTTGTATAAAGTATTCAGATACTTCAGCCATAGATGTTCATTATTATACTCTAAACTTCCAATTGTCTTTACTGATACAAACAGCTAATTCCTACCCAATGGATCTTGTGTTCTTCCTTGCCTACTGGAGCATGCAAATACAAGAGAAGAGAGAAGTTCACGGAGTCCTGCTGAATGTGAAAGTGGAGTCACTCAACATGGATACAGCAATAATGGTTTGAGAACAGCAAAGGGAAAAGTGGTCACAGAGGGTCTGGTTCCACTGGCTTAGAGCACTATTTAGATAAATGCTGCTGTGATCTGCTTCTCCCATTGTAGTGGCATTCCTGGTTGTCTAACATCATGGTGAAGTGGATGTAAAAAATCAAATCAACAAGAAATTTCACTTTTCTCTCCTTTTTTTCTTCCTGGCAGAGTTAGCTTTCTTCGTATTTAAAATCCTGCACAGTTCTGCCATGCAATCAGCTGAGTGCCAGTGCTAACACAGTGCCTGTGGTCAGTAAGGAGGAAGAAGGCAGAGCCCATGCAGCATCCCAGACATAAATGGGGTTCAGTTCTCTCTTAAGAGTCCCCAGTTATGCAGTTCTCATGCATCTTGCTTTGTCTTATTCTTCAGTTAAACTGTCTCTCCTTCAGCCCTGTTTACATGACTCACTTTTATGACTTCACTAATAGTAAAATGTTCCTCAGAAATGTTGGCATGTGCTAAAATAGTTGGGAATGTTACTACCCATAGTTGCTACTCTTGGTCGTGCAAAGATTGTTAGGGATTGGAATCCTTTGCCTGCCATTTCTACATCAGCATGGCTGGTCACCCCTGGCCTCTGCAAAAAATTATTGTCCCTCCCCCAGGGTGGTGGTGGAGTGTAGGGTGAGTTGAGGAGGTTTCAGAATAAACCAGGGATAGAATCATAGGTCTAAATCCAAATGGTAGGTGAAGAGTACATGCTGTGGGGGAAATAAAAAGTATCCTTTGGACGAGGATGAAGGAAGTAATTAAAAAAGCTCAGATCTCCTATATGACAGACTTCTAAAAAACATTTTTCCTGTTGATAAAATCTCAGATTTGTCTCTAGTACCGTCTTATTTATTTTGTAATAGACTGTGAGATGGAATTAATTCCAATTAAACAAATGAAAATTTGTATGTAACTAATTTTGTTTGGTTCTTAGTTTACCATCCAATCTTCTGAGTCTTTCTCTAGGGTTATGTAACTTATTTTGATTTGCGGTTATTTGTTTGGTGTTTTGGTGTAGGATTTTTGGTTTGGTTTGGTTTTTAAGTGCCAGGAAAAGACTCCAAAACTTGAGTTCACATTTTTTAAATGAAGGGTGTTGCGTGTCATGCTTTGGTCATAGTGATCTTCATGCTAATAAGGAGAGCAGTGGTAAGAGACTTAAGAATGCTTTGCGGTAATTTTCAACCTCTCAAAGTTTCTGGAACTTGCCAGCTCTTGACCACTAACTTTACTCTGGAGTGTAATTGTGCTGTGCTTTTGTAAACGCTCCTGATTTTCTGTTCTTTGATTGTTCAGTCTGAATTGCACCCACAAATGCAAACTGAGGTCTGATGCTTATAAACAGCTGCTTGTACATATAAGGTGTGTAAAACAGAAAAATGAGAATGCTTAACAAAAAAACAAACAAACCCTTTAATGCATTCCTACTCTGTGTTCACTTCTGTGCTTTTAATGAGGACTTCAGAGGTCCCACATCTGAGGGCTTGTAGAGGAGTGCTGTGCCAAATTGTGTGGTGCTTCCTCACTAAGTTTTATATTACTAAATGGATTTTGGTGTTGTCAGAAATGAGTTCCTTGAGGAAGGGAAGTCTTATAGAATATTAAAGTTAATTGACTGTTGTTTAAGAGGTGCTGCTCTGACATGAGTGTGTATTTTTACAGATATCTGCATAAAACATTTTCTTGGTAGTTCAGTTTTGTGATCTAATGGTTAAGTTATCAAAAAAAAATCGTTCAGTAAGTTCAATGTGTTTTTAAATACTGTGATCACAACTAAATCTTTTAAATAGTTGTATATTCTTTCAGAGAGCAAACTTTGATTGCAGTACATTATTGTGAGTCTCAAAAACTGGTGATGATAAAATTTTTGAACTAAAGAGTGATTAAGCTTAATCCACGCAAGTAATGGCTATGAAATATTTGCCAAAAATTGTTGCTTCATTATGTTCTAGTCCTAGGAAAGGGAAATTCTGATTGCAGCTGTGTGCTAAGTAGGCCACATAATTCTTTAGTAAAGAAATCAAGAATATAATGTACAGAAACAAGTTCATTTGAGGTGATACCTATAGTTGAGTGATGAGTTCATGTTGAAACTTTATACTGCCAGCATTCTATGCTGTTCTTAACTGGTTTTAAATTTTCCTGCATATTCTTGTAAATGTAGATCTTAAGAAGAAACAAATAAAGGCATCAGATTACTTAAGGCAATTAAAAAAACACAGAACAGGCCAAGCATCTTCACATGGCCCATTGAACTGCTACATAATCTCTTCTACTGTTACACACTGTTTAGAAAGTCTGGATGTTTAAAAAAAAAGATTGGAGAAAAGAGAGCAGGCAAGGACTGGAAAATAAAGTTGTCAGATTCTCCAGCTGCAGTAAAAAGCAAACTCAGATGCTAGTTGGTGAGGTTTCTACAGCACTTGGCTAATAATGCATTATCTTGCTGTATTCTTGACTTTGAGTAGCTATTGTGCTAAAGTCTGGGTCCTGGCTGTCAAAGTCTTTCCCACTTTCTGTGTCCAGGAATGGCTGGAGCTCTGAGAGAACAGATTGTCTGGCTCT